>JAMPIV010016369.1:0-151342 GCA_024509875.1 Oreohelix idahoensis
CATGCTAGAGAAGACACTAGGGCATTCTTCAATCCAAATGGCAATCTATTAAACTCATAGTGTCCTTCTGAGGTACTAAAAGCTAGGTATGGTCTAACCTCAGGCTTTTACTGGGTATCTGAATAGTATCCTTTACTCAGATCCACTTTTGAGAAATATTTAGCTTTATTTAGTCTGGCAAACAGCTGATTTGTATCCGGCAATGGATCCACCTGTCCTTCTGTAATAGCATTCAGTCTCCTGTAATCTATACAGAGTCTATGTTCTCCAGAGGGCTTCCTTAAGAGTACAACACCGGAACTATACGAAGATTCACTGTGCGAAATAATTCCTTCCTTCAATAGATAGTCTATCTCTTCCTTCAAAGCTTTCTCCTTAGCAAACGGAATCGAATATGGTTTCATACAGACAGGTGTGGAGTCTATGAGTTTCATATATATTCCAATAGGTTTTGTATGCCCTGGTCGGTCTGTTAACACCTCTGCATGATTATTTAGAACCTGTTGCACTCTCTCTTTCTGAGTTTTTCGTTAAATGTGTACTGATTTTCACCTGTGCTGCTGTCTCACAGGGGTGTAATGGATATTCAAATGATGAAAGTGGTTCCTTTTTCATCTCCATGGCGATGGACAAGGTCAACAAGTGTGTCTCTTCCTGATGTTCTCTTTCCAAATATTTCTTCAGGAGATTCACATGATAGATTTTTTCTTTCCCCTTCTTATCTATCTTATAATTTGTTCTAGACACCTTCTCTAGAACTGTATATGGACCCTGCCATCCAATTTGTAACTTATTCTGACTCCCGGGCAAAAGAAGCAGTACTTTCTCTCCCACAGCCAAATTTCTGTCTTTCGCCTTCCTGTTATAATAGGCAGCATGTTTCTTCCTGGCTTGTTTCAAATTTTCATTGGCAAGTTTCCAGCCAGTTTTTAACCGAGTGGTCAGCTCATTCACATATTGGTATGAAGATGTAATGTTTTCCTCTGCCTTTTCATCAGTCCACGTTCTTAACAAGCTACATATGGACCTTTAATTGTGTGGACCTATTTGTCCATGCACCGGTATGGTCTCTTCCACTCGAAGCTTTATAGTGATGATTTTTCCTCCCAGAATTATCATTCACAAAACGACCGCTACCAATTTTTCTTTTGGGGCTTTCTCCCCACTTAAAATTCTTGATGAGAGATTTCCTCTCTACATCTTCTTCCTCCAGTTTGTTAAGTCCGATTGAGGGATTGTCGGCTTATCCTGGGGTAAGACATCTTTTTGCACTCTCCGCATAGTGGCCATTGTAAAACAGTTAAGTGAAGCTTGTCCGTGAAAAGGGGCTTCCCATTCCATTTGGTCCACTTTATCAAATCTATTTTTCCTTTTATTGTCAGGCCTAATTTTGCCCCGTGGCGTGTCCAGGTCCTGATCCATGTTCCCACTTGTGGGTGTTCCCTCATGTGCTATGCTACACCTTTCTACAAAATTCTCAATGTCCCATCTTGCTTTGGGCCAATAATAATTGTGAGCCACCTTTTGAATGATGGTACCTATCTTCTCATGGTCCCCATCTGGTTTCACATGTAGGCTCCTTATTAAGTCTGTCCTATATCTTTTTGGAAGAACCAGCTGTCCGTGACCATTGGATCTAGCTCCAGTCTTCCTATACATCAACTTGTTTTTCATGTAAAAATCTCCCTTGCCTGGAGTTGTATGACAAGTTGACAATTTTCTGAAACAAGGCTTGAGTGTTTTATCCCAGCCTGTGCCTTCCTCATCTCTTCTGGAGTGGTATCCAACATAATATCCTCCTCCTGTCTTGAGGTCGACCTGACCTGAAGGGTTGCCATATACACAGGTTTCCTTCTACAATGGTCAGTGTCATGATTGTCCATCTGACAATTTTTACACCACCTTTTTCCTTGGTTGAAAGATTTTCTTTCATCATATTTCCTTTCATCGAATTGTGGGAATTTATTTTTATTTTCATACCGTGGCCTATCAAATTGGTGCTTACCTTTATTTTGATCCCTAGGATCAAATTTATTAAAGTTCTGTGGTGCCCTAAAGTTGTCCACTTGTTTCTTTTTATTACCTGTTACCTCTGCTTGAGCTGCTTGATACCTTTCAGCAACATTTAGCAACTCACCCAGCCTCTCTGCACCTTGTTCCATGAGAAACTTTCTCAGGTCTGGAGCCATGGACTCTCTTATTGCTCTATAAGGACCATTTCCTTAAGATCTTGGGTTTTCCCCAGAGAAGTCCATTTCTCCAAGTATGTCTCTATTCGTGCAGAGAACTGGTGATAGGTTTCACCTGACAGTAGTTTAGCATTCCTAAATTTTTTTCCTATAAAATTCTGCATTCTTTTCATACCTTAACAAAAGAGCCTGCTTTAGCATGTCATAATTTTCCTGATCACCTCTGCTCATTTTTGCAAAAACTTCATAAGCTGCCCCACGAAGTCCCTGAGATAACTTTAAGCTCCACCTTTCTCTCTCTAACCCATACGTGGTAGCTAATAGTTCATACCTATTTTATATAGCTCTCAATATCATCGTCTTTCTCAACAAAATGATCTAAATGAAAATTCATAGCTGAGGTTGAGGCTCCTTGAGTAACCGTAGCATCAGAGGCAAAGGGACTGGCACCATTTTCAGGAGCATGGCCTTGAAACTCAAACTCCCTTAGTCGTAACTCATGTTCCCTTTGTAATCTCTTATCAGCTAATTTCTCTGCTTCCTTTCTGCAGCTAATTTCTTCTCTTCCCTTTCTGCAGCTCATTTCTTCTCTTCCCTTTCTGCAGCTCATTTCTTCTCTTCTGCTTCCAATTTCTTAGCCTCTTTGTCAGCCTCAATCTGCAACCTCTTAGTCTCAGCCTCAGCCTCAAACTGTAACTTCTTAATTTCCCTTTCAGCCTCTAACTTTCTTTCGGCTTCAAACCTTCTTTCTTCGCGTTCAATAAATTTGTCACATTCCGTAGTGACATAGGCAACCATAACTTGCCCATCTAATCCTAACTCGTTTGCAGTCTGAACCGCAGCAGATCGAAATTTGGCCAGGTCCGCCATTGTCTATCAGGTAACTTAGTACAATGTCTAACCAACAATTTAATCTCTAAATATATCTAATGGACAACACAGGCACCGTGAGCTCAACCTTATTTAATTCCACCCAAGGATACCTTTTAATTCTTATATTCCCTGAAGTGAATTACCCCCAATATTTTTAATAGGCAAAGATTCAAAATCCCAAGAGCGAGACCCCAATATATGTGGTGAAGTGGGATGTTATAAATATTTATAGGGGACTTAGTGTACTGACTGAGATCAGCTGTGAAGGTATCTATATCTATTAAGAGTAGTGTATTATAGATAACCTTACATGCTACCACATATCTATATATCTCAGTCAGAATTATTCTGGAATAGTGTGATGACTACGTTATGTGTCTAGGGTATGTGTATGATGAAGTGTAAGTCACAACAACAGACAGATAAACAATTTAATTTAATCCACTACTCTTGACAACACTGTGACACTCACATACATATAACACCTATGAGAATATCTTAAGGAGTCACTGATAACTTTTCAAATAACAATATGTATTCATGGTTATCATAAAGGTATATGTGTCCTGATTCAAATACAAAGGAACCAGGAATCACAATCAATTTTAATTACAAGTATATGTACAGAATGTATTTAATATGAATATTGTAGTGACATATATTATTACAAATATTCTATGTGTGTCAGTTGTGTAGTAGTAAAATGAGGTAATACTGGTTTTGTTTTGTTCAAGCTCTGTTGGTATTTGTCATCATGACTTCAATAGTTTGTCTTTTGGGACTAGTATTGGAGATGTTCTCAGTTCCTTATATTAAGACAATTAAATTCCCCTCTGAATGTTATTTTTACAAAGTCATTTCAAGATGAGGGGACATAATGTTGAGCTCAGCTGGCCAAATCAGCTTATCTTGCGTGATGGCGGCAGGAAAGGACTCCTCTGCTCGATTTCTCCCCTGGGCTCTGGAGACACCTCACTGATAGCTAAATGGACCAAGGAGTATGCTGTCCGACTCTGGATTCAGCAAAGCTCTGACCAGGTGCTGCTCAGTACCATCAAGACCACGGTCCCACAATTCATAGAATAAACACAGATACGTTGATTAGCAATGAATTCTGGCACAATTACTGGCACAAATTCCCATCTGCTTATGTTCCAGGCTTTTATTTAACACAAATCTGAGCTGGCTTCAACGCACTGTTGCTTTATCAAGATTATTTGCACTAGTGGTCTCGAACTAACGCTCCTAAGTGAGTATATCAGCAAGTCTAGCCAATGAGGCCACGTTTCGACAAGTGTTTGAAAAAATGTTACCTTTTCACGTCTCCCCTAACAACGAAAGATAGTATTTATAGCCCGACCAATCGTGGTTAGTCTTTCATTTGTTGCGCTCCAATCAATTTGGAGTTTACATGGTAGGCTAATTCTGTAACGTAAGATTTTTTCCAAACACGTTATAAAAAAATTTTATGAGCAGAAATGATTCCATGCTGTCAGGCATCCCCACTATTTTATTTTGGGTATAATTTATTAATTCCTGGACTATTTGCGTAACGTTTTACCTATTCTTTGTCAGCAAGCCCTAAGGAACCCAAATATCCAAATTTAAAAGAGCTACGTGGCTGCGTTCAAAATATGTATTTTCTACCTCCTGTTTCGAAGATGTGCTGTCTGGGTACTGTTATGTTTTCAACCGTAAACCCATCTATTGTTATCTTTCCTAATAAGCGTTTTTTGTGATTTTAAAACCTAACTCTGGGAAGGGTAGTGAATTTATCACAGTCCGTCCGAAAAAGTTAGTGCTTGTAGTCTTACACGCGTGATGGCAGCATTTGTGTATCGCGCGAAGCGTGTTTAGTGTTAAGCTTTCTGCCTCTCCCTTCTCGCTATCCTTTTGTCCATCTGTCTTTTGATCTTGGTAACATAGTGTAGAAAAAGACATGAATGGAATTTAAAATTTAGGTCAACTTGCATATTTCAAGGTTTTTTCTTAGAAAGGCAGCACATTTTATTGTGTGTTTGGGAAACGCGTGTATGTTGCAGAAGGCCTTTAATATCAACGTGAAACGTTACAATTTGCATACGCAGTAGAAAACAAGGGGATTTCGAGTACAGTCATTGTGACAGCACTGTTCTTTACCATTCTTCTTCCTTTATTAATTTTATTTGTTAGGCTTCATATTTACCTAATAATTTATATATGTGGATTAGAATATTCCACGACTATATATATATATATATATATATATATATATATATATATATATATATATATATATATATATATATATATATTCCTTCACTGTTTGAGTATATCTCTGATGATCGACAGTTAATAGCTGTCATAGGAAAAAAAAGTCTGTTGCCTAATCTCCCGAGGGTACTGGCCAGACTAGATATCTTCACGAAATGTTAGTGATATGTAGACTCATCATCTTGCGTATGTAGTCGTGATTCATAAAATATGCTTTAGAGTCTGTTTCATAGAATGCGCTTAAGAGTGTGCTGCACTTGGTATAAATATGAGATTCCACTTTTGAGCTCTTTAGCTTGACTTCAGATAATAAGCTTTCTAGTGATTTGAACTTGTGATAACTATGTATTGAACTTGTGAGCCAGCAGTATATGGTGACGAAAAATGCTGCGTCCACCTTCTGAATTATGGGTGAGAAAATATTCCTTTTTAATTGAGGAATGAAAGATGTCCTATGGCGAATTCTGCTAGCCAAATGTCCGTTTTTTGATAACTTATTTCTGGTTAGACGTCAGACACGTTGCGTGTAGATTCAGACTTCTGATGAACCCAAGACACACAAAAGTCTTCGTAAGTTTTTCACATTTAACATCACTGGTTGACTTTCATTTATGCTACTGCTCATTATTGATCTCTCTCTGAGTTCGATTCTAATGATGTTAAATATCTTGTGCATGAGAGTGTGTGCGCATGGGAGACTGTGATGATGATGAAGGTG
This sequence comes from Oreohelix idahoensis, assembly GCA_024509875.1. Lineage (NCBI taxonomy): Eukaryota > Metazoa > Mollusca > Gastropoda > Stylommatophora > Oreohelicidae > Oreohelix > Oreohelix idahoensis. The sequence continues at coordinate 6,034 of JAMPIV010016369.1, forward strand.
AAGTATGAACTATTAATTACCTCCTATCATCTTCTAGGAAAATCTTCTGATTTTATTAATCAGTTATGAAAAGAATTAATTGAAACTCTATCTTTCGCACATTTAGCTGTGAGGTTAAACTAAACAAAGAATAAGAAAATGTATTAATAATCTGTATAAGATTTACTAACCTTCTTATCCCTTCGCAAAATCCTTTAAGAACACAATTCACCACAGAAATGAATTATTATCATCCACTCTGAATAAACACGTGTATTTAGGCTAGGCGTTTTAGGGATTTAATCTCTACCTCACAATGTAAAAACTGGACTCCTCTCTCTAGCGAGCTACGCGGTATATTATATCTCTAGAAGTCCAATGTGGGTTCCTTGGACTGGTGACGTACAACTCCGCCCATACAACCAATACCGAAGAGACCCTCTGATCACTCATTCCCAGGATTGCTCTTGTCCCCTGTCAGTCCAAAAGCGGGTGGGGTAATTCGCGACCAACTTTCGTTGCCTGACTTGCCTGACAAACAGGTATTGAGATAATTGGCTGGCTAATGCAAAAGTGCTGTCATATTACTCTCTGATTGTCTATCGCTCCGTGTGTTGGCGGCACTCTTTGTTACCTCAGTCTATTGTCGCCAGCATGCTAACATGTCCCCTCTGTGGCGCTGCCTATTGATTTACATGCCGGTTGGTTTAAACAGCATGAGACGTTTTCACCTGGCTAAGCTGGGCGTCCCATGTGGTGACCCGTCGCTTGTATGGACAGCGGCCGAGCAACAAAGATAACAACAGTCCACAGAAATTGTATAATGCCCAGATGTCTGATTTGGATGACCAGATGTGTTTTCACCAGATTTATCACGATGCAATGTGGACTTCAAACGATGATGTCAGGTATGGGGACTCAGTCAAAAGACTTTATTTTACCACCGATGAAAGAACAAATGCGGTTCTCTAGATACCGGTCGCGAGTAATCAAAACGATGAAATAGCAAATGTGGGATGAAAGAGCAAAAATGTGGGAGAAAATAAAATACGAGAGATGTAGGAAAAGATAGAGCTATAAGGCCTTGGCGCTCGTTTATCACATTGGTAGAAAGCTGTAGGGGACCCCTAAATATACTAAGGATTGTAAAAGGTAATGGATGGGGGGCCAGCAATACAATAATTCTTATGTTCTACAAGTCGTTCATCAGGGGGAAACTGGATTATGCCAGCATAGTCTATGACTCAGCTGCAGCTTCTAACAAAGCAAAACTGGACAGGATTCAAAATGCAGCCATGAGAACCATTACAGGTGCATTTATATCGACACCAGTAGAAGCTCTAGAAGTAGCTCTCGGCATACCTCCCCTTGGTCTAAGACGGAAAGAACTAAGATTAAATTATTGGAGTAAAGTAGCACAAGAAGTGACCCACTCAGCACATAAAGCATTTGTCAAAAACCAACCAAGTGTATGGGACGTCCCCTTTAATAACGATAGATATCCAACAGGGTGGAGAACTGTAGAAGACCTAACGCAGTTCAAAGAACTATCAAACACAATTGAAAATAGTAATAAATACAGAAGCAAAATACCACCCTGGGAACTAAAAACACCAATCATAGATTACTCACTTACTGAAAAGATCAAACAAAACATAGAAGATAAGGAAGCCAAAATGATAAGTAGAAAGCTCATAGATCAACTAACTAAACAAAGTCTGGCCGTCTACACTGATGGATCCAAGGGTGATAGTGGGCAACTAGGTGCCGGAGTTGTAATACCACAATGGGGAATAAAAAAGAGCTACAGTGTAACGGAAGGGGCATCGATTTTTACCGCAGAGATGGTAGCAATTCTTAAAAGTCTAGAAATAATCGAAGATAACCCACCAGAAGCTGTTACGATATTTACAGACTCACTATCATCACTACAAGCACTAGAACACCCAGGTAAATGTAGCCGGCCAGACATAAAGGAAGAAATTCTAGCAATTAATACATCACTAGGGAACAGAGGATGTAGTTTGAGGCTAGTGTGGGTTCCAGCACACATAGGTATTGCTGGCAACGAGTTGGCAGACCAGAACGCCAAGAATGGAAGAACAAGTAAAAACAATGTAAAAGCAGGACTGGGAAGGTCGGAGATCAAGAGCCAAGTGAAGGAAACTATAAACGAGGAATGGAAGACAACATGGAAGGAAAGTAGAAAAGGCAGACACGCGTTCAAACTGCTGAAAGAACCAACGAGGACGTGCCAGGTCAGAGAAGAATTAAAGATACCTTCGAACAAAAAAACTGTTGCGTCTCCGTCTCGGTGCAGCATACTTTATGATAGAAGAACCACACTGCCAAGAATGCCAGGAAGAGAATGACATAGACCACTACCTGATCCACTGTAAAAAGTATGATCAACAAAGACTTGAATTAAAAACTTACTATAGAAATCACAATATAGACTTAACAGGTGATAAGGTTTTAAGTATAGATGCCCCAAGAGATGCCCAATCAATACTTAAAAGATATATACATAAAACAAAGGAAAACATATAAGGTTAGTACTTCAGGAAAAACATCCAACTAAATAGAAATTAAGCAGCAAGAACTAACAAAGCATTAACAAAAAACTAACTACTCATAGGACAAGGAAAGACAACGAGGTATAGAAGAAAATAGGGCAACAACTCAAAAAGAACAAATGCTAATACAAATTAAAACCAAGTGTAAAGGACAATAGTTATCTATAAACAACACAAAAGAGAAAATAAAATGGACAAATACTAATATAAATAAAAATCAGCAACTGCAAAAGACAATAGATATTTAAATTGAATACAAAATTAGAAAATAAAATGACACTAAATACCCCAATTATAACCAACTTTCAGGTTGAACAGGGTAGACCAAGATGGAACGAGAAGAGGCAATAATGGTCAGCTGTTAAGTGCCCGCTCTCCACCCATCAACTCATCAAAACAACAACAACATCACATTGTCGCAGACACATTTAAGAGAATGCCAATTGCAATAAAAAAAAGATAGAAAGATACAGTAAAACAAAACTTACAAACCACTTAAAATGCAACAGGTTATAGAGAGATTAACCTAGGAACACACGGAAGGGGGGGATACACCATAAACACTACGTCACAAAACGACAGAGAAATTGCAGCTAAAGGACAATAATGATGATGATTAAAAAAAAGAAAAAAAAAACCACGGTTAAGTCTAAATAACGACAGAGAAAACTGCAGCTTGGAGAAATCAACACAGAAAAAACCACGGTTAAGTCTAAATAACGACAGAGAAAACTGCAGCTTGCAGAAATCAACACAGAAAAAACCACGGTTAAGTCTAAATAACGACAGAGAAAACTGCAGCTTGCAGAAATCAACACAGAAAAAAACCACGGTTAAGTCTAAATAACGACAGAGAAAACTGCAGCTTGGAGAAATCAACACAGAAAAAACAACCATTGTAAACTCGCTATATAAAATAAATAACACTATATACCCAAATTATAACCCACATGGGGTTGAAGCGGCTATCCTATACATAAAACAAACATCAAAGTTTCCAGGCCTGCAAGTCCAGATACGCCGATCGTTCAGCGTTCTATGTTTGATAAATGTAAGTACTTTATTGTACATGTCATTGTGCAGATCAGATTTCAGCCTCCCGATCTTTCTACTCTCTACATTTCCATATCTGGTTGTAAGCTCTATCTGGTCGTATATTATTGACGCAATGCTTAGCTGGCAGAATGGATAGTGGCGATTCGTTCCCGTGGCTAGGCGTTGGGTGCCGTTCGGAAGGTCCTGGTTCGATTCCCGGTAAACCTATCACTTCTGTTGTTTTTCTGTTGTCGGGTCTTCTACTTCTTTATTTCTCACTGAGTGCCTGATAACACCTTTGTGTGTCGTTTGTTTATTTATTTACTGTTTACAGGCCTCAGGTTTCCCCTCCTTATATGTTTATTATTGACGCACCTTGTTCTATTCATAACAACAATACAACAGTTGGGGAGGAAAGAACGGAAATTTAGCCTAATTTGAAGAATGGACAAATGCATGACCTGCTCTAATTTATATTATTTCTAGGCGTAGGACCGAATCGACAAAATAATAAAGATACTCTTTAAATACACTATTTACACCTTATTTATTTTAAATTATCAATAAGCTGAACACGCTAAATAATCTGTTGATAGCATTACAGGGTAGTCCTTGCTCTGGAATCACCAGAAAAGAAAATGATGAGAAAGACATGGAAAGACCTTCAACTGATGACACGTGACAAGATGACTTGGCGTGTCTTTATTGAAGACTTTATGCAACTCTGGGAAGGTTAAGGCGGCCGGCGTTATGCTGACCACATCACCCCTCGTGTGCCGATTTTCAAGAAAATATAGGCCTAACACCATTTTCCCAATATGCCTCAATGGGCGTGTAACGGGATCCTTCCTTTTTATGCTACTCTGGGAGCTGAAGGACCATAATGTTCATGATTAAAAAGACATAAAAAATTTAAAAAAAACCACGGTTAAGTCTAATTCTCATATCCCTTCTCAGTGTCCCTGGTAAAATCTACTCTAGAATACTGGAGCAGAGACTCAGACGCCTAGCTGAGCCACAAATGGATGAAGTCCAGTGCGGATTCCGAGCAAATCGAAGTACTCAAGACCTAATCTCACACTCAGACAGTTGAGTGAAAAGGCTCTTGAGTATAAGAGAGATCCATTTTTGCTTCTTAGATCTGGAAAAGGAATTTGACAAGGTCCCCTGGAACAAACTCTGGGACTGTTTGGCAAGGAAGAACATTTCATCACCTCTGATTCATGCTATACAGAGCTTCTACAAGGCTTGCAGAAATTATATGAGGACGGCAAACCATAAGTTAGAAGAATTCAGGACCACCACTGGTGTAAGACAAGGTGATATCCTGTCACCTTATCGTTTCATACTCCTCGTGGACGATGTCATCAAGGCATGTATGGAGAGGACAAGAAAGTATTCAGTGGGGTACTGGAAGATGAAACAGGTCTGTATTTTAGAACTGCCATTTGCTGATGATGTTGCCCTGATTGCTAAATCAGAGTCGCATCTTCAATCCAACCTGCAAGTCTGGAAGGAAGAGCTGGAGAAGAGAGGGATGATCATAAGCAGTTCAAAAACAAAAACCATGGTGATATCACAAGAGGAAAGAAGACATCACATTAAGCTGGGAGAACAGGTTTTGGAGCAGGTCGACCACTTTAAAACCTTGGAACTGTCATACACCGGAAGGGAGGCATCAAAGAAGTGTTGGCTACCCGAAGAGCAGCAGCTCGGAGACTTTTTCAAGCCATAAATCGAGGATTCCTCAGCAAAAGAGAAGTTGGTAAGAAGACGAAGATGGCTGTATACCGCTCCAACCATGTCCCAGTCTTGACGTATGGATGCCAGTCATGGGCAATGACTACAACACACAAAAGACAGATCCAAACCTCAGAAATGAGGTATCTGAGGAAGGTGGTTGAAGTAACAAGAAGAGACATGATCCGCAACCAGACGATACAAGGCCTAAAAACCCAACCCCTGCAGACCCAAGTAGAACGGTCCCAACTAAGATGGTTTGTCCTTGTCTGCAGAATGGGAGGAGATCGGCTACCACGGCAAGCATGGGAAACTAAGAGCCAGGGATCCAGACCTCCAGGACGACCCAAAGTCCGTTGGGAGGACAACATTAGACAATCTTTGAAGGACCGAGGACTAGAATGGAACCAAGCCAGGAGGAAGACAGCCGATAGAATAGTATGGCGCTCTCTCTTGCAAACCTCTACACCTCAAGGTAGAAGAGGAATGACTAAGTAAGTAAAGTCTAATTCTGATAACTATAATTTTCAGATAAGTCGAGGTATTTTGCCTGTCCCAACTTAAATTTTGACTCCCATAAGTAGAAGTTCTGTCTTCATGACCTAAGTTATAGTACCACGTGGCCGCACATAATTATTTTTTTTTTTTTTTGAACAGGCGATAACAGGTTAATAAACGTCCGAGCATCCGGTAATACATTACAACGCTAACATTCACTAAACCAGCAATCGCGTAATCATCGTGCTGACTGAGCGAACACTGCTTCATCTCGTTTGCGAAAAAAAAGGCTTGCGTTAAACTCGGACAGCAACGGGTCTACGCGTTTGAGATATAGGATTAACAAAGAATAAAACCCGACGCCTGTGAATAGTAAATAATAAACGTAAACCAGTATTTGGCAAGCACTCGTAAGAAAAAAAGAAGGAATTTGCTTCATCTTATTCTGTCGTAAATGTCCATCTTTGAGCAGAATTCTGACAAGCAGAATTTCGGATTAGTAGAAGTATTTTCTATGGTCCCAGCAACTTCTACTTATCTGGCCTGCACTGTATATCCTTTCAAATATCTCTTCGAAATTCCTAGTTGTTTGAAATCAAAATACACACTAGGTCAAGAAGTGTTACCCGAGCTTCCTCTTTGTTCCTCTGTTACTGTGAATTGCATGTTACAAATTGTTTTGTTAATACGCAAATCTCATGACAAGATTACAATGAAAAAAATAAAACTACCTTCCTAACAAACAAACAACCACAACAACAAAGTTCCACCTGTGTGACGTAATGGGCCACTACAGAGAATAAACAGTATACCATTTTTCGGCGACGTCTCCGATGTATGACATCACTATCGCACCTGAAACATTGACCTAACTTGAACCGTTACAGAAAATGTATCAGTGCCTCGGGGAGCAACACCTGGCTTGATAGGATGAACATTATTACATCTGTCCAAGTTATTTAGATTATTGAATGACTTTTATGTTGTTGTTTTTCTTTTCACGTTTAATTTTCATTTATAGCCGTCACTAGGTTTTCAGGAACTTTCAGAAAAACTTTTCTTATTAACGTGCTTCTTGCTAAAATTCAGGAGCATAATGAAAATGCTCTTGCAGTCTCATCATCCGGTCTTGCATTTACATTATTGGACGAAGGTCGAATAGCTCCATTCAGCTCTTAAGCTACCCCAAAATCTTGCATATTTAAAATCTCCTATTTGTAACATTAGCTAGGGCTCTGGCCAAGCTCAAGCGCTTAAAAAAAAGTAAACTCATTATATGGGATGAATACACTATATACCGTACCACGTACGAGAGCTCATGAAGCTCGAGATTGGACAAGGCAAGATGTATGGAAAAAATGAAGTGGGGGCTGTTTTAGCGCATGCGTGGCACGTCCTGTTATTCCACGATTAACACAAGAGGAAAAGCTTACCGCTTGTCTCACACCCTCATACCACTTTGAGACACTTTGAGAAATATGTAAATTCATTTACCTGGAGAATATGTTGTTGCATAATCTTGATCCGCCTAAATCGTGCATTCAATATGCCTTTCGAATTTAAGCTATTGCAATTATCTTTCTCAAAACAAAGATATTTACATATATGCATTACACAACAATAAAATACTTTGGCCACATAAAAAGGCATAACACCTTGCAGAAGACCATAACAGAAGGGAGAGTTGAAGGCAAACGTGCAAGGGGAAGACAGCGCTATAAGTGGGAAGATAACATCAAGAGATGGACGGGAAAGAGTCTATCAGAGTGTACCACCAAGACAAGAGACAGAAGACGTTGGAGATCCATTACAGCCAACCTTCGTTGTGGAGATGGCAACTGATGATGATGATTACACAACAAACTGGTTTATTCTTGAATGCAATTGAAACATATTTAAAACATTTTACGATAGCTTTATAACTGTAACATTACAGAAACGAAAAACATTGGAACTTACCTTTGTCTATGGATGATTTTCTCTGCAATGCTCGCAGGATGTCCTAATGATACTAGAACTATATAATGTCAATAATTATGTGGAATATTTACGTCTAATGACGTCTGCAGTGAAAAGCATAAAAATAGAGAAACAAATTAAATATTGAAGGAAGTAGTAACGGAAGATAATAGTAAATGATTTATAAATAATGCAGCAGACGTGTAATGGTCGACACGTGGGCAAGTAAGGTCACAGGAGGATACAGACATTTATTTATTATTTATATATACCAGGTGACCGCAGTAGATGATTGGTTCTTTTAATTAATTTCTTCTTCTTCTTCTTCCGTCCTTAGCCAAAGACCGACCAAGCAGTCAGAGGCCATCACGCCTTGTGGCGTCTTAAGGGCAACAGCAGATTGATTTTCTCTGTTGTAGTTTCCCATCACGCCTAGCGGCGTCTTTAGGGCAACAACAAATAGATCCATCTGCCGTTGTTTCCGTAATCGGTGTGACAAGCCAAAATTTAATCTTCTGTTAAACGTTTATACATTTAAGAACATGAGGCACAGATGAATGTCCCGAGGCGCTGGTCATAAATGTCACTGTCTTAGTCGACTTATTTCCGTAAATTACCGTCTTCACTGACAGATGAGATGACAACACTGATAAACTGACAAATACATTTAATAAGGTGCGAGGTTGAGGCAGTGCACATGCTTACGTCGAAGTTATTCCTATTTTGTTGTAAAGTGATGCTGAAAGTTATCTTAAGTGTTATGTTGGATGCGATATGAGGGTACACGTTATCATTATTACTTTTAAATGTGTTGTATCACATAATAAACGGCATGCTGAATCTGTAAGAGTATCTGGTGCATCCCACAACTAGCTTGATTTAACTCCTAGCGTTTTTTTAAGCAAGAGTCGAGCGGCAGAGTGGCTAAAGCATTTGCTACTGGGGGGCAAAAATTACCGGGTTTAAAACCTGGCAACGTCACGCTTCAGTCCAACCAGCTGTAAATGTGTAATTGACTCTGCTCTCGAGATAGGGAAGGCAGCGAGGCATGGAACTGATCAACCCACACCATAAAGCTAATATCTAGTATATTGAAGTCTTTAATTTTTCACTACCCTACAACAGTATCTGGTATTTCTACCTTTTGCCATAAATCTACAAGCTTTGACTGTCTCTGGCATTAAACGTGTTCCCATAAACATACCATATCCTACTTTCATCATTTCTCCTCAGCTCCGATAGAGCGCAGACATTATGCAGTTCTCTCTAACCCCCCCCCCCTCTCTCTCTCTCCCTTCCCCCCCCCCTCCCTGCTGTCGTAATCCATCCGCTCAACCTCTTTTCTTGTCCTCTTTATCCTAGTTAAAGTCTGTCCCCAATTCTCTCCTGGGTGTATTTTAATATCTCTCTATATTTCCTTTATCTCATGAATTCAACAGCAAAGACTACCTTGTGGTTATTGGGGTTCAGACATGTATGAGACTCTACATCTCTTTTACCAAGAAAGCAAAGTTAGGTTCAGCTGTGCTGCTGTTTGGCTCAGATACGTGGCATGTCACCAAGAATATCACGGTCCAAACTCCACATTCAGCAACAAATGTCTACGTCACATGATCGCCTCAAACGACCATATGTAATAAAATCATATATAGCTGCAGAAAGTAAGGCAAAAAGTAATATCATCGTCATCATCAACCATTTCCTTTTTGTTCCCTGTGGAGCACTGAGCCACCATTGCAGCTGGTCCTTATAGAATGCCTGCACCAAAGTATTCATGTGCTGTTGATGTAATGGTGTCTGTGTCACTTTATTTTATATGATGAGGATACATCCCATGCTGTCACGTGACAGATAATTTATTTTGCCATTTTAATGTTCTGTTTTCCTAGACATTTGTATTCTTCTTTTCTATCTTTCATTTTTTACCTGTTCAAACCCCACCCGCGTTTGGTTACGTTCTGGCTTTCAGTAGAAATCCCCCACTGGTCAGAAACGGTCAGCGTAGCGGCAATATTACAACACGCACCTGGTCCGTCCAGGGGAATTTCTCTGGTCGCTTTAAAACGTTTGATCACGAGCGGCTGGTACCCTTTGAGGCCTGGGTAACGAGTTTGATCTGTTTCAGGGAGACCGAATCGCTAGAGCAGACTCCAATCAGGCGAAGAAAGTCTTATACTCTTCGATCTAGAGGGTTTCTGTATACATCTAGCAACGAATCGTCAACCCCGTTCCTGAATAAAAAACCCTTTTTGTCAACGCCAACTTAAGCTCACGCAGTGCAACGGAGCCAACGCTAAATCTGGAATCACCAAATGCAGTAGTAGTTCTCTACTCGCCTATTGGATTACCAGCCAGAGCATTGCGGCTTCCAGAATATCAAAACCGCCCAGCATGCCTATAGCAGAATTCCATATCACCCGCCTTTTTTTTGTGCCTAAACGGGGCACTCAGCAAACCACAGCCAAACCAGTTTAAACAGGATTTACAGCCAAGCAGAGCCTAGCGCCGGATAAGAGCGCCTGGGACTCTTTGTCCTCAAGTGACTTCTTCTGGTGTATTTTCTGGATACTTAAAACCTCGCACGTATGAGCAGCCATCTATGGACAGAGTTCCAGCCCCCCTCACGCAAGTAGCGGTCACCAACGTATAGCACCTACAAGGAAAGTTGGGTATTTCACTTCATTCATCTTGAAGGATATTTATCCGTAAGACACTTTCTGGAGCTAGCACCTTTGGTCCCACGAAAAAGCGGACAGGCTGTCGCTCAGTTCGTTTATTTGGTCAGCAGGAGATAAACAACGTCTTCCAGTGTTCCCTCGCGCAATTAGGGGTCACCAACGTTTAGCCCGACAAGGAAAGTTTGGTATTTCACTTCAGTCATCTTGAAGGATATTTATCGGTAAGACACTTTCTGGAGCTAGCGCCTTTGGTCCCCGAAAGCGGACCCTCTGTCGGACAGCTTAGTTATTTTCTCCGCGTTCTACAGGTTTTATGAGTGTTGGTGGTGTGTGTGTTTGTGGGTGTGTATTTGCATTATTGGTGGTTATTGATGATTATTTATGACTATTGATGAATATTTTGATTATTGATGTAATTTATGCTGTGTATGATGATATGCATTAATTCCATGCTTTTCTTCTTTAACAAAGTTTACACATTTATTAATGCGCTGTTCCCGCCCCTTTTCATCCATAATTAAACTTGTTTAGCTCTTTACTATAATCTCTATGTTTGATAAGAGAAAAGAGTGAGAGCAGGAGATGCTTAGACAGTGAAAAGTGAGTTGAGGCTTGGAGAGAGAGATCATTTTTGGTAAATCTTCTTCCAGGTTGTCTCAAGTCCATCTCCTATTTACACCTTTCTGTGTGTGTAATCTATAACTCTGCCAGTCCACTATCCCTTGTCGATTTCACTACTATTGTCCAACTCGACAAATACTCTACACTTTACTCAACCACGACACATGCACAACTTCATATTAGACGTCACTAGCGCCATGCTGGAGGTAACAGTAATAAAACTTTTTGTTCGTGCCTGAGGTGTATCTAGAAATTAAAGGGGGAACTGGAGATAGAGCAAACTCTCAGCCAATAACTGAACATTATATCAGACATGCCCAGGCTGGAACCGGCAGGGAAGGGAAGAGTTGGGAAGCCAAATAGAACCCAAAGAAATTTGGCGGAAGAAGCCATGGCATCGTGGATACCATAGACAGAACTGAGAAAAACGGTCCAAAATAAGAAACCGATGATGAACAACCGTTGCAGCTTTATGCTCAAAGAGAGCAATCAGTAATAATGGTGACGATGAGATGATAATTAAATTATTCATGGACGATGATGACAACTACAGCACAAGAGATAACAGAAATACATGATGTACTTAATGATTGCTATGAAACATTGGGAGGAGTACAAATAAATGACAGAGTAAGATCTTGTGATACCAAACGTGTCGGCCATGGCTAATGCACTTTTGTGATTTCGCGTGGTCTTTTTTTTAATCTTCAGATAAACATTCCAGTAGGGCACTAGTAATAGCAGTGAAATCTAAATCATCGCTTTCACTTGTATTTATTTAGTGTTTTTAAATACGAAAAAAAAGGGGGGGGGGTGACATATTACATTGTTAAATGTAGGCAGACGTGAACACTTTATTATTCTGACCAGCGTGTCCATTCCTAGGTGGATTCATCTAGATCTAGGTTGTTGTTTTTTTTGGTCCCGTCTAGGTGTCAATTTCCTTCATTAGTTGAAGAACGCCATCTAGATCAACTTTCAGTTTTTCGCCCAAAAAAGCACCTAAAACAACCTAAAGTAGCCCCCAAATTAAAAATCTAGGCGTATCTAGGTGTTTTTAAGGTACAGTTTAGGTTTTTTTCCAAAATTCAGCGTGGTAACACTGATAATGATAAAAGACAACTGAGTCAAAGATAAACAGGCTGGCGAATATAGTAGAAGGATACAGTTACGTCGACATTAGGCTGACTGTAGGCTACCATCACCATACCATTACATTATCATTTAGTCACCCCTTAGGCCATACCTGAGGGACCAGTAGTCCTTGTGTTTCTTTGACTGCTCAGAGACCCGTGGGAACTACACAAGATAGACTCTCACCTGATTGATTAAATTGTTGTTAACTATATGTTTCCTTTTTTTTTGTGTCATTGTCACGGGTTGCCTCCCCTTAGGTATGCAGTAGTAGTTCAACAGTGGCCAAAACTCTAGAGTAACTAATGTGGGTCTTCAAATGTGTCTACCTTCGCACAAGATTACTCTTGGCAGAGTTGTAGGTAGAAGGATAATGATGCTTCTACCTCAAGGTTGTGTCCGCAAGATATTCAGAAAGCGAGAACAATGCTGCATGAGGCTGAGCAAATGTTAACTCTAGTATCTGCCGTCAACCTTTGTGAAGGATAAGGTTATCTTATAATTCATTAGCTCGTTCAAGCCCACAGCTGAGTTAATTCAACGAATTTCCTATTATTATTGTATAGCTCTGTTTAAGTGTATTTAAGAAATTGCCCGAGACATACGGTTGTAGTACTTTGAAAATGATTAAAACATTTTTAGATTTGTCTTTATAGAAGTAACAAATTTATAATCAATTATGTCTTAATAGTTATAAAAATGAATAATTCCTTATAGAAAAAGTTAGCATCATTGGGTGATGTTATGGCATTAAAATTTGGATAGTTCACTTGGTAGTTTTTATGTTTCTACTTAGCTGCCAATGAGTTTGTCTGTTCTGCTCCAGCTGATGTTTGGTTCTTTGTAGATGGATGCCTGATTCCCACTCGTCACTGGTCAAGTTTGAAAGGTGTAGCACGTTCCAAGAAGTGCCAGGGAGTAACTACCAAGCTGGTCCCGCGTCTCTAAGACCCGTCTGATGATGGTGTCTAGTGTCGATTTCAGGCCACTTATACCCTCACTTGTTCCAGAGATAGTTTGATTAAAATTAGATTCTAAAAAATAAAATAAGAAACAGTTATCACCAATGCAAAAATTGCGTGACGTCATATTGTGGGCGACCCCTTACACAGAAATATCTTTATCCGTTTTCTCGCCGTTTCTCCTCTTTGTCACTAACAGTAATTTTCATTATACAGCTCCAAAGAGTTTCAGTGTGGGGAGCTACAAACACAGATTGTATAACTAATGTAGAGTTCTTTTAAACTTATAAGCCTACTTTAAGCACACACACACACACACACACACACACACACACACACACACACACACACACACACACACACACACACACACACACACACACACACACACACACACACACACACACACACACACACACACACACACACACACACACACACACACACACACACACACACACACACACACACACACACACACACACACACACACACACACACACACACACACACACACACACACACACACACACACACACACACACACACACACACACACACACACACACACACACACACACACACACACACACACACACACACACACACACACACACACACACACACACAAAGCAGCCAGGTGATTGGTGAATTGGGTGTCATCCCTGACACCACGGGCTTTCCCACCCCTCCCCTGAACAAGATGACAATTGTGAGAGACCGTTTTTTTTTTTTAACGGGGAGAGTACACATATATACGTTCCCACAATTTTACATTTTTGATTTACTCTATTTGGACTGAGGAGTTGATAGCATATTTTGATATTGGAAATCAAAATTAGTATCTTGAATTGACTACACTGTAAATCCTAATTATAACCCATCAAGGATTGCACGGAATATTTTAAAAAGCAGTGAGATTTGGCAAGAAAGTTGAAAAAAAAATCCAACTCATAAAATATTATGCCAGGCGCAGATGTGTACATTTACCTGACCTGTTATCTCGTTACGGTGTAAATAAGATGAGACCTGTAGATGGCATGCCAGGAAAAGTGGCGTTACAAGTTGCTGGATAAAGGGCTTATGATGCAGCCCCTAGCTAGACAACACCCGCTGCACTTTAAAAAAAAAATTATTATAATAATCAATGAACACAAATTTAAGAGAAAATTACACTGACTTAAAAAAAAAAAAATTTTTTTCTTTCTCTAACATTTCTATGTTTTTCTGGTCAATTTTAATGCGCCGTTTTTCTCTATCAGGTCGGGATCTCTAGAAATACGCAATTGAAGTTTTTTAACAACGCATACAGTATTACAACATCATTTGTACAAGAAGTATAACAGTTATGTAGGCTTGAATTTCTTTGCAGTCGACTTTCGTCGGTGAATGGCATGTGGTACATCGCGATGAAGCATCCAACAATAATCGGCAAGCATGGTCACACTCCACCGTCCTTGATAACGTGACTCCATTACGGCGATATCTTGATGGAATCGTTCTCCATGTTCATCGCTGACTTCGCCAAGGTTGTCAGGGAAAAAGTCAAGATGCGAATCGAGCAAATGGATTTTGAGGGACATGTTACAGCCCATAATTCTGTATGCATCTATGCACTGCTTAACAATATGCACATAGTCGACAGATTTGTGATTTCCCAGAAAGTTATCGACGATCGATTTGAATGCCATCCATGCGCGAAGTTCACTACCATGTAACAAGTTCTCGAATTGTTTGTCTGCAATAACTTTCCTAATCTGAGGTCCTACAAAGATACCTTCCTTTATCTTTGCATCGCTAATTTGCGGAAACTTTTCTCGAAGACAAATGAAAGCTTTGCTCGTTTTATCTAACGCTTTTACGAAATTCTTCATGAGCCCCAACTTTATATGTAACGGTGGTAAAATGATGCTGTCTTTGTTAACTAATGGCTCGTGTATTACATTTTTATGCCCGAGCTGCATACGATCCCTGGTAGGCCACACCTTTCTTGCATAATGTTCCTGTCTGTTGCGGCTGTCCCATTCACATAGGAAGCAACAAAATTTAGTATACCAGTCTGCATGCCCGTGAGAATTGCAATGACCTTTAGGTCTCCACAAATCCGCCATTGGTAGTCATTGTACTTTATTTTTGCCAAAAGTATAGCCATATTGTCATAAGTTTCTTTCATATGAACAGAGTAGGCGACTGGAATTGATGAAAATAAATTTCCATTATGCAATAACACGGCTTTTAGACTAGTCTTGGAAGAGTCGATGAAAAGTCGCCATTCGTTGACTATGTGCTCATGACCGAGGTGCTCCATTAGACCTTTTACATCTTTGCAATAGCAAATGTCATCATCCATCTCAAAGTATTGAACAAGTTCTCTGTGTCTATGACGAAATTTAGATATCGGAGTATTGGGCGCTAAAAGATTCCATTCTTTGAGTCGCGAACCGAGTAATTCCGCTTGTCCTTTGGTGAGAGCGAGATCACGTATTAGATCTGAAAGTTCTGAATGGTTAATTAAGTGAACACCATCATTCACCGGTACATAATCTGAGTCAGAATTAGTTTCTAAAGCAGGTAAACTATCACTTTCTGATGGTTCATTCACGTCCAACGGATATTGTTCTGGTGGAACTGGGATCGGACACGTGATTGGATCATGAGGCACTGGTTTCGAAACCGATTCAATATTTGGATAAACCACAGACTTTCTAGTTTTAAAAGTGAAACCATAGATATTTGTCAAGCAGAAGTAACAATCAGTAGCGTGATTTGTCGGTTCACGCCATATTACTGGCACTCCAAAAGGCATCGACTTATGCTTCGGCGATTTTCGTAACCAACCTGCCAATGTATTTGCACAAGTCGAACAAACTGCATTTGGCTTCCAAGATTTATTTGCATCATCAACTTTCGAATCGAAATAAAGTTCATATGCTTTCTTTAGCAATGGTGTAAAGTTTTTCTGGTGAACACGATCGGTAAAACATCCGCACACGTAACAGAACAGATCAGCCGAATTTCTACAACTTCTAGAAGCTATATTTCACTCAGAATTATTTCAAAATACAGTAACTATTTGAAATATAACGTAACATATGTCATGCATCTTTTAGCAGTATAAAAAGTAGAATTATTTTGCATTTTATTAATTTTTAAAAAGTTATATAGTAAAAATGAAACGGAGCAAATAACGGTTTCCCAAAAATATATTTATTCACAAATATCTTAAGAACCCGACGTGATAGAGATAAACGGATTTCAAATTTGAAATCAGCGCAAGAAACTGACCTAAGAACACTTATTCTTATATAAGAAAGAAAAATGTTGTTTGTCAGTGTTATCAGTCCTTCAATAATTATGTTAATTAAGACTCATTATTGTCATTCATTACCTGTTCCTTTCTCCGTGTGCTTTAGGTTTCCCTTTATTTCTCATATCTTCGGGATTACACAAGTGGTGCCTTGTTGTGACATAACAGCTCGTTTGCTTTTTCGTAATTTCCTCTCATCGCCTTTATTATCTATTGTTTCGGCATATTTAACGCACATAACTTCGTCCCTATCCTCTACTCAGAATTGTTACCCTTTTTCCTACTTTCACTGTTCACGTTTCACGCTTCGTGACAGGGCCAGACAATCGCCTATCCCAGAGAGATTAATTGAGTCACTAAACGTGATAATACCACATTGACTCCAGGTAAATGCGAGCATGAAGTGTTTTTGTTCAAGATTACGTAATCACTTCCGATCCGACAGTAGAATGGACTTGCAATACGGGTTTAATTGTATAGACCACGATTTGTCTAGACAGGCAGTCGGACTGCGACAAGTCAGGTGATACAAGAGATCGGCAGAGTCTGATAAATTAAGTAATCAGACTTCCGAATTACTTGGGATAGGTGATTATAGATAAATGCAGTGTTGGAAGACATTTTGAAGAGTGAGGGGGAAGTGTGATATAAGTCAACTGTGACAATACTTTACGGAAATCGCAATTCCATGTATGAAAAGTGGCTGTTTAAATTCTCAAACGAATGAGTCACGCAGGAAATTCCATAAGAACTACTCTGTCATAACATGTACTTTGAATGCCATCGGTTAGGCAATTCAAGTTGTCATATACAATCGCTCTGATTGGGAGTTGCCTAGTAGTAGACCACAAGAGTACGTCGGTGAAGTCTGAGATATAATGTAAGACTTTTTAGACACGCGACTACTGCATTTCCCGAATCGTCAAGTAGACAGCTTGGACTGAAGCCAGGAAACAATAGACGTAAAGATTCTGATTTTAAATAGGACCTAAGTTATTCGTACAGAAATCGGACTTATACAGCACTTATAAATTCGCAGAGGAATTGTTTATAGAACTAAATACCCCGACGTGTGCTCTAGGCATCTAAATCAAGTTGCCAAGACTATTTACCTGAGCAAGAAGTCTAAGATTTCTCAAATATTGAGGTGAGTTGTAACATATTTCGTATGCTTTGAATTTGACATGTTTGCTAGTGGTGTTAAAGAATCATACTAGGCTGGCAACCTCAGCATGTGAAAAGGATACATTCATGAACCACCACAGCAAGCGCTGTTGATTGCATCATGCTAGTTCTCATGGAAGAACCAAAAGCAGAAGTAACCCCAGACTCCGAATGGAGCAGGGAGTGAGGGATGATTACATCAACCTGTGCATAGTTGTATATAATCGTTTTGTGAATGTATGTAAACTTAATATGTTCCTTTAGGCACAAGTCCCTGCTGCTGTCCAGTCACAAATTTTTCCTTAAATTAACTGACATACTGGTGAGTATTCATCACATGCCCTGAGTGATATGATATACGCTCAGGGAGAGTAAAAAATCTGAGAAAACAAACGGCTGACGGACAGCAGGAAAGACGCCTGATTAACATCAGGAAAACAAAGACTTAGCAGCGGAATTTGTTCTTTTATTCCCTCTAAAGTTTTTGGTACCAGCACGAGGCGACTCAACTATTTGTGGTACGATCCGAAGAGACCATTTGCTGTACTACCATTCTGTGGCTCAAAGCTTGTAATGGACACCAGAAACCTAAATTCCACGGGTTGGGAAGATCCTTGCCTTGACCAGGAACGGTTACTTCCTGACTGATTTGGGAACATGCCCTCACCACAGAGATGAATCTACAGAACAAGCAGCATTGGCACTTTAGCAAGTTCCATTTTTAGCCGGCCAAACAAAGAACTGTCTTTTCTAAAATTAAGCTTACGAAAGCCGATAAATTCCATGATGAGACTTACTTTTTATTAATCACCAGTTCTTATTTATTTACATGTGTTAAAGTAATTGATCATTAAATTTGTAAATGTTTTTTTTTTTTTACAAATCCATAGTTGAATTAATTATTACAAAGAGAAGTGCACATGTGTTAATACGTATTCTAATATATATAGTTATATCTATATCTAAAGAGCCAACACGAGCAATAATAATAATAAGAAGAAAGATTTTACTGTTAACTCAGTTGGGGGCTTGAGCGAGCTAATATTATATCTCTTCACAAAAGGCAGCAAAAAAGATAAAGAGTTAGCGTGCTCAGACCCATTCAGCATTGTTAACGATTTCTTAAATATCTTGTGTAGACTCCCTCGAGGTAGAAGCATCATCATCCTTCTATCTGCATCTCAGCCACGAGTAATCTTGTGCGAAGGTAGACACCTTTGAAGACCCACATTAGCTACTCTAGGTTTTGGCCACCGTTGGACCACTACTGCAGAGAAAAGGGGAAGCAACCCGTGATACTTGTAATGCTATCAGCTGGTTTTCTTAATGTGTGTAGCACCCTTAACTCTTGCTCATTTAGTATTTGTATGGTTCTTTCCCCCACTTCCACATTGGTGATCTTGTCATGTCTTCTTTGAGAAATCATAGATCTTAAATAAGATTTAATATATTTCATCTTGCAGAATGAACATTCAAATAATCAAACAGACGAAGAGCTGAGATCATTTTTAAACACTTCATCGCAATGAGTAAATATTCATAAAAGCTTCAAATCTGGAGCCAGCCATTCCAACAAACTAAAATACTGAGCAGTCAAACTTTTATTTCTTATAAGAGTGCATAAATTTACATCAGATAAATATATTTACTTATTCAGACATATAATACTGAAAACTATTCAGTCAATACATGAGACAACAAGCAAATCTATATTAGTTTTTGATTACTTACTGAGGAGAGTGAGATTAAATAATAATTTGAATATGAAACTACTGCAACAGACATTTCACTTTTACAACATATGCAGTGTACAGGATTTAACTGGCAAATGATAACCTGTTAAAAATTCAGTATACTTACAGTCATTAATATTATAGTTTTTTTTTTTTTTAATAACACCTGTCAGACATGATATAAGCTATGTTTTTTGTTATAAAATTATTTAGTGCCACAATAGCTGTCTCTTGTATATGCTTCAGCTGCAGGCCATAATATTAAATATTCTACCTTTCTTCTAATTTCAAAATTTTGTGTTCTTTTCTATTTTTTGCGGTTTAAAAATGATGGGCCCCTCTGCTGTGTCTCCATCTTGGCGAGGTAGAGAAGCTTGTGTGTCCCTATGACCCCAAGAGCTATGCCAGGAGTAGCATAGCTACTAGCAGGGTCTTTGATGTCGGACAGGTCGAAAGGTCAACCAGACCAAGAGAAACACACACCTGTTGCCTTGCAAGCAGGCTGGGGTCAGTCAAAGGCTAAGGAAGGCAACCAGACAGAAATGCCTGTTGAAATTGGATGCACTGGGCCAGAATCCTAATAAAACAGTGCATCATACTTTGTTCAATGATGACCTCAGTAATAAAAAGTAGCAGAATGGTTTTCATTCCATGAAGTCCCACCAGGCTGCGAGAGTGCCAGGCCCCCTGCTTCGAAGGGGTCCATCCTATGCTACTGGATGCTTAACATCTGCTACAAAGATGCTCAACATATGAGGAACAGAGAAAGCACATGTGGCCATCACTAGCACCATTCCTGGAAAAGCTCTATGGGGATAGAATTACCCTCAAGCTGACCACTGCTTTCTTTGAACATATTCAAGTTGACGTCTGAGAGTGTAAGAAGAAGAAATGATGATTGAGTGGGAGGGGGGAGGGATTGATAAAGAATGTATACTAAAGCCTAAATGCGTAATTATAAATAAATCACATATGTAACTGCAACAAAACTACTGAAAAGGTATAAATGACATAGCATACATTTAACTAAATATATATAACTATATAATGGAAGTATATGTAACACTAACTTTACTACATTGTGTTAACTACAGTACAAACATATGTTTACGGTATACATAATTTACAACAACATTTAGAAAATACACAATATATTTATTTTGGAGACAATGTTTTATGTTATGGTTCCAAATTTGAAGCCAACAGCTGTACAATTTTGTATTGTAAGAACATTTAAAATTAGAGATGTAATTATTACACTTTACATTTAGCATTCACAGTCCTACAAAAAAAAAACTTTGAGATTTAACTGTGGGGAAAACTGGCAAGCAACTGTTTGCAACTTAAAAACAAAATAAACATCAAAATAACTTCATGGGGGAAGCTGAACCTTTGCTTTCTGCATGACATTTTTTTTTTCTTTAAAGGAAGTAACAGCACAAAAATTAATCATTTTTAATCTACTGGTCTCTCTCTGAAATAGCATGAAACCGCTTATGTTAGTAACTCTCTTGTATCTGATGCTTAAAAAATACTGTATTTTTAATGCATTTTTTTGGTCAGCACATCATGACCCATTAGCTTATTAGGGAGCAAAGATATGTAAGAAAATTGACACCAAGTCCTTCTGTCTTGTCCCATCTGTTCAATGTTTATCTCTGTCATGTCTGTCTCCAGTCACTTCTGCATTTGCTCTTCAGTCTCCCTCTGTTTCTCTTACCCTGGGGTCTCCAAAATAAAGACTGTAATGCTAAGTTCAGGCTTCCTCTATGTGTGTCTTGTGCAAAGAAAATGTCTCTCCCTCAACTCTTGTTCTGCTGGTATTTGTCTGGTGGTTTCCACCAGTCCTACATTGGTGATCTTGTCATACCATTTTAATCCTTCTATTGTGCATAAACACAGATTTCCAGTTGATGAAAGTCTGTAACTTTTTGGTTGCCATTTTTGTAGTTCTCCATGTTTCACAGCCATGTTTTATTATTTGAATTGAAGATTTTTGTTTTATGTGTTGGACGTGATTTCTTTTGATTTGCAATGCTCCTGTTGCATTTTGTAGACTTATTTTGATACCACTCTCTGTTCCACCAATTTGTCTACATTGCTGCCAAGATATTTGTGTGCGTTCACATCTTAAAGGGATGTATTTCTAAGTACAATCTGACTGTCGTTTACTGCATCTATTCTCATAATCTGTGTCCTTTCCCTGTGTATCTTCAGACATTTTTCAGCCCATAGCGACTTTTCAGACATGATAATAAGCTGCATTGTCTTTGATCTATCATAACTGAGTGTTAGCTCTTGGTGACTAATAAGTAGTTTCCAGGACAGAGCAGCACATGTACAGACAGTATTCAGAATAAATGTGCTGGACAGAGCAACACACGTACAGGCAGTATTCAGAATACATGTGCTGGGCAGAGCAGCACATGTACGTGTAGTAAAGATTTACTTTCAAAATTTTTGTTTGCTTAAATGTATTGTACTACGTTAAATCTTTTTTTCTGAATACTCAGAATAACTGATCTATCATGTGAGTAAAATATTATTTTCTACTTGTTAAGGGGATCCCGTTACACGCCCATTGAGGCATATTGGGAATATGGTGTTAGGCCCATATTTTCTTGACCATTGGCACACAAGGGGTGATGTGGTCAGCATCACGCCGGCCACCTTAACCTTCCCAGAGTTGCTACGGTACCCAGTTCATGGGGCTGGGTTGACCTTGGAGCCGTTTGCGGTCTAAAAAATCCCACCTCAACTGGGGATCGAACCATGGACCACAGAGCTAGGAAGCCAGTGCACTAACCACTGTGCTACTGCGGCTCCTTTCTACTTGTTAGCGTACTTAAAAACAAATCTCAGTTTTAAAACTCTGTTTTCATATAAAGTTTATACACAGTGAAACTACACGCTTGAAATTCCAAGAAAAGTACCTCACAGAAGCATAGTCAACAACCAGATAAAAAAATAACCAAATGAAATCTTATAAAAATCAAATATGTATTCATCCCTGAAAATGTAATTGCAATGTCAATAAAATGTTTGTAAAGTGTGATACAATCTCACAAATTTCGGCACTTTGAGATACAGAAATATTACTTACAGGAGAAGCATCTTTATAATGTGATGAAAATACTAAAGTTTGAAAATGTAATGAATAGTTATACGCTTCTGAAAACACAAGATGTCACATTCTGATAAAAGAGGGTTGAACTGTTGCCAACATATTGGTTTTTGTAAATGGGCCCATGATTGTAAAATTCTGAATAAATGTATCAAAGACTGCGTTCAACAACTATGATACACCATTTGATAGAGCTCCTGGGGGTCTGTGAAGAGACAAAGATAGAATAGGATTAAGGCACGCTCAGACAAGGCGACTAGTAAAAGGTTGTTCATGAGGCTGGCAATCTCACTGTGTAAAACAAATTGTCACCAGCTACAATGGTGGCTACTTCAACTGTAAGGAAAGCAGAGGAGAATGAGGATTTGATAAAATTAGAAAGATAAAGAGTTGATGTGAGAAATTGAAATTTCATCAAATACAAAAATCTCGAAACTGATATTTTAAACCAACTTAATGGTTTCTTGCTTTTTCTTGAATTCAGGTATGCTGGCATGTTACTGACTGTGCCAGGATGTGCCACAAATTATATAGGTCAATAATCTGCCCCTTGCAACTGAAACTTTTTAGTTAGTCCCTCGTAGTGTTCTTTGTAGCACTTGAAAGATAAGGACAACTGCACTTATAGTCTCTGTTCACAAGAATACTGCACTACACATCATGACATTATAGTTTGTTAAATGAATGTCACAATAATAATGTTTAAGGAAAAACAGACAGAACATTGTATACGGATTCCTTTTAAAAAAGGTTCTCATGGTGCATGCTCATAAATGTTCTCTGACAAAAGAAACATTTTATATGGATTATGTCAAATGACATTTATACAAATATAGGTTATTCAGAGATTAAAAGATCAAATATAATATTCTACAAGGCAACTGGCAGAAGAAATATGATGACTGAAATCTGAAATACTAGAGAGATCCACTAAATATCCATCAGACACAAGAAGAATAACACAAAACACAGCAGTTGTTGTTGGTCTTTGTTCATTATCTTCTTGAATATTTTCAAAGAAAGAAGTGGTCAGCTTGAGGCTATTTGTAACTCCACAGAGCTTTTCCAGAAATGTTACTGGTGATGGCCACATGTGTTTTCTCTGTTGCTCATTACGATGGGCATCTTTCAAGCAGATGTTCAGCAGTTATTTTATCTGTGCTTACAGTTACACTCATTGGTAGTTCCTACTTTTAGCTTGTTGAATAGATGGTATTAGCTTGTTCAATAGATGGTATTAGCTTGTTCAATAGATAGTATTCTAAAATTTGTGTCAGCCTAAAGTGTTTCTGATTCTATTTCCCTTTTTTCATATCTCCTATTGTAACAACATGTCTTTCAAATTACGATGTCCTGTATCTGTGTTTTATTCAGTGCACTGATTTTGGCTCTCACAGCACAAGGTTGGTATAAATATATTATATTTCAGTTGCTGTTTTGCTTTTAATATAGACATCACAATGACTGAGTAAGCTTCAGTAGCTGACTACACAGAAATTCATCTTTCTATTCCTGTATCTGTCACTTTTCCCATTCTTTGTAAAAATGATGTCCAAGTATTTGAATTCTTTCACCTATTTTTCTAACCTTATACATTATGTTTATATTCTCATTATATTTACAAAGTTGCTGCTGAAAGCTTTTTAATGTTCCTATTTACTGCATGTTATTATTGTGTATCAAGCATAAGTCATTTGTAAGTACTGATTCTTTATTTTCTCTTAGCCCGTGTTTGTTTCTCAAGTGATTCTTTCTGTATAGATAATGAAGCTACAGGTAGTTTTTTTTTTTCTGTTAGAAGCTAATATGTCTTCTCAGGCATCCTTAGTATTTCACTATCAGCAAAGCAGCACATGGCAACCTCATCTTGTAATACAAAAAGCTACAGAAATAACCACTGCAGAAGCATGCACTTTAACACAGGCTTCATAAGGGGGGGGGGGGGGGGGGGGGGCGGGGGGGCGGCGGCGCCACTGCAGTTGTGGCTCAATAAGAAACAAAAAAAATGAAATGATGATGAAAGCAGTATATGGCTAATCTTTAGCTCTGTAAGTCCAAAATATGGGCACTTTACAAAACTCATGCACACAAATTTAATTCTGTGGCATGTGCTTGAAGAATATTCATCAAGACAGAAATCAGGTGGAATACACCAAATACATAATATACAAAGAAGCAGAAGATGTAATAGTTACATATCTGGCCAGAAGGCAGCCATATAAGTCAGCAGCATAAGTCTTCTAGATAAGGATAATGAGACAGACAATGAAACAATTAAAATTAAGGTTTGATGGAGAAACATCTGGAAATACAAGGTATATGCTTAAAAAAAACATAAACATTTTCATGTAAAGCCACTCAAATATTGAGTCAAACTACACTGCAGTTATAGGAAAAATTAGAATAACATCATCCAAAATAAAAAGTTGAATTCTTTTTAAATGTATACAACATGGTGACCTGATTTTGAAAATTATTAAAGTGGCAGTTTACCATGATGGTACCAACAACAAAAAATCCTCAAAATACTTATTAATTATTTTTTTAAAGAAAAGGTATCTAAAAGTAACAAAATGTCACAATGAGACTGAGGTGTCCTATTTTAATTTATCTTTGTTCTTTTAAGTGCCATGACAACAGGCACAGACGATACCTCTCCACAACATTCTGTCCTGTCACTAATACGGCTTATAAATGCTCGTTCACTTTCTTCATACCATGTTTTTAACTGTCCAGTACATATTCTCTTTGTCACCTTCTATCTCTTGTCCCACGAATGTGTTATCCATTGCCAAAATGTATTCTAATTTCCCTCATGTCATAAAATGCCGAAAATAACTTGGACTGTTTCTTTCTGAGTTGTGTAATAAGCTTCCTTTGTACACTTAATCATTATTTATCTTTTTTACCTATCTTTGGAAATCTTGACATTCCTCTGTAAAATTGTTGCCTCAGTGATACTTCCCTTTTCTTTTGTGTTTTTGTTAAACTAAATGTCATGGTTTATTTCCATTGATTGATTCTATCCAACAATAAAGAAGTCTCTTTCTTGCCTTCATACATAAAGTTTTATTGTATAGAATGCTTTACAATGTTTTGAATGCTCTTTGTGCTTGGGCTGCTGTGTTCTTAATTTGTGTATGTGCATCTCCCATCTGATATTATAAGTGTGCCAAGATATTTCAATCTACAGGCTTGTTTTAGAATGGTCTCCTCTGCTTTGTGTATAAACCGCGTTTTTTTGTTATTTGATTTCACTAAACATAATATCTGACAATGTTAACAGTTCAGAACCTTTCAAATGCATTCTAACTGTGTCAGTGTTCATATTTCTGTGCAATGTATCCAATAATGTAATACTGCTTCTGTAAATCTCTTACTGTTCTTGAAACTGCTGATCATTCTGATCCAATAATGATTCCCCAAATTCTGGAGAAATTGATGCCACAGAGAACGCCAAACACAAGAAACATGGCCATCATCATCCCCGCCATTGCTGAGTCATTTGCTGCCACACACCTAAAAATAGCATCATTGAATTAAACAAATAAATGATATATTACTCCAAATAAATGATATCTTACTCTCTGCCCTGATACTTTAGAGTTATTAGTTGCAGACACAACCCTCTGCTCATATCTATTCTTTGTAGTTTCTCTCAATGTTTTAAATCTCAATATTTATTCGAGCTCTATTTATGTGAAATACAATAATAATAACTCAAGATAAGATCTATTATCAGATATTCTTATTTTCAGAATGTTCCAAAACCGAAATATTCCAAGAATTCATTCATTTATCTCCCTTCAGCTTCAAAAGATCATTGACCTTCAACAAACATAAAGATCATTGACCTTCAACAAACATAAAGATCATTGACCTTCAACAAACATAAATAGCATTGACCTTCAACAAACATAAAGATCATTGACCTTCAACAAACATAAAGATCATTGACCTTCAACAAACATAAAGATCATTCACCTTCAACAAACATAAATAGCATTGACCTTCAACAAACATAAAGATCATTGACCTTCAACAAACATAGTCTTTCCATGTCTTCTTTATCCACTTCATGTCTGTCTCCAGTTCTCTTCTCCATTTGTTCCTTGGTCTCTCTCTCTACTTATCATCTTACCCTGGGGATTCCAGGACTGCCTAACCTCACAGGAATAATTCATCTAAAATTAGTACAAATTTGTTCTAAGTCACTGCAATATTTTCACAGGCTGTAGAAAAGTCTTCCTTATTTCAAAATACAATAATATATCCCACACCTAAGGGTCTTTTATATTTGGACATGCGCCCTAATATAACCGACTAGGTTGAACGGGACGCGCCTCGCCAAAACTTTGGAAAAAAAAAAAATTCCTTATTTCAAGTACAATGCTTGATGGCAATAGTGATCATGTCTCTCCACAACTTCCTGTCTCCAGTATTGTTTATCAGTTCTATTGTTTACTTCTTTCCCTGTCACGATGTCAAACTATCCAGTATTTTCTCTCTTTGTTATCCTCTATCGCGTTTTCCTGCAATCGTTTCTGTTGTCACATTATATTCCATATTTCTTCTTCTCAAAACATGCCCAAAGAAAGTTAACTGCTTCCTTCTGAATCAATTAATAAGCTTCCTTTGCACACTGGCCTCTTTCAAGACATCCTCATTAGTCTTTTTTAGCTGTCCATTGTATTTTTTAATGTTCTTCTGAAAAACCACACCTCTGTGCCTTCTAGTGCTTTTCCTACTTGGTTACTTATTGTCCATGACTCACTTCTGTATGGCAGGATTGGCTCTATATAACACCGAAGAACTCTCTTTCTGATTTACATTGACAAAGTGTTGTTACATAACGTAGTTTTCATTTAATGACACGCAGCTTTTGCCTGGGTCATTCTACTTTTCACCTCTGACATGCATCTTCCAGAAAATTCATGTAGTATAAGTCACAATGTAAAAGTATTGAGATGCGTAGATCTATGTGAAATAGACAAAATGGCTTGACAAAATCAAACAATTACAGTAACACCAATTCTTGAATGCCAGTAAAGAAAGACACAAAAATCTCTCAGGCTACAACATTACAGAACAGTTGTGAAGAGAAAGACTAAAGCATAAAACATTATATGCTGCATGAAATGCTTCTAAGGCAGTTAAGCTTGAGCTTCAAACTTCATCTCTCAGCAACCTCATTTCTGTACTTTGGTACTGTAGTTTCAGGTGATATGTCCAGAGATATTTTCTTTTAAATGATAGCTAACTTAGTAACTTAATTTTTAAGGCAGACATTATTCTGTTGCATGGTTTTGAAGTATGCTTATGCAGTGTTCAAAACTATATAAAAACACTTATTTACTTAGTCATCCCTCTTCTACTGTGAGGTGAAGAGGTTAGGAGGAGGGAGCGTCATACTATCCTATCGGCTGTCTTCCTTCTGGCCTGGTTCAAATTTGTCATTGGTCCTTAAGAGATTATCTAAGGTTGTCCTCCCAGTGGACTCTGGGTCATCCTGGAGGTCTGGATCCCTGGCTCTTAGTTTCCCATACTTGTCATGGTAGCTGATCTTCTTCCATTCTGCAGACATGGCCAAAACATCATAGTTGGGACTGTTCTACTTGAGTCTGCAGTGGCTGGGTTGGGGACCATATCTCTTCTTGTTACATCAACCACCTTCCTCAGATACCTCATTTTAAAAAGCTGTCACCGTAAAACCCAAAGTCCCAAACATTCCAGATATAAGTTACCATACCTGCAGTATTTATTCACATAAAATACACATTACATGAAACATAGAATGACTCTCAGAATATGAAACAAGACTTTTAATATAAGAAAATTTAAAGAAATCCACTAGTCTGAAATAGTCAGCTACATTAGAGCCATATCTTTATGCCTACATGAAAACAAAAAAGTAGGCTAATGACTCTACTTCAACTTCTTCTTCTTTGGTACAAAGCAATCAGTGACCATCACGCCTAGTGGCGTATTGTAGGGTAGCAACAAACTGGTCTCCACTTTGCTTGGTAGATAGCCATCCTTCGTGTGGTGCCCCAGCTCTGGTTCATGCTTATCATCTCTGCCTCTACTGTTCTCCGCCAAGTGGCTTTTGGCTGTTCTTGCTTTTGCTTACCTTCTGGAGTCCACAGCATGGCAGTTCTGGTGATAGTACTCCAACTGGTATCACTTTTATATTATTTTTTATGACAAATAAATTATGTAACTATATTAGTAGTGAAAATGGATGATGGAAGTTGAAGATAATTTAGATATGTATCAGTGGTGAGTATGGATGGTTGAAGATAATGTAATATATACTAGTGGTGGATACAGATGGCTGAAGATAATGTAATATATAGTAGTGGTGGATACAGATGGCTGAAGATAATGTAATATATAAAAAAGGTAAAGGTAAAGGATCCCGTTACATGCCCATTGAGGCATATTGGGAATATGGTGTTAGGCCCATATTTTCTCGACCATCGACACACTAGGGGTGATGTGGTCAGCATTACACCGGAATGTACGAGTAATATATACTAGTTGTGAATATGGATGGTTGAAGATAATGAGATATAGACCAGGGTGCATATGGTTGGTGGATGAGTGATAAAAAAAGAAATCTTACTTTGGAGCATACATCATGACTAAGCTGCTACAGTAACCATTAGTGAAGGAAAAGAGAATGGCTGAAGCAATGAATACACTGTCGGAGGGGATGTACACTGGTAGGGTGCGCAGTGTGGGCCGAAAGTTACCCAGTATCATTAGAGGAACAAAACTCACACGCAGTATCACCAAGATGTTAATCCACCTAGTACTTGGCTGCATTGACAGAAAAAAAAATACTTGTAATATTTTAGGGGGGAAAGCATTCAATAAAGTAACAGCCTTTTGGTAGCAACAATAATTAGGACATAGTTTGGTATCTAATACGAATACTGTAAATCATTATTGATAATTTTTCATTTGAATAATACATAATGTTAAGTCAGCATTACACCTACTGCTTCCAGTTATCAAGAATATGAAATTAAATTATTATCATGTTTGTGAGAGCAAATACAGGGCATTGGTAACCTATGAAACCTTTCATAAGTAGTGCACAAAAATAATATAACTGCTGATAAGTGTTTATGTGTAGGCTGAATGCGGAAATATGGAATTAGCATGTGAAGTACATAAACCAATTACTGTCATCATCTAGTGCCATCTGAGTGACACAGGTGATCGTTTCTCTCCATAACCACTTGTCTATTGTGTTGCCTATATGTTTCTTTGGTGATTTTCTGCCATGCTATCCTTTCAGTTAATGAAATAAATTTTTTTCTTTCTTCTTCTGTGCTGCCTTCTTCCATCAATCTTCCCGGCTGCTACCAGATTTTGTCAATTTTCCTAGAATATATTCAGTAAACAGTGACTGGCTTCTCCTTTTCTTTGCAATAACTTTTTTCTTTTCCCTAGCATATTTCAGGAGCTCATCATTAGATTTCTTAGGTAGTATTTCATCATTACATTCATTTGGTAGTATGTCATAATTCTTCCAAGAAACTACATTCTGATGGCTTTCAAACACTACATTTGTTTTATTCGCTGTCCAAAACATCAGAGTACTGGTTCTGTGACCCATTGGCAAACCTATTTTTTAACTTCTAGTGATAACAATTTTTTGCACAACATGAAAACATTCTTCACTGCCTTCAAAGCACATAAAATGATACAGTAACAACAACATTAAAAAAACTTCTAAGACTTACCCATTTTAACAATTCTGTTGTCAGATTTCCCAAGGTGGCAAACAAGTTAAAGAACAGGAAGCAAAATATTGCTGTCCAATATTCTCCTGCAGAATAAAAATGCAGCAGTTAATATAAATGTGCACATATTTTCCCAAACAATCTCACTGTGTATCAAACACCGGCTAAAAGAGAAGTACCCTAACAATAGAAAAAAAAAAAAAAAATCATGAGAATAAATGCAAAAATGATAGCCTGACTGATTTGTAGAAACAATCCATACAAGATGTGGACCTGTACACATATCTGGACAACAACAAACATCAAGTTGGAGACATGGATAACAACAAAAATTACAACTACGAAAATACAAACATTCATAAGTGGGTGTTTGTGCAGAGTATACAGATTAGAATGACAGTCTCACCAGTGGGAAATTGATGGAGAGAATCAGATAAATACTTGTGGAACAAGAGATGAGGAAATAATGTTGGTGTTGGATGGGACAAACATTGAGGAAATAATGTTGGTGTTGGATGGGACAAACATTGAGGAAATTTGCTGACAGCATTACAAGGCAATTCTTGTTCTGGAATCACCATAGCAATAGAAATAGAGGGAAACCAAAAAAACACATGGAGAAAGGCGTTAAAAGAGACAGAGTAGACATATAAAGAGCTTGAATGAATGGCACAGAACAGAATGGCTTGGCATGAATTTTTTAAGGCCTATGCTCGATGAGGAGCTGAAAGGTAAAGGTGATGATAAAAATATCCTCCATATTTTGATATCAAGCTAGTAGGGAAATATTACTCCATTTTAAATCTAGCAAAATTATTGTACAGTTTGACTTGCATAGTCTGATGCAGCTGGGTCTCTTGTCAGGGGCAAACCCTGGCTAATCACTGCAATACTTGAGAAACATACAAAAATTTGTGGAGGGGACTGAGGAATTATTTAAATAAAGGAAACACAAAAATGCTATTTATATCAAATAGCTTCTTATTAAATTTGTAAGTATGCAGCAAATAAAAAATGACTTTATATAAAATAAACTTTACTGAAGTGAATGTCAATGCTTGAATAAATCCAGCTGTTGTTGTTGCAGCTGCAGCAGCCCCTTCAGTCATAACTGACAATGGGAATCTGCCTGTAACACTAGTCACCAAAATGTACCAGAAATGAAAATAGCTGATCTTAACTAATTTTTATGTGCTGAAAACGAAAATGACAAAAAATTTTGATTGGCTCTAGTTTTCAAGATATATGCTACTAGTTTATTTATTACGGCCAATTTATATATGTGACGCAACTGTTGTGGGCGATTGCATAATTTTTTCTAATGACCAATAAAAATGTAACTAGAAGTTGATGATGCAATCCTACCTATGATTACACCACCTTTGTGTATAAATATCTTATCTCTGATAAAATTTTGCCATTAGTTAGTGCATTTTTTCTTATCAAAAGTATCGTAGTTAGAAATGCCTAGGACATGTGTGAACAGTGCTAATAATTTCTGTTATATATGTGGTGAGGTGACATTTCTATCACAAAAACGAAATATAACTAAAGTGATTAAGAAGGCGTACAGTTTGTATTTTGGCTGCAGAATAGGAGATCAAGATAAGAGCTGGGCGCCACACATATGCTGCAATACATGTGCAGCACATCTTAAACTGTGGTTGACTGGCAAAAGGCAAGCTATGCCTTTTGCAGTCCCAATGATTTGGAGAGAGCCCACTGATCATCTCAACAACTGTTACTTTTGCATGGTCCCTCCAATTGGGAAAGGCATAACAAAGAAGAAAAAATGGACTCTGGAATATCCAAAAATTCCCTCTGCAATACGTCCGGTACCATATGGCGATGACCTACCAGTCCCAAAATCATTTTCAGCTGCTTCCACTGATGAAGAAGAGGACATTGGTGGTCCTGAACCATCAACCTCAAGCGACCCAGATTTTGAGCAAACTACATCCACTAAATCACACTTAATAACCCAAGGTGAACTGAATGATCTTGTAAGAGATCTGAATTTACCGAAGAACAAGGCGGAGCTTTTGGGTTCCAGATTGCAACAGTGGAATCTCCTGGCAGAAGATGTTACAATTTCTGTGTATAGGAACCACCAGAAGCCGCTTATTACATTCTTTTTCAAAGAGGGTGACCTTTCTGCATGCCACAACATTTCTGGTTTAATGGCAGCCCCCAAAATCAATTACATACCGGAAGAGTGGAGGCTTTTCATTGATTCATCCAAGATGAGTCTTAAAGCTGTTTTGTTGAATAATGGTAATGTGTTACCGTCAATTCCAGTTGGTCACGCAGTTCATATGAAAGAAACTTATGAAAAGATTAAGCAGCTTTTGAAGTGTATAAACTACGATCATCATCATTGGTCACTTTGCGGTGACTTAAAAGTGGTCGCTCTTTTGCTTGGACTACAGGGTGGATACACAAAGTACTGTTGCTTTCTCTGTGAGTGAGATAGCCGTGCACGAAGTGACCATTACATCAGAAGACATTGGCCAATCAGGCAGTCATTGCAACCTGGCAGTAAGAACGTTGAGAACCCAGCACTTGTCGACACCAGCAAGGTTTTGTTGCCACCCTTGCACATTAAGCTGGGTCTCATGAAAAACTTTGTCAAGGCAATGGAGAAAACAGATGAGGCTTTCAAATACCTCATCAGAAAATTTCCAAGACTGAGTGAAGCTAAAATAAGAGAGGGAGTATTTGTTGGTCCGCAAATTCGAAAACTTCTTCATGATGATGAGTTTCTTTGCGTGTTGCATGGCAAGGAAAAAGCAGCATGGCTAGCATTTAAGTAAGTGGTGGACAATTTTCTTGGAAACAACAGATCTGATAATTACAATGAAATTGTAGAAAATCTCCTTCTGAAGTATAAGAGTCTTGGCTGCAACATGTCTATGAAAATTCATTTTCTGGATTTCTTTACTCAAATTGTGGAGCGGTCAGTGATGAGCATGGTGAACGATTTCACCAGGACATTGCTGCTATGGAGACAAGGTATCAAGGCAATTGGAGCCCTTCAATGCTTGCTGATTACTGTTGGACTGTGACAAGAGACACCTCATCAATTGACTACAAGAAGCAAGCAATGAGAGCTCAAACAGCGACTGAATAATGACGGAATGGGTTCAAATGTGCCTTTTTAAAACATGATATGTGAACTTTAAATAATGTTTTTATTTTTTCTATCATTTTATGTTGAAATATCAATTAATTGAGTATGTAACCACAATTTTTATAATGCTAAAGTAGAAAGACTAGCTGTTCACCCCAGAGAATTAAACAAGCATACATTATTTGTATTACTGTAATGTAAATTCATCATTTAAAAAAAAAAAAACCAGAGCCAATTGGTGAATTTCATTATGATATTTGAAATCAGCATGTCAAAATCAATAAGAAATGGTATATTTAATTTCTGGTACAAATAACTTGAAAATTTGTTGACTAGTGTAATTGTAATTTTAAAAACCATAAGTAGATCCTCTTCCTATACAAGAACTCACCACTCATCTGAACAGTCAATGGCTTCACATCGCTCATCACAGCTGGAAACAAGGCTAGAGTTATGAAAAATGTGAACCACACTCCAAATAAGAGATGGTGTATCTGAAATTAGTATAACAAATCAAATATGACAGGATAAGGGTGCCTATAAATTATTCACCCCATTATAAGCCTTAATAAATTCATTATTTTAGGAGACATGTTAAAAACGGTTTTTGGCAATTAATAACACAACTCAAGAAATGTTGTGTTTATTAAGTACAGTTCAGTTAATTTTTCAGTGAACCATAATTCAATAAACTTCCATATGAGCCAATTTGTAGCACCCAGAACAGCAAGGCAATAGATCATTTCTTTCCAAACATTATAAGCATGTCTTGCATGATGGAAGGAGCTGCAGTAGCGCAGTGGTTAGTGCACTGGCTTCCTAGCTCGATGGTCCATGGTTCAATCCCCAGTTGAGGTGGGATTTTTAGCCCGCAAATGGCTCTGGGGTCAACCCAGCCTCATAAATTGAGGTACCAAAACAACTCTGGGAAGGTTAAGGCGGCCGGCATGATGCTGACCACATCACCCCTAGTGTGCCGATGGTCAAGAAAATACGGGCCTAACACCGTATTCCCAGTTTGCCTCAATAGGCGTGTAACGGGATCCTTTTCCTTTCTTGCATGATGGAAGCTAATGTCCCTTCAATCCGGTGTTTTAATCATGTGATGTTATTAACCTTCTATGCATACATTTTAAAATAGCTCCTATAATAACTAATTTTGAAGGCTTACAATGGGGTGAATAATTTATGGATACTCTGTATATGTTAACAGAAATGCAGTGTATTGTGTGTGCATAAGTGAGTGTGTATGTGTGTGAGAGGGAGGGGTGCTTCTTCTTCAAAAACCATTCCTGATGACATAGACAATCATGTCTCCAGAACTGTTTACCAGGTCTGTTGTTGATTTCTTTCCATGCCATGATGTCAAATTATCCAGAATCTTCTCTCTTTGTTGTCCTCTGTCTCTTCTTCCTTCAATCTTTCCTGTTGTCACAGTATATTCCAGCTTTCTTCTTATCACAATGTGATCAAAGAAAGTGCACTGCTTTCTTCTAATATGAAGGATAAGCTTGTGTTATTTCTGTAGTTAACTTTTACTAGTAAACAGCTAACAGTGTTGCAGTAAGCAGTTTAACGTTTTCAGCATTGCACATTTTTTATTTGTTAACAAACATGTTGTCACTGAAGTGTCCTCGCCATTCTGTGTTGTTCAGTTACTAACAGTCTATGGAAGTTTCAACTAATAAACTTCACAGATATTTAGCTGTAAATACAATTCACATTGTTGTCTGGATAAATAGAAGTCACTGGGACCATTTGAGATACTTAAATGTCAAAGCTGCATATCAAAGTTTGTTTAAACGTGGACGTTTCATGGTCAGAATCAGAAATAATAAATAGAGTAATTATTTTAGCCATTTATATACAGAGATTTGGGACCCAAAGATGCAGCAATAGTGAATGCAGTCAGCAACCCATAGCTTGACTGCTTGCATCAGGACCAGCAAACCAGAGCTGGTCAAGACCGTACTCCACCTCCACGTGGTGGTCCTGGAAACAGTCTGCAGCAGTGCAGTCTGGCTGAGCGAGTACGGATCGAAATGGGAAGGCAAACCCGGTCCCTAAAAAATGCTGTGCTGAAGTCGGATGTGTCAACCGAAAGGTGCAGATATCACAGCTTAGGCGTAAACAGACACAACGCAACCACCGTCCTTTTCAGGGCGAACGAGGAAGAAGAATAAGATACAGAGATTTTATTCTTTTAAATGAATGTGACTGCCATTTTTTCACTTTTGAAGAGGAACAAAAGCATAAGGTGTTGTGTCTTATTATTTGTTGGTATCACAGCTGCAAGTATGAAAACATTTAAAAGTCTAAGTTTCCTAACTGACTGATTCAAATTTTGCACTGTTTTGTCATAGTATAACATCTTCTTCTTCTTTGATCCTTAGCTGCCAACTGTCAAAGCAGTCAGTGGCCATTTCTTGTAGGGCAGCAACAAACTGCTTCCACTTTGCTGGGTTGGCGGCCATCCTTCGTGCAGTGCCACAGCTCTGGTTCATTCTTTGCATCTCAGCCTCCACAGTTCTCCACCAAGTTGTTTTTGGTCGGCCTCTCTTTTGCTTTCCTTCAAGGTTCTATAGCATAGTGTTCTTGTGATGGCATTGGGGGTCTCTTCTGATGACGTGGACACCCATTGTATAACATGATTAATAGAAAATCTGCATCGCTGGAGATACTATATATTCTGTTTGACTATAAAATGGCCATATAGGTAAGCCACATGAAAGAGTTATCTACCCATAGCCCATTGCCTTTTGGAAGTTCCTCTGATCTGAACTGCTCATACTAACTCACTGTCTGATCTCACCATTTGCTGTGATCTCATTATCACAGATGATTTGCATTCTTCTTGGCCAAAAATTATTGTTCACATCCATGTAAAGAATATTAGCATTGAAAGTTAGCACAGTCCTCAGAACGTTTCTTAACATTTTATTGTAACTGCGTCAAGTAGTTCCACAAATACTTTAACCTTATATTGTTAGTGGTTGTCCATATTTGACGTACTGCCATTTTTTAACCCCCCTCTCCCAGTGTCACATTTCATCCTAAAAACCCAGACCTCACTCTTACGTGACGTCACAAATTTTTTACCCCCCCCCCCCCCTTTTTTTAAATGCCAAAAACAAAAAATGTAATCAAACGTAAATTAGGTAACATGTGCAGATGAAATAACAATCTTTGAAGTAAAATTGTGTTTAATTTATCAGGCTTTCATAGCTTTGATGGTTAAATGTTGCTAAATTAATATACACTGCCTATTTTGGCTTAATTTAATTTTAAACACTAAAAAATATTTTAAATTATTAAAAGTAAAATAAACACATCAATAACTTCATTTCTTACTTGTGTTAAAGTTTCATAAAATAATATTAAGCTTGAGAGGAAATAAGAAAAGAAATTCAAGGTTTAAAAAAAACGAAGTTGTTATGAATTAATTATTTCTCTTCGTAATCATTATCCAACTGCAAAGTACGATGCTCCTTCCTTGAACAAACTATAATTTTCTTCCAGATCAACATAATTTGTGTATTTTAAAGGTGTGTATTTTAAATTGTATTTAAAAAAAGAATTACATAATTAAAAACAATTTAAATCATTAAGGGTTATAATCTCCCCCCCCCCCCCCCACCCCCCCCCCCACCCCCCCGCCCCCCCCCACCCCCCCCCCCCCCCCCCCCCCCCCCCCAGTTATCACACAATTTTGACCTTTTCCTTTCAATTCCACTGCATGACAGCATATGTCACTGACATATAGACAGCATCTGCTTAAGTCTCAATATGAGTTGGGACAGAAAAATGAGCTCAGTGTACACAAAATTTCCAATGAATACAGACTTAATAATTATAATTGTTTTTTTTGGGGGGGGGGGGAAGGCAAAAAATATTGCAAGAGTTGCTTTGCGCTAAGTGGAAATTGACATAGGTGAGTTTAAGTTAAATGGATTACATTGTATATCAAATGTCATTGATATAGTACATTTCTTCAACCCAGCCAACACGTCCATTAGGTTACCTGCACTATTAACAGAAGACAACATTCACTAAGAATAAGTAAATGTGAATCAACCATAATTCAACCATGATTTAAAATCGGCTCATGTTATCTGAACTACCTGATGAAAGACTCTGCAGAAGCTTCTGAAGAAGACACCATAAGAGTGTTCAATGCTGACAGTCCTCTCTTGAAAGTCTTCCTTTTTCAGTTCTGCTAACTTCATATAGTGGCAGTAGAATTTCTGGTGATGAAATGATTATTTGTAGGGTTGGCTAAAACGAGCACTCCACACTGGGAGGAATAATAATATATATCTTACTTGAGCCTACCCACAACTTGGGTAAGGCTTCCAACAGCTCTGTCAAGGATGGTAAAAGATTAGTCCTGAATATAAAGTCTTTCAAAATGATAGGACAGAAATTCAAAAAGGAGGAGGTGTGGCATTTCTAGTTAATAAAACATATGTAATAACTGACTGGGAATCATTTAGAACAGACAATTTTGAAGGAATAACTATAACAGTGTCTACTGAGTTAGAAGAAATTAAAATAGTTAACCTTTACTGTTCAAGTGGAAACATAAACGAAAGAGATATCTCAGATGTGAATGAAAGAATAAACAACAGAACTATCATAGTGGGAGATTTCAATGCTCATCATACAGCTTGGGGAGGCAATGTAATAGACAAATCAGGAAAACTACTGTTGGACTTCATTGAAAACAATGAACTAATAATACTGAATGATGGATCAGTAACAAGAATAAACCCTTGTGCAAATCAGCAAGACACAGCTATTGATATAAGCATTGTAACACCAAATCTTGCTAATGCAAAATGGGAAGTTATTGGGGATACAAATTCAGATCATTTACCCATTGAAATAACACTAAAAGATAATTACAAACCTAACAAACTGGTAGAAAAACCGAAATTTTACTATAATAAAGCTAATTGGGTAGCTTTTCAGGTAGAAATGGAAGAGATAAAAAAGAATAATATAGAAAATGAAAATATAGATGTATTTGCAGATAATCTCACAAAAGAAATATTACTAAAAGCTGTTAAACATATACCAAATGCATATATGCCAGAACAAATAATTCCACACCGCATTAAGGAAGCAAAGAATGAACATTGGAACAAAAACCCAGTACCATGGTGGACAGTTAGATGTACAGAAATTCAAAAACAAAGAAAACAAGCTCTACAAGAATATAGAAAGCATAGATCTGAAGATACGAGGGCTATTCCAAAATCAACCTCCGATTGGCTGGTAAAAAATTTTTTTAAATGACAATAACATCTAAATACATACAAAAGTTACATACACCACTGCATTACTTTTCCACATACTCATCACCCAAATTCAGGCACTTGTACCGTGGCACGAGTTTTTGTAACCCCTCGTCAAGGAACGGTGCCGCCAGGGTACTTAGCCAATTGTTGACTCCATCCATGAGCTCCTCGGTGGTGTCGAAGCGCCGGGTAGCCAGCCAGACCATCATCTTGCCGAAGAGATGATAATCGCTTGGTGCCAAGTCCGGGCTGTAAGGAGGGGTGGTTGAAAATTTCCCAATTAAACTGCTCAAAGCCTTTGTGCGAGCAGCAGTGTGGGGCCGCGCGTTGTCATGCAGGATAATGACGGCACTGGTGAGCATTCCGCGCCTTTTGTTTTGGATCGACCGACGAAGCTTCTTCGGTGTTTCACAATAAACTTCTGACGTTATTGTGGTCCCTGGTGTCATGAATTCCTTCAACAAAATTCCCTTGCGCTTTTCCACTACGACTTGGTCGACTTTTTGAATGAGCTCATCTGTCACATATGAGTGTCGTCCTTGTTCCCCCCCATCATGCACATCTTTACGCCCATCCCTGAATTTCCTGCACCAATCCCTCACGGAACTGTCACTCATAACGTTATCACCGTACACACGACACAATCGACGATGAATCTCGGCGGCGTTTTGACCTTCTGCTTCTAGAAAACGAATCACACCACGGATTTCACAGCTGGCGGGAAAGGCAATGACAGTGTCCATGTTTATTCGTTCGCTATTCGTGAACCACTGAACAAATGCGGCTGTAAGTTGATGTGTAGTGAGCTAAAACACTACTGATTGATGCAAGCAATGAACGGTGTCGCTATGGCAACCGGTTTATTTTTACCAGCCAATCGGAGGTTGATTTTGGAATAGCCCTCGTAATTTAGATATTTATAAGAACATAAGAAATGAATCAAACAGAATAATATATCATCTCTCAGACCTAAGGGTCTTTTATATTTGGACATGCGCCCTAATATAACCGACCAGGTTGAATGGGACGCGCCTCGCCAAAAGTTTTACATTTAAAAAAAAAAAATCAAACAGAATAATACTTAAGGCAAAAGAAAATCATTGGAGAAGTTTCTGCCAAACACTGAACCCTACAACTAACTCTACAACAGATGTGTGGAATAAGTTAAAAGCCATTAAAGGCAGAACTAAACATATGATAATGCCTAATATAAAAAGACCTGAAAGGGCAGAGACTGACTGGCAGAAAGCAGAGGTGCTGGCCAGGTACTACCATAGAGTTAGTTCTTAGGAAAATCTAGGACAGGCTGAAGTCAACAGAAGAGCAACACTTCTTAAAAAACTCAGTAAAGAAGTACCTTATAATA
The DNA here is from genome assembly GCA_024509875.1 of Oreohelix idahoensis. Taxonomy (NCBI): domain Eukaryota; kingdom Metazoa; phylum Mollusca; class Gastropoda; order Stylommatophora; family Oreohelicidae; genus Oreohelix; species Oreohelix idahoensis. The sequence continues at coordinate 46,094 of JAMPIV010016369.1, forward strand.
CTGAAAATTTATCATATTTAAATGCAGATATTACAATGGAAGAAGTTGAAAATACAATAAAGGACAAAACAAATACATCAGCAGGGCATGACATCTTGAGCTATGAAATCTTGAAACACATACCAAAAAGTACCATAGAAATTATAACATCCCTTTTTAACAAAATTTGGAATACAGGAAAAATTCCCAAAACATGGAAAACAGCAGTAATTATTCCAATACTAAAACCAGAAAAAGATGCCCATGATGCCAGTTCATACAGGCCAATTTCTTTAACTTCCCATCTAGGTAAAATATTAGAAACCATAGTAAATAAAAGATTAAAGTTTTATTTGGAAAGGAATAATTTTTTTTTTTTTTTTCGTACGCCCGCTAATACTCGAGGCGAAATCTCAGGTTATTATTTTATGTCTAACCTGACATTGATTTTACGTGAGTATCCCTTTTTTTTGTACAGAGACAGGTGTCCCTCGCCATTCAGGCAAATACTCTCCGATTTCGGAGGTACCCATTACAGCTGGGTCGGCTCAGGAGCCGGCAATCCCTGGTCGACGACGCTCCTTCAAATGTTCTCGCCAGGTCTCGAGTTAATCCAGTACAAATCCCGGTCGACGAAAAATCCTCAAATGCCGTCGCCCGGGTTTGATCTTGAATCACCCGGTCGCCAGAGCGGTGTTGTAACCACTATGCTAGCGCGGCTCCTAGGAATAATTTATATAATCAAACTCAGTCAGGATTTAGGAAGAACAGATGCACTATGGATCAGATAATTAAATTGGAACATGAAGTAAAATCAGGATTTCAAAAGAAAGAAAAAACTGTGGTAGTATTTTTAGATATTGCCTATAGCTAGGGCTTATGATGAATCTGGAGAGAGGGTGCTCTCTTTAAAATGAAGAAGATTGGAGTAACCGGTAAAATATATAATTATTTAGAGAATTTTCTGCAAGATAGATATTTCACTGTTCAGGTAAACAATGATAGATCAGAACTGTATGAACAACAAAATGGAATACCCCAAGGATCAGTAATGTCTCCTTCAATATTTACAATAATGGTAAATGATTTAGGTGAGGAATTTAATGATATAACAAATAAATTGTCAAAGTTTGCAGATGATGTTGCTATATGGAGGACTGGGAGACATCTGCCAAAATTATATAAGGATCTACAGAAGCAAATAAATAAAGTATGTAAATGGATGACAACATGGGGTTTTCAGCTGAATACAAATAAAACATTGGGAATGATCTTCAGTAAAGGTAGGGTTGTAAAAAATAAAATTATAGACATAAATATCCAAGGGCAAAACATTAATACAGTGCAAACCACTTGATATCTAGGAATGATATTGGACCAACAGCTGAACTGGAATAAACACATAGATAAACTAGTGGAGTCTTGCAGAGGATTGACTAACTTATTAAGATATTTGAAAGGTAATAGATGGGGTGCAAGCACTAAGACAATGCTCACTTTTTATAAATCTTTTATTAGAGGAAAAATAGATTATGGAAGTATAATATATGACTGATGCACACAGTAACAAGATTACATTAGACAGAATTCAGCATCAGGCTTTATGTACAATAGCAGGTGCAATCAGATCAACATCAATGGGAGCTATAGAGGTGGCTTTAGGAATCATACCCTTAGAATTACGGAGAAAGGAGTTAAGACTAAATTACATGAACAGAGTTATGTTAGATAAGTCTCACCCAGCACATACAGCTTTTACCAGATGCCAACTAACAACTCAGGCCAAGCCAATGAATACCACTAGATACCCTACAGGATGGAAGTGTATGGAGGAAATTGTCCATCTGGGTACATTAATTACATCAATTAATAACAGTTGTGAATACAAGCTAGTGATTCCGCCCTGGGAGATCAAGAAACCAGACATGGACTACCACCTAGCAGAAATACTTAAGAAAACAAATAATATAGAAAATATTAAAAACACAGCCAATAAATATATACAACAAATATCAAAAGACAGCATTACTGTGTACACAGATGGATCCAAGGGAGAGGATAGCAAATTGGGGATAGGAATATATATTCCAATATGGAAAATGGCAAAAGAATATAGCATCATGGAAAATACATCAATTTTTACTGCAGAGATGGTGGCAATACTAAAAGCACTAGAAATATTCTCTAATAACCCTCCCAAAATATTAACAGTTTTATAAATTAAAGCACTTAGAAACTTACGAGAATGTAGTAAACCTGATATAGCAGAGGAGATATTTCTGGCTACTACATACTTATATTCCAGAGGATGTTCAGTCTTAATTGTTTGGATACCTTCACATGTTGGCATAGAAGGAAATGAAAAGGCAGATAAAGAAGCCAAGAAAGGTAGATCTGATAAAAATCTAATACATGTAGGGATGAGTAAATCAGAGATTAAGAGCTTAATTAAAGATTTAATAACAGATGAATGGAAAGTATCATAGCTGGCAGACGCTGGAGCTGGGTTGGTCATGTCCTCAGAAGAGACCCTGATGCCATCACAAGAACAGCTATGTTTTGGACCCTGAAGGAAAGCGAAAGAGAGGCCGACCAAAAACAACTTGGCGGAGGACTGTGGAGGCTGAGATGCAAAGAATGAACCAGAGTTGGGGCACTGTACGAAGGATGGCCACCGACCGTGCAAAGTGGAATCAATTTGTTGTTGCCCTACAAGATGCCACTAGGCGTGATGGCCACTGACTGCTTTGACGGTCGGTGGTTAAGGATCGAAGAAGACGAAGAATGGAAAGCAGAGTGGGATAAAAATCTGAAAGGAAGACATGCATATAAGATGTTCAAGGCTCCAACAAGAAAATGTCAGATATCTAGGGAATTGAAAATTCCCAGTAATAAGAAACTTCTCAGACTACAGCTGGGAAAAGGCTATTTCAAAATAGAAGAACCTTACTGTGCAGGATGCCTTCAAGACAATAATATAGAACATTTCTTGTTAAAATGTAAGAGGTATGACCAAATGAGAATACCAATATTAGATTATTTGCAAGCATCCAACTTACCTATAAATATAGAAGAGGTGTTGAGAATAGACAGACCTAGGGAACTGCATAATATAGTCAAACAATGCTTAACACGAACACATGTTAATATATAGTGGCTGGGAATGTGAAGGTCTGATGCTGTTCTTACAATGCATGTGACTTTAAACAGATGAAAGTCAATTAAATATCTGTTAAAGTCCGTTATATAACTAGAACCACCAGGCCTTTACACCCCTCCACTTTAATATTATTCTTGTTCATAGTTTCTTCTTGATTTTGTTTGTTTTTTTGTTTGTTAATTTTTTTTTCTATTTATTTAACGTATAAGCACAATTGTGATTGTCCCTATTTACATTGATTTGACAAATGTGATGCCACTTTCTCATGTCGGCAGTTGTTCATATTATTTGGAATTGAAAACAATATATATCCTAATTATAACCCATCAGAGGTTGAACGGGATATGTTTTAATTTTTTTATTAATTTTCTTTTTCATTAAATTTAAAAAAAAAGCTCCGTCAAAAGGACGTCTGTCTGGCAACACAAACATAAAGGATCTCTCTACCACGTAATCATTGATTGGCAACAACCACCAATCGCACCGAGTTGCGCTATTTTGTCCAAGCATTGTGTCGGACAGCATGTAAATACATAAACATATACAACTTACTTAGATGCGCTCACATGTACGTCTATCAACACTAGACAGGCATGTGAGATCTCGCACACTTAAATCCCACACGTAAAAAGGACTTAACACTCAGCATGGTGCGCAGCAATCCCTCTAAATATAACTTTATTAAGATTGCTTCGCCCCACGATGTGCTCTCTACAATTAGGTTATTTGCGGGCATGTGATTCATCCATAACTGTAGAAAAAGTTTTGAGAGTAAACAGACCTTGGGAATTGCACAATATAATCAAGAGCTTCTCATGTCTTACTTACTTACTTAGTCGTTCCCCTTCTACCTTGAGGTGTAGAGGTTTGGAAGAGAGAGCGCCAGACTATCCTATCGGTTGTCTTCCTCCTGGCCTGGTTCCATTCTAGTCCTCGGTCCTTCAAAGATTGTCTAATGTTGTCCTCCCAGCGGACTCTGGGTCGTCCTTGAGGTCTGGATCCCTGGCTCTTAGTTTCCCATGCGTGTCATGGTAGCCGATCTACTCCCATTCTGCAGACATGGCCAAACCATCTTAGTTGGGACTGTTCTCCTTAGGTCTGCAGGGGGTGGGATTTTAGGTCTTGACGTATCGTCTGGTTGCGGACCATGTCTCTTCTTGTTACTTCAACCACCTTCCTCAGATACCTCATTTCTGAGGTTTGGGTCTGGCTTTTGTGGGTTGTGGTCATTGCCCATGACTCGCATCCACACATCGACTGGGACATAGGAGGAGCGTTATACAGCCATCTTCGTTTTCTTACCAACCTCTCTCTTGCTGACAAATCCTCAATTTATGGCATGAAAAAGTCTCCCAGCTGCTGCTTTTCAAGTGGCCAACTCTTCTTTGATGCCTCTCTTCCAATCTATAACAGCTCCAAGGTATTTAAAGTGGTCGACCTGGTCCAGGACCTGTTCTCCCAGCTTAATCTGATGTCTTCTTTCTTCTCATGATATCACTATGGATTTTGTTTTAGAGCTGCTCATGGCCATCCCTCTCTTCTCCAGCTCTTCCTTCCAGATTTGCAGGTTGGATTGGAGATGTACACAGTAAACATGGGACGTTTTGGGTCTCACCCTTTGTCAGCCACAGTTACAAACAGGTGACAAGGACAAGAATTACATACAGGTCAAAGAAATAAAAGGATGAAAAATATATACAAAAAAGAGCAATACAAGCAGATGAAAAAGTAAACAAAACAGGTGATGAGCGCAAACGCAAAAATATGAAAATAGAGAAGTGCACAATATAAAATTATCACGAAACGAAAACAGGGTAGCAGCGATGAGTTTAGTATAGGAGAGGAAGGAAAAACAGTGCCCTCTCAAATTCATAAAGGACAAGCAAGGCAAATTGCTTACTGCCACAAAGGAAGTAATGGAAAGATGGAAAGAATATTTCTCAGAACTCCTTGATGGTGAGCAAGGTCAAGCTTCAGAAATGATAACCACTAGCACAGAAGAGAAAACCAATGATGGTGAAGATGACATAAAGATGGAAGAACTGAAGATAGCACTGGCGAAAATCAAGATGGGCAAAGCAGCAAGGCATGATGGTATAACACCAGAAATGGTTAAGTACATGGGAGCATCAGGCGACCTATTACTCTTAAGGGTCCTACAGGCAGCGTGGTGCAATAAGATCATACCAAAGGATTGGGAGATTGCCATCATAACACCAATTTTCAAAAAGGGTGAAAATCGACAATGTGGAAACCATAGAGACATATCACTTCTCAGTATCCCTGGTAAAATCTACTCTAGAATCCTAGAGCAGAGACTCAGATGCCTAGCTGAGCCACAATTGGATGAGGTCCAGTGTGGATTCTGAGCAAACCAAAGTACTCAAGACCTAATCTTTTCACTCAGACAGCTGAGTGAAAAGGCCCTTGAGTATAAGAGTGAGATCCATCTATGTTTCATAGATCTGGAAAAGGCGTTTGACAGGGTCCCCTGGAGAAAACCTTGGGACTGTTTGGCAAGGAAGAACATTCCAGCACCTCTGATTAATGCTATACAGTCCTTCAGAGATTATCTAAGGTTGTCCTCCCAGTGGACTCTGGGTCGTCCTGGAGGTTTGGATCCCTGGCTCTTGCATAAATTATGTGAGGACAGCAAACCATAAGTCAGAAGAGTTCAGGACCACCACTGGTGTAAGACAAGGTGATATTCTGTCACCTTATCTTTTCATACTCCTCATGACAATGTCATCAAGGCATGTAAGGAGAGAACAAGAAAGTATTCAGTGGGTACTGGAAGATGAGACAGGTCTGTATTTCAGAGCTGGCATTTGCTGATGATGTTGCGCTGATTGCTAAATCAAAGGCACATTGTAACGGTGTGTTGTTTTACTTGAAGAATGTATGTAACTGGCGTTAATGCATTGTAAACGACTGTAAATGTATTCAGGTGTGGAAACCATCATCCTTTTCTATAACAGCCGATATATATATAAATGTAGGAGATTAAATCCCTTCTCCTTTTCTGACCTCCAGCAAGACAGGCATGACTTCTGGAGTATCAAGTAATGTCCTCTAATTTCCTTTAATAACAACGGTATCAAACCTAAACTGACGTGGAACCGCCAGAGCAGCAAAGTCCAACAAGTAGATAGCCTTTAGGACATGCATCAACCCGATGCATAACAACATGGTGATTCGTGAGTTGAAAACTTCTCATAACGTAGACTCTTTCCCGCCCAGGGAAAGTTGGTAAATAGGCACAAAATGTCAATCATGAAAGTTAGCGACAATGATAATCAAGTAGAGCAATTACCTTCTCTTCAGGAATAAATACACAACTCACTCGCCTCCAGGTGCTTTGAATCACAAAGGGGAATATCATCTGAGATGAACCAACACTATAGAGGACTTCCATTCCCCGAACAATATGATCATGACAGACGCTGAAAACGCGTCTAGCTCTCTCGACAAAATCTGTGACACTCCCGGGCGGAAGCTTGTACAAAACCCACAACCAAAAAACAGATATGCGCAGAAACGTTCGATTTGAATACAATTCACACAACCCCGAAGCTATGGGCATATTCTAAGAACGACACTTAAAATCGAGCCTTATAAGGATAGGAAATAACTATCGACGCAGGTTGCCAAACGTTTACAAGAAAAGTGGACCTGTGCGCTCCATAAATGGACACGACCCAAGATCGGTCAAACAACAATACCGGCAACCGAAGGGCATAAGAACAGGTAACCACTTAAAGTAAAAAGTAACTTCAATTCCAAGAGTTATATACCTTGCATTAGAAAAATTGAGTACACAGATACCATAGCAAAATTCTTATGCGTAACACACATCTCCAATCCAACCTGCAAGTCTGGAAGTAAGAGCTGGAGAAGAGAGGGATGGTCATAAAGGTAAAAGATCCCGTTACACGCCCACTGAAGCATATTGGGAATGTGGTGTTAGGCCCATATTTTTTGACCATCGGCACACTTGCGGTGATGTGGTCAGCATCACGCCGGCCGCCTTAACCTTCCCAGAAGTTGCTCTGGTACCCAACTGGGTCTGGGTCAAACCAGGAGCCGTTTGTGGCCTAAAAAAAATCCCACCTCATCTGGGGATCGAACCATGGACCACTGAGCAAGGAAGCAAGTGCACTAACCACTATGCTACCGCGACTCCAGGAGTCGCAGTAGGGATGGTCATAAGCAGCTCTAAAACAAAATCCATGGTGATATCACGAGAAGAAAGAAGGCATCAAATTAAGCTGGGAGAACAGGTCCTGGAGCAGGTCGACCACTTTAAATACCTCGGAGCTGTTATAGATTGGAAGGGAGGCATCAAAGAAGAGTTGGCCACATGAAAAGCAGCAGCTGGGAGACTTTTTCATGCCATAAATTGAGGATTCCTCAGCAAGAGAGAGGTTGGTAAGAAAACGAAGATGGCTGTATACCGCTCCTCCTATGTCCCAGTCGATGTGTGGATGCGAGTCATGGGCAATGACCACAACCCACAAAAGCCAGACCCAAACCTCAGAAATGAGGTATCTGAGGAAGGTGGTTGAAGTAACAAGAAGATACATGGTCCGCAACCAGACGATACGTCAAGGCCTAAAATCCCACCCCCTGCAGACCTAAGGAGAACAGTCCCAACTAAGATGGTTTGGCCATGTCTGCAGAATGGGAGTAGTAGAGATGGCTACTGTGTGTGTGTCGAAACAATGTTTCGAAACAGCGTTGGGTCTGAAAGATTCGAAACATAGCCTGCTTGTTGTTTCGAAACAGTTTCAGTTCCTGTCTGCCTCGCTGTTTTGCAGAGACACACTGTCTCACTGTCTCACCTTCCGTGGGCGTTTGTAAAATTTGAGTCAACCGTCCGGAACATTAGTATGGAATATCAAACATGTCATATTTTTCAGGGATGTGTTATGATGACTTGATTTTACAAGTGATATTATTTTTGCTGAGAAGTTATAGACACTGGAAATTGTGTCAATGCTGCAGTTGTCAATGTTTTAGGCACTGTGTTAAAGTTGAAAGTGTCAGTGTGTTCGTATAAATGTAATGGACACTTTATTAGCTCTGCTGATTTCTGTGTACTCGGTGTGGATTTGAATCATTGTCTACCAAAACTAGCTTACTCTAGTTTGATATCATGTGTTATTATTACTGTTATTATTATTGTTATTTTTTATTATTTTCACATATACTGCAGCTATCATCATATCTCTGTTTTATTTCATCATAATGAAGACTTGTGTAAAAATATTGAATTGTGGTCACACGAAACGCCATAGATTTTCACACACGCCAGTAGCAAAAAACAGAGGAGATTGTCTCACACAGTTCATTTATACTGTCTATTAGAGACTTCTTTCTCCCCGATACGGGCAAAAGTGCTGTTGTGCCGTTGTGTCGAAACAGTGTGTCGACACAGTTTAAATCACTGTGCGGAATGTCTCGAAACAGCGGAGTGTGTCGATTTGCCCACCTCTAGGGAGTAGATCGGCTACCATGACATGCATGGGAAACTAAGAGCCAGGGATCCAGACCTCAAGGATGACCCAGAGTCCGCTGGGAGGACAACATTAGACAATCTTTGAAGGACCGAGGACTAGAATGGAACCAGGCCAGGAGGAAGACAACCGATAGGATAGTCTGGCGCTCTCTCTTCCAAACCTCTACACCTCACAGTAGAAGGGGAACAACTAAGTAAGTAAGTAGTGATCTAAAATCAGATTATAATTCATTCATAAAAATGAAATGCAAGCTAGATCACTTTTAGATTTGGCATGAAATCTTGAAAAGTTCACTCAGAGATCTATAATTATATCACAGCTAATTTATCAATATGCCTATTCATAAAACTTTTGTATAAATCAAATATTAGAAACTGTACTCACAGAACGGCAAAGGATAAAGTAGGCATCAAAAGCCAACATAAGGATGACAATAGCCACCACAAAGTAGTAAATGGCTGATGTTTTCTTGCTGGGTGACACTGATAAAAGAATAGGTAGCACGTTGTACAAAAATATGGCAGATAAAACAAATTCATATTGCATTGTTTTAAAAAAGGGACTTTTAAAATGTTCTTCGCCCCTCTTCAGAAATTTTCCCTCTATTTTGTGTCCATGTGCATGTACACAGGTTATAAAATCTGTGCACATAAGAAATTAAATTTTTTTAAATATGATAATAATAAAACACAGATGGTTCCAAGGGAGAGGATGGCAAATTGGGGATAGGAATATATATTCCAATATGAAAAATGGCAAAAGAGTATAGTATCACGGAAAAGACATCCATTTTCACTGCAGAGATGGTGGCAATACTAAAAGCACTAGAAATATTCTCTAATAACCCTCCCAAGAAACTAACAATTTTAACTGACTCTCTTTCAACAATTCTTCTTCTTCGTACACTCTCAGACATCCACTTGAATGTTTTCAAAGAAAGCAGTAGTCAGTTTGAATCTCCGTAGAGCTTTTTCACGAATGGTACTAGTGTCGGCCATATGCGCTTTCTCTGTTCAGCATATGTTGGGCAACTTTGAAGCAAATGTTCAGCAGTCATTTTATCAGTGCCACAGATGCATTGATCAGTAGTTCCTATCTTAAGCTTGTTGAATAGATGGTATCTCATATCTGTTGTGGCCAGTATGAAGTCTGAAGATTACCGCTTGTTCTTTTCTGTTGAGCTGGTAGTATGCATCATTTTGTGTGTGACCTAGATGCTCTACATCCCATTTGTTTTTGTATCTGATTCTGATAAAATTATTTGCCTCCTCGAAAGTTACGCTTGCATCAGGCTGAGGTAGATTTCCACCTTCCTTTGCCAATCTGTCAGCCTCTTCATTGCCAGTGATGTTACAATGAGATAGGATCCATTGGATCACAACACTTTTGGATCGTTGACATAGTTTGTGGAGCACTATTTTGAGGTCATCCAGGTCTGTATTTGTTGATGGGGTTGTTTGTATATATGTCTCCATGGTTACTTTGTTTCATGCTAGAGTTACTTGCCCTTATGCTAACTTCCTCTTCCTGTTCTCTGTTTCTAATAACATGGTTGATTAAACGTGTCGAGTTGTATCCAGTGTGTTCAGGCTTCGTGATTATGCTTCATAATGTGAGAATGTTTGACAGCCAGCCACGTCTCATTACATTTAGCAACATTTACTATACACAACAGTAAATATCAACAGTATTATTTTGGCTTTTCAACGCTGCAATTACTGACTGTGCATTGGTAAAGAAAGCAACTTGTCTCTCTGTGCTTTCCTCTGTCATTATAACCTCTGCTGCAGGTTTCAAGGCCTCTGCCTCTGCTCTAAAGTTACTTGAGAATTGTCCTGTTGCCAATGACAGCTGTTTTTGTGCATCAGCTCTTAAGGTCAGAAAGACACCTCCATTTTCTGTTGCATTTGTTGCTGATCCATCTGTGTATGCATGGGTCCAGGTGTTGTGTGGGTAATGTTTATCTATTTTGTCGCTATGAATGTTCTCTCTGTTGCAGTCTGGTTCTTTTTTTCCTTCAATTCCAGGAATGTTTTCTATCATTTCAGGGAAACAATGTTGTTTCCAAACTGGAAGCTTGTGTGCAGTGTAGATAGGTTTAATAGTTGATATAGCATTTATGGAAACTGCTCTCATCTGTGGGTTGGTTGATTCTATAAAGTTGCTTCGTTTGAGTCTTTGCCTTCTAAGAGCATTCATTCTATGGCACATTGGATGATCTGTTAGTCTCTTTAATTTTTCAGCCTGTTGCTGAGCCCTGCTGTCTTTTCTATCCTCCATTGGCTGGAGGCATGTAATCTTTTCGAGTTCTTTTATAGGTGTTGTCTTCATGCTGCTCGATATAATTCTCATTGCTTGGTTTTGGAGTCTGCTGATTTTATCGAAGTTTGACAGCTGCTTTTGCCCATGTTACAATGCCATACTGTAGGACTGGTCTCACTCGCCCTGTGTATAACGTCTTTAGCACTCTCTCATCTGCACCTCAAGTTGTTCCAGCAAGTTTTTTCATGATTGCCATTCTTTGCCTTGCTCTCGTTCAGTTTCTGTCAACTTGTTTTTTCCAAGACAGACGGCGATCAAAAGTAATGCCTAGGTAGTTTGGATTTTCATTTAAATGTAGATTTTCTCCATTTAGTACTAGTGTGGAGCTCTGTGGTTTATGCAAGAGGGAAAATACTGTGGTTGTTTTCCCTTCATTTATCTTCATGAGCCATGTTTTGGCCCACTCTTCCAGTGATGTTAGTGCTTGCTGCACCCGAATGTTTGCAGTAGTGATATACTCTACAGAGATCCACAAGGCTAAGTCATCTGCAAAGGAGGCATAGTGTGTTATTTTTATAATATTTTCTGTTATGTCATTTATGTATGCAAGGAAAAGAGTAGGTGACAGGACTACCCCTTGTGTGACCCCTGCTCTAATATAAACTTTTTACTAGTCTGTCCTTGTAGCTGTGCTCTGGCAGTTCTATTCTCAAGGTAGTGGCCAATCCATTTATACATTCACCCACACACACCACTTCTGTGCAGTTTGACTTTCAATCCCTCTTTCCATACTTTATAAAAAGCTTTTTCTAAATCTACCCAAACCACTAGCGTGTGCTTTTTTCCTTGAAAGGCATCCAATTTCCTGAGCTATATATGTGATCTGATCTTCAGTGGATCTCTGTCATCTGAATCCTGCTTGTTGAGGGGTTAATAGGTGTTTGTTTTCCAGGTGCCACATCAGTCTGGTATTAATCACGCACTCCATCAGTTAGTAGGCTGATTGGCCTGTAACCATTGGGTTCTTTCAGGTCCTTGTCTTTCTTTGGTATTGGTATCAGTATAGCTTCCTTCCACGCCTATTCTATACAATTCAAGCACTTAAAAACTTACAAGAATGTAGTAGATCCGATATAGCAGAGGAGATATTTCTGGCTACTACATACTTATATTCCAGAGGATGTTCAGTCTTAATCGCTTGGATACCTTCATATGTTGGCATAGAGGGAAATGAAAAGGCAGATAAAGAGGCCAAGAAAGGTAGATCTGATGAAAATCTAATAAATGTAGGGATGACTAAATCAGAGATTAAGAGCTTAATTAAAGATTTAATAACAGATAAATGGAAAGCAGAGTGGGATAAAAATCTGAAAGGAAGACATACATATAAGATGTTCAAGGCTCCAACAAGAAAATGTCAGATATCTAGGGAATTGAAAATTCCCAGTAATAAGAAACTTCTCAGACTACAGCTGGGAAAAGGCTACTTCAGAATAGAAGAACCTTAATATGCAGGATGTCTTCAAGACTATAATATAGAGCATTTCTTGTTAAAATGTAAGAGGTATGAACAAATGAAAATACCAATATTAGATTATTTGCAGGCACCAAATTTACCTATAAATATAGAAGTGTTAAGAATAGACAGACCTAGGGAACTACATAATATAGTCAAACAGTATTTAACATGAACAAAAGTTAATATACAAGTATAGTAATTGGGAATGTGAAGGTCTGTTGCTGTTCTTACAATGCACATGACTTTTAACAGGTGAAAGTCAATTAAGTATCTGTTAAAGTCAGTTATATAACTGGAACCACCACGCCTTTACACCCCTCCCCCTTAATATTATTCTTGTTTTGAGTTTCTGCTTGATTTTATTCGGTTTTATCTCATTTTTGTTTGTTTGTTCGGTTTTTTTTTAAAAACATACAATTGGTAATTGTGATTTGCCCTATTTACAATGATTTAACAGGTGTGATGCCACTTGCTCATATCGGCAGTTGTTCATATTATTTGGAATTGAAAACAATATATATCCTAATTATAACCCATCAGAGGTTGAATGGGACATTTTTATCTTTAATATTAAAAAAGAAAATATTCTATATTTGTTCACAAGCCCCACAGTTTGTGCTGGTGTAATAAAACCACATAAACATTGCAGAACATACAGATGCTTTGACTACTTACACACTAGTACAATGATATTAGTAACTGCTACCAAAGTTCCTGAAATATTCTGGAGGAAAAAAAGAAACAGTAAAAATAAAGAATGGCATCAACAATAAATTAACAATCTTCATTAAAAGCCAAATTGTATTAAGACCAAAACTACTTTTACAAACTGTAATGAATTGTTGTAAAATTACTTCTTTCAACCAACTAACAAGTACTGTAAGTTAAAATGCTTACTTCATTTAAAGTAATATGTAACTACTAACAATCATACAGTTAAAATACTTAATCTATGTAAAGTAATATGTGACATCAAAAGTAGCAGAAAACCATGCTCTGATACAACAATAAAATAAGGGCAATGTACATTACCATTATAAATAACAATATTAATACTGCATTATTCATAAAAGAAACTTGTGTAAAGCCTAGTAGATTACTAGGCCAACTCTATTGCCTCAGGACATCTTATACGAATGAATTTTCATGAGGAACCGGAATCCAGACCCCTGAACACATTCTCCAAAACTGCCCTACCCATGATGACCCATAACGCTTGACCTGGCCAGAGGGTGATGAGCTCAGGCAGAAGTTATGAGGCTGCCGCGCTGACCTGGAAAAGATTGCACCTCGTTCTGGCAACAGGCTTTCAGATTTAGCATGACTACAAACTGAACAAAGAAGCAGAAGAAGTAAAACCTCTATACAGAAAGGATTCTTTAAAAATGGCGTGAGAGATGCTAACTAAACAGATTGTATTTTTATATGTAAAAATAAACACTACACTAATTTCATGAGCAATTATGATACAAGAAGTATCAAAAGAGACAAGAGGAAATATATTGAGCAGTTGGCAAGAGAGGCAGAAGATGCTGCAGCCAAAGGTAATATGAGAGAACTGTATAACAGCACAAAGAAGCTAACGGGGAAATACAAGCAAACAAGTTGCTTCATAAAAGACAAGAATGGAAAACTGCTCAGCAATATACAAGAGCAAATGAAGAGGTGGACAGAATATTTTGAGGACCTTCTCAATAGACCAGCTCCAGAAAACCCCTCGGACATGCAGCCAGCAGAAGAAGAGCTACAAATTAACGGTGAAAGACCAACGAAGAAAGAAATAAAGAAAGCCATAAAGCTTCTAAGAGATGGAAAAGCGTCTGGACCTGATGGCATTCCAGCAGAGGCCATCAAAGCAGATATCGACACGGCTACAGAGATGTTATATAAATTACTTGGTAAAGTCTGGGAAAAGGAAGAGATACCAGCAGAATGGAAGGAAGGATATCTGGTTAAGTTGCCTAAGACGGGAAATTTACAAGAGTGCACAAATTATAGAGGAATAATGTTACTTTCAGTGCCAGGAAAAGTATTAAACAGGAGTATCCTTGAAAGATTAAAAGAGTCCATAGACAAGAAACTGAGAGATGAACAAGCAGGTTTTCGACAAAACAGATCCTGTACAGACCAGATAGCCACTTTGAGAATAATAGTTGAACAAAGTCTGGAATGGAATTCACCACTATACATCGGATTTGTGGACTATGAAAAGGCATTTGACAGTGTAGACAGAGAATCACTTTGGAAACTGATGAGGCATTATGGAGTTCCCCTGAAGATCATTAATTTAATAAAGAAAACATATGAAGACATGACATGCAGAGTTCTTCATGAAGGACAGCTTACAGAACCGTTTGGGATAAGAACAGGAGTGCAACAGGGATGTCTCTTGTCTCCATTTCTTTTCTTACTAGCAATAGACTGGGTTACGAGAACATCGACAACACACAACAGAAATGGAATCCAGTGGACTTTGACTAAGCAGTTGGATGATCTGGATTTTGCTGATGACTTAGCTCTTCTGTCCCATAACCGTAATCAGATGCAGGACAAATTGAAAACACTCGATGAGAGGTCACAGCAATTGGGTCTGAAAATACACAGGGAAAAGACAAAGATAATGAGAATAAATGCAGGTAATGATAACAGGGTTGAACTTGAAGATACACCAATACAAGATGTAGAATCGTACACATATCTTGGTAGCAATATAGACAAAGTTGGAGGGACAGATAGTGATATCAAAATAAGAATACAGAAAGCAAGAGGAGCTTTCATTGCATTGGGAAATATATGGAGATCAAGAGAAATCGGATCCAACACGAAAATAAGAATCTTCAACTCAAATGTGAAGTCAGTCCTATTGTATGGCTCTGAGACATGGAGAACAAAAAAGACAACTACCAAAAAGTACAGACTTTCATAAATGGGTGCTTGCGTAGAATAGAGGGATTAAAATGGTATGACAAGGTTACCAACGTGGAACTGATGACAAGAACTAGACAAGTGCCAGTGGAACAAGAGATGAGACGAAGACGATGGAGATATTAAAAAAATATGATTTAGGACACACACTGAGGAAACCTGTTGATAGCATTACAAGGCAGTCCTTGTTCTAACCCCCAGGGCAAGAGAAGCAGAGGTAGACCAAGAAGCACATGGAGAAGAGAGCTGAAAACAGAGGTGAAAATGATAAGGAGAACGTGGAAAGAACTTGAGATGATGGCACGTGACAGGAGGACTTGGCATGTGTTTGTTGAAGGCCTATGCTCCTTTGGGAGTGAAGGGTTATGAATGAATGAATGAATTATGATACAAACAACATTCTCTCAAGAACAGACTTACATTTCCAAAGATAACTGCATTAGTGTATTTCATTGGTAAAACAGCAGCAACCCCAAAAATGCTATTCTGGTACATTCCTATAGCAGCTGAGGAATGAATAAGAAAATGTGCATGAGCTCAATATTTTAAGCCAAACCTCTCTCATCTTTCTGACTTAGATTAGTGATATCTCTTCCATTTAAACTTTCATGAACAGGTAACTACGGAACATCTTCAAAAGTTGTTCTAGGCTACTTGGTTCTTCTTGCAGACAACTGTGGAACATGTATAAAAAGTTGTTCCAGCCTACTTGATTCTTCTTGCTATCACTATGGAACGTGTTCAAACATTATTATTGTCTACCTGATTCTTCTTCTCTTCCACTTCTGTAGCACATGACAATGGCATATTTACTCCATTTAAACCTGTTTTGTGTCTGCTATCTCAGTTTATTCCAGGTGATTCTTCTACTGTTTCCTCCATGTACGATATTTCTTCCTACATCTCTGGCTCTTCTCATCCCTAGCGTTCTACAGGATTTCATCTCTGTTCTGCGTCATGGTATTGTTTTAAACATATTTTTAATGCATTCCTTATCATTTACCTTGTACCATATAATCCATTTTGAAATGTGGTGGTCAATTTTTGTGCTTTATTGATACCATAAGATATGTTGGAGGGACCACTGCGGTCATCAGGAAGAGGCCAACAAACAGATATAAAGAGAGAAACTCCCAGGCCTGCAAGCCGTAAACAAATAATGAAAAAAAGTATACTGCAGCACTCATAACAACAAAAATGAAAGAGAAAAAAATAGCCACCTCAAAGATTTGATTGCAGTCCACCCAAATCACACCATCATCTCTAAGATTTAAGTTCCATAACTGTGAGTTCTGGCATGGAAAAGATTTCTCTAGCAATAGCACTTTTTTGGAATGCTTAACTGGTCATTTATCTTAATGAGGCTCATTTCTAGCAGCCTTGAGATGGCATCATTTGGGTGGTCCCGAACAAAATATCCAGAGTGCCTATGACATCTCTTTCTTTTCTGTTGGTGAAGTGTTTTCCCACTATGTGAAAAGTTGTGAATTACAACTCTCAATTAACGTAAAGTGAAAAACAGGAACACTGTGAAAACTTGAATAACTTGATAAGATGTCACTGTAGAAAACAAATCATCAAGTGTTCCACATACTCCTCATCACTGTATGGTGCAAAAATATGGGCAATGAACAAGCAGTTAAAAGGAGGAATAGAAAGAAATGAGACCTTTGAAGTGTGGATATTTAGAAGAATTGGGAACATTTCATGGAAAGATAATGAAACAAATAAAGAAGTCCTAGAAAAGCTAGGAATGAAAAGAGAATTCATGAATCAGATCAAATTTAGTAAGATGTATTTTGGACATAGAAAGGGGCAATAATCTCTGTTGAAAACTATCACAGAAGTGAAAGTTGAAGGTAAATGAGCAAGAGGAAGACAATTCTATAAGAAAATAACATCAAGAGATGAACGGGGAAGAGCCTATAAAAACAAGAGACAGAAGACACTGGAGATACATTGCAGCTGACCTTCAGTGCTAAGATGACGGCTGATCTGAAAAAAAACAGTCAAACAAACAGTCAATGACGGTAAAGAGAGTGGGAAAAAAACATCTGCACATCCTATACTGAGAGCTGAACAAGAAATGTCACATAGTGCCTGGAAGGATCTAGAATATTACATTTTTTTTTTTAAACTTTAACAAAAGCTGATGAAAAAAGCTTTAAAAAAATGGAGGCTTGTAGACATTCGGTGATACCATCACAACCCTTTCAAGGAAAAAGCGAAACCAAAATACATAAAATAGACAGGAAAAGACAAACATCAGCTATGAAGAAAAACAAGTGCCCAGCTGGGTGGACTACTTTTTAAAAAAATGATGAACAGAAAAAACCTGATCATAAGGTTAACACAGAGCCTGCAAAGGAACATCAAAATGCTAAATATAAATCTAAGTACAGGGTACATGGCAATGAAAGAGCTGACAGACTAGCTTCAAGAGCACCCATAAAAGGTGCATTGGCCATGGATACGGAAGAAATACTGGCAATTCATGTTCATCTATTAGAGAATGACACTGCAATCGATGAATCATCAAGGCTAAGATTGCTGGAATTTGGCATCAAATGTAAGACCAGCAGGGATGGATGTATGAGAGGACGCATCCACCGTGTTTACAACCAGTGTGCAACAGGAACAATTAGCATTCATACCCTTCGACACCTGCAGAGGGAGACTGAGCACCTATGGGTTAGCCTGGAGTCCAACGACGTCGATTCTGATTAACATTAACTATCTACAAGACAAGAGATCGCAAAGACACTTTAAATGCAGAAAAACAGAAAGGCTGCAGGGCCTTACTGAATGTTCCAAGAAGTCATGAAAACTAGTATCACAACCACTACAGAGATACTATACCAGCTCTAAATGCAAATTTTAGAACTAGAGGACTCCACAAAAACGTGGTCTCATTAATACAGAATATGCTGAGACATTATAGAATCCAAAACAAACAAAAAATTGTAATAATCATTCAAGACTTCTATCAGGAGGCTACCAGCAGAAATGTCCACAAAGGCAAACAATGTCTGCTCTTGTCAGTGATCTTTAGTACATACCATTTATCACTACTGCAGTAGCCATTGTGATCCAGAAGAACGTTTCTGGCCCTAAGAAAAGAAATAAATCAGCATATTTAGAATTCCACAGCACTTGTTATTCACAATATATTTAGGCATTTTATTTTACAACTATGTATCTCTCAACTTTGTGCTTTAATGCCTCTTGTGTCAAGAATAAACATATGCATGTGTTGATCATATTTTAACTCTCCACCAGGCATAGGGTAGATGTATCTGAACTGTTTGATACTCCTGTGTGACATAATGGGCAAATATCAAATGTTTTCTTGAAGTCTAATTTATTTTTGGAATTTTGCCTTGTTTTGGTGAAGTGTGCTATTTTCAAACTAGACACAAGATCCATCAGTTATACTGGCCACATGATAGAATTTAAAAAAAACTTTTTTTTTAACGTTTTGTATAATTTTGTATTAACTTAAATATCTAAGTATAGATCTTTTAGATTAAAATCAGTGGTAGTTATTTTACCTATCCTTTCTTGAGATGCAAAATTTAGACAATTTTGTGGATAGTGAAGTTGATTTTCTTCATTTAGAAACCCATACATGATAAAACCTATGCTGATAGGCTTCAATATATGTCTGCATTTAGGATAGTACAGCAGTGGCTTCCCCTTGCCTTCAGTTGACTTGTATGTGGCATGCCCCACTAGCCTCAAGTAAAAGATCCTGTCTAAATGGCACAGAGGGGAAAGAAGTTTTAATGCCCTTCTATCTCATCATCAGTCATGCCATCCAGGTTTATAGGTGTTTTATATTCTTATATAACTTTATATATTATTGTATAACTAGACATCTGGACTAGATTTTCTGGCAATCTTGCCCTTCTGTTTTATGGCCATATCCCTATGCAAGACAGGATGAAAGTCCTTGATGAGAGGTCACAGTGGGTGGACCTGAGGGTACACAAGGAGGGGACAAAGATGGTGAGAGTGAATGTCAGAGGTTATGGCAGGATTGCCCTTTAGGGAAACATCTTTGCAGAATGTGGGATCATGCATATGCCTTGGCAGCAACGCGAACAGAGTTGGAGGGACAGACAGGGAACGAACGAACGAACGAACAAACAAACTTTATTTTCAAAGGGTTAAGAATTGGGCATGCAGGCCCGTCTGACATTCTGCCCTTCCTCTCTCTCTCATCATGTATACTGTATCCTTCCATCCTCACATTTACTTTAAGCATTATTAAGGCATTTATCAAAGTAGGGATGCAGGGGGTACTAGTGACTTTCATTGCACTGGGAAGCATAAGGAGATCATGGATAATGGACCTGGGACAACAATAGAAACTTTATTTCAGACATCATGTCAATCCTGTTGTATGACCATGAAACATGGACAGCAGCAGAGGCAATGACTGGTAAGTTGCAGACTTTCATGGATGGGTGCTTGTGCGGAAAGGAGGGATTGAAATGGTGTGACAGGGCTACTGATGTGGGAATGATAATGAGGGCTGGGTGGGTGCAGGTGGAGCAGGAGATGATAGCAGGACACTGGTGATGGGTGGGACACATGTTGAGAATATCTTTCAGTAGCATTTAATGGGCAGTCCTTGTTCTTAAGTCCCTGGCCTAGAAGAGGCAGAGGTAGACTGATAAACACATGCAGAAGAGAACTGATGATAGAAATAACAATGATGAAGTCAAGGATGGACCTTGGGCTGATAGCATGGCAAATGAGGGCATAAGTTTGTTGAAGGCCTATGTTCCAGTCATACCTGTCAACCTGTACGAATTTTTCGTACAATGTACGGATTTTTGATACTTTTAGCAGTGTACGGCCGTACAGACTCGTTGTACGGATTTTTCTCCCCCTCAAAAAAAAAAATAAAAAAAAAAAAAAAAAAAAAATTTTTTTTTTTTTTTTAAATTCTAAAAATATTTTCCAACCCAAGTTTTTTAAAATTTTAAATCAGAAAATATTTTCTAGCCCAAGTTTTTTTTTAAAACCAATTTTTTTAAATTTTTAATTCCGGGAATCTCGGCGTCCGTTTTTAAACTGAGGTCTCTCCCAGCAACCAATCAAATTCTTTTATACCCAACAATTCGGCAAAAACTTTGAATTTGGCCTCAAACGCTTTCGGTTTTCAGCTTGACATGACGTATTTTTAAAGTTACCTGTTATCAATGACCACGCTTGCTTGCCACCACACTTCGACGCCATTTTGTTTAAAAAAGCTAAGTACTTATAACTTGGTTAAATATTGCTGTTGTTTTGCTTTGTTGCAATTTAATCGCTGTCTTAATCTTTCCAGCTATATCTTGCCCTTCAATATATTTCCGATAAATTGTCATAATATTTTGTTAAGGCCCTACATAACTACAAAAAAAAAGTTTGTTTGCATTGATTAGGCCTACTTTATTCCAGCGCTCAAGATTCGCTGCTTTATTTTTTAATAAAGTGGCAATCTGTTATCACTGGTCTAGGCTACCAACTCTTACATAATAATTTTGTACATTTTTGGTGGTACGTTTTTTCTTCCTAGATTTGATATTCTGTTCATAATTTTGTTTCTTCTTTTTTTTTGCTCTTAGTGTTTGCTTTGTTCGTTGTATGTTTTAATCATTCTCTGCTGTATGTTGTCTGATGTGTGTGTGCCTCTACTGACATATAGTGGTCAGAACAAGAGCTTCTGTAGCTATTGGCTGGAAGTTGTTGACCAGAAAACTAGTACTGGTGCCATCCGCTTCCCTAATTTGAAAGTCATCATTCAGCGACTGCTGATACTCCCTCACAGCAATGCTGACTGCAAAAGATCATTTTCAATGATGAAAAAATCCACACAGACTGCAGGAGGTCCATGAATGCGGACACACTCACTTCTATTTTACAGTGTAAGATTAACATTGATACATGCTGTGCAGACTTTAAGCCCACAAATGCAATTCTGCAAAGTGTTAAAAGTGCATGTGTTGATTATAATACAAAACACTGTACATCGAAAGAATAGTGTACCCTCATGATCACTAAGTTTTTTATATGTAAAGAACAGCATGAGACTATTAGCATGTTTTATATCACAATAATTCAAATGCTAATAGATTTGTATATGTCATTTCTCATTTTAAAACTGTATTGCGTATAATTTATTAATATATTTTTTGCATAAGGATTTTTGGGTGTTTGTAAGGATTTTTTGGGTCCTGCGTACAGATTTTTGTCTCAGGAGGTTGACAGGTATGGAACTTCCTTGGGGAGCTGAATGGTAATCACAAAGGAGAAAGTTTTGAAGGAAGACAATGTGCAAAAGAAGGTAATTGTAGATACCAGAAATAAGCAGTCTACTACTGCCGGGCATGATGTCGGAAGAGGGAAGTTAAAATACATTGTAAAAACTGGCAAAATTTAGAGAACAATAAGAGACAATAACAAAGAGAAATGGCATGGAAGTATGTGAACAAAGAGAAGTGATAACAGTTCTTTGAACTGGAAGTTGTGAAGAAACAGTGGCGTGTAGGCTACCTGGTATGGCACTAAGCAAAATGTTGTTAATAGAAAAGTTGTAACTTCATACCAAAAAAAAAAATGACTTGTATGACTCTTTCTATAAATATTTTTGATGGATGGGTTTGAAAAAAAAATCGAAAAAAGGTAATTCGTCTTACGAGGACAAAAGACAAAGAAAATAGTCTACGTTACGGCCACAAGGCCTTCGTCAGGAAAGGAAAGGGATCCTAGGGAGTTGCAAACATAATTACACATGTTTCAGTCACATTTGAGCTTCATGTCTTGAGAAGTATAGTTTTATTCAATGTTTTTTAAGTCTTTTGGATTCGTCTCCAATTCTCTTCCTAGACATTTTTAGATCCTCCTCTAATTTGTATTGGGTTCCAGAATAGGTATTGCCTAGTGATGTTAGGTGAGATTTTGTTCACAGTGTTGATCAACCTCGGAAAGCTTTTTATTCTTCTTCATGTACCACGTCTCCTGTTTATATGGTGATCATGTCTCTTCACAACATTCTGTCCCTAGCGCTATTTATATATTCTGTTCTTCAATGTTTTCCATGAAATGAAGCTGAATTATCTGATTTCTTTTCTCTTTGTCATCCTCTCCTTTTTCTTGTCATCTTTCCTTTTATCTCCGTATGTTTCAGTTTTCTCTTTCTCATAATATGCCCAAAGAAAGAGGAGAGTTTCCTTCTAACATGAGTAATTAGCTTCCATTAAGCATTGGCCTCTTGTCAGGATTCTCATTGCTCTTTTTACTTGCCCATGGTATTTTAAAATATTCTTCCACATCTCTGTGGCTTACATGGATTGTTTTATTTGTTTATTGATTTTTCATGACTTGCTTCAATTTAACAGGCTGGCTCTATATACTGCTGAAGAACATTCTTTCTTAATTACACTGATAAAAAGATTTATTGTATAAAATGTTTTTTGACTTTATGGAACACTGCTCCATAAGCTATTCCACATTTTCTTTTCCATCATGGCAGTCATTCATCATTATCCATTTATGCCCCTTTAGCAGCATGGAACTCCCAGCTCAGCTGGCCCACATTATGTGCACTCACAATGGTGGTTTCTGAAGCAATTCCTTTTATATGATGGGGTTACTCTTATGAAATGCCTGAGGGAGCAGTGGTTTCATTCTATCTTCATCTCAGAAAACCACATGGAGTATATTTTATAACAACAAAGAAGAAATTATTTCTACTATTATAATATTCAGACTGTAATAACTGGCGTGGTATATCTCTATTATCAGTACCTGGAAAATTATTATGTTGCATGATGTTAGAAAGACTTAAATTGCATGCTGACGAAAAGATCAGAGAAGAACAAGCGGGTTTCAGGCCGAAACGATCATGTATTGATCAAATATTCACACTAAGAACAATTATAGAAGAATCAGTGGAAAGGCAATCGCCACTTATTATCACCTTCGTCGATTTTCAAAAAGCCTTTGATAGTCTACACCACCCATCATTGTGGAAGATACTTACAATCTATGGTTTTCCAACAAAATATGTGAATATAATCAAAGCGCTATATGACAATGCAAGATGTTGTGTTAGAACAAATAAAGGGAATACAGAATGGTTTACAGTAGAAACAGGGGTGAAACAAGGCTGTATTATGTCACCACTACTTTTTGGAATAGCTATTGATTGGGTTATGAGAAACTATACCCACAATGAACAATTGGGTATAAAATGGACAAATGGAAAATTCCTGGGGGACCTGGATTTCGCAGATGATGTAGCATTCTTAAGTTCAACACCAAGACAATCCCAAGAAGCAATAAATAATTTGTGTCATCTCTCGGTTAAAATTGGTCTCCAAATAAATGCCTCTAAAACTAAAGCTATGAACTTTTCTAACGAGACCTTTGATATCATCTTGAACGGGGAAAAACTACAGAAAGTTGAAAGTTTCAATTATTTAGGCAGTAAAATGACTCAGGATGGTGACACAACAAGAGAAATCCATACTAGAATTGCTTTGGCAGCTAGCGCCTTCAATAGATTATCTAACATTTGGAAATTACGATCATTGAATATACATACCAAGCTTCGTCTGTTTAATTCAAATGTTATCTCAGTGTTAACATACGGCTGTGAGAGTTGGAAAATAACAAAATCATTGGAGAACAAGCTGAATACATTCGAGAACAAATGTCTTAGAAAACTCATGAACATCAGTTGGAAAGAATTCAAGACTAATCGACAAATAAGAGAAGACTCTAGGCAGAAATATGTCTCCGACTATATAAGGAAAAGACGATGGTCATATATCGGTCATGTCCTACGAATGCAAAACAACAGAATACCACTACAGGCGCTCACTTGGGTTCCTGAGGGTAAGCGGTAAAAAGGAAGACCAAAAGAAACACTCAGAAGAACAATAATAAGAGAAGGAAGAACGTTGGGCCTAAATAATGTGCAAGAGCTAAGAGGAGTGGCGTCACAACGAACAACCTGGAGAGCACTGGTTTCTGCCTTATGCGCCGTGTTTGGCGCTTAAAGAATTTATTATTATTATTATTATTAATATTCCTTATGTTAATAAGATATTTCACCCATGCATAACCTGGGCCCAAAATGGGAGCAAAGAATAATAACACTTTAATCTACCAGGCATGTCATAAAAGGCAACTAAGGAAGCTGGGTGAGGGTCAAACTAACTCATCTTTTACAAACTTTAAGCAACAAAGAACTTAAACGACAAAATTTGATGAGAAGAAGCTGGCCATGGACAGGATATACGTTGTCATGGCAGTACAAGAAGCTGGCCATGGACAGGATATACGTCATCATGGCAATACAAGAAGCTGGCCATGGACAGGATATACGTCATGGCAGTACAAGACAGTCATTGTTCTTGAATCCCCTGGGTAAGAAAGGTAGAGGGAGACTGAAAAACAATGAGAAGAGACCTGGAGACAGAAATGAAAAAGATGAGAAAGACCCTGAGCTGATGGCACAGGACAGGAGGAATTGGTGGTGGCGTACTAAGAGGGGTGGGAGGGGGGTGATCTGGCCCAGGTGACAGTCCAGAGGAGGTTTTTTTACAGTACTGTATATGAATCTATTTGGAAGCATAATATATTTTTTTGTATGTTTACTTATGGGTGGTGCAGAAGGAAAGATCCACCCAGGGTGCTAAGTGCTTTAAGTACACCCATGGGACTTGGCATTAGAAGACCTATGCTCCTTGGGGAGCTTAAGGAGTAATGACGATGATAAGAAAACATTTAAACAGAAGCCAAAGCAACAGTACTTACATGATGATGTATCAGCCATGGCTAGGATCACAGTTAGGGCAAACATCACAACTGCTACACTGATGCTCAGGAGAATGCGTAAACCAAGTGTGTTCCTTTGCATTTGTAAGTAAAAAAAGAAAAATGCAGAAATTCAAAACAACAGTCTAGTCTGTGTCATGCTACCACAGAGTTTATTAAAATATATGTAAACCAAATTGGGTTTTGGGCACAATTTATATCATCATCATCATTCCTTTTTGTTTTTCACAAAACAAAAGTTTGCCTGCATTGCTTTCCACTTATTTCTATAGTGTCTTTAGCTTGGCTCATCAGGTTCCAGTTGCTTTGAATTTTATTTTATTGATCTTCTCCAGGCTTTGTCTCACTCTTCTTTTTCCCGGTGGGTTCCAGTCAAGGGTATATTTGGTGTCAGAGGTTGGTTATTTCTTGTGGGAGGGTTCCATTTGTTATTACATCAGTTCATTAGATATTAAAGATGCAATGTAGGTATTGGCTGGTGAAAATCTATAGGCTGTGAGTGAAGCTGCTGGTGACACACCACATTATCACTGAGAATGCCAGGTTTTGCATTTGTGTTGAAAAACCTAATTTAATGTTCTTGGGAAAAGCTGCCATGTTCAATATTTGTCAGATAAATTTTACTAAGTATACCTTACTAGGTCACTCAGTGTAAAAAGTTTACATTCTGGCTGAAAACTAGGATTCTACTCTTGAATTTCTGTAGACATAGAATCAGATGAAAATTCTAGTTTCCAGACGTGAAGGTACTGGGCACATTTGGTCCGGGGTAGTAACTGGTAGAATAACTGACTGAATATTTGGTAATTTCCTTACTTTTTTTTAAGCATTGCATCCTTGCACATTACACAAGTAAAAGCAGTAGTCACCTCTATGTTATTCTAGTTTCTGTCATACTATCGGTGTGCCAACAACTAAAGAAATCTTCAAATGTCTGAGTTGTTCAATGTAAGTTGTGAAGATTTCATTTGGAGCCCAAGATTTATCTTATTCATTAAGCTTCCTCCGGAAGTATGCATAGTGTGGTTTTTTTTATTTGTTTAGTAAATGTAATACTTTACCTTTGCTTCTTTGGAACAAATTTACCACATATATAACATAAATTATCTGGACTATTGATACAGCCTGTGTAATAATAAAATTTATTCATAATTCACAAATTTTATGAAAACACCGTTACTGTCCTAATGCAGATCCAGCACCTTTTATTTAAACAGGTTAATTTTCTGGCCATTTTTAAACTAATGATGTTATGCTGGCACCATGACCACATGTGAACCCTGAAGCTCAATTAATACACAGCACTCAGGGAGTGATGTATGAAGGGTAGTGCCATTCTGCCACCTAATCTGGCACATTGCAATACATTCTTCTATGCTCTAGAACAACAAAGAATGTGGTTATGTATTACTACGATTGAAAAAGTCTAGAGAATGCAGCTATAGACCTCTCTATTCATAAATACACTTTAATAAAATGTATCTATTTGTTTAAAATTCAATGATGCCTTTCATGAAAAATCTACATGTGGTAGAAAATTTCCAAAATTATTTATGGATTTCATGTGTTTCAATTGTAATGAATGTGGTAATTTTACCATTACAACAGAAACGTTGTAGTCCCGTGTAATCACATGAAATTCACTTGAGATGAGTTTCACTAAATACTGTTAAGGAGACAGAAACATGATGAAGTGGAAGCATATATTTTGTTCTATTATCTTTTTTTTTTTATATGAAAAGAGAACTGACAAAAATCAATAAAGACTGCAAGATGTCAGACCAGTATCTGCCTGCACTTACCCTTTGCACTGTACAAACAGATTAATGAGGTTCATGAAAAAACAGGGATATTGTGAAGCCATTCCGATGTAACTCATGAAGTTTATCTTATAGTCAACAAGTGTATCTGACGATCTGTTGCCTTGGTCTAATTTGTAATTCTCAAAATACTGTGAAAGAAAAGTTCAGAAAACATGTGAATAACTGAAAAATATCTGTTAAACAAATCACGTTTTTTTTAGAACAAATGCCATTTGAGATTTATTCACTTTAAAACAATGATTTATATAAGTGAATGTTTTACTGACCTTCATAATGTCAATTGTTAGAATGCAAAAAGTCACTAAAATTTGAACTTTGCCTGGAATGCGTTCCTTATCAACGTAAGCTTTTGTTCACAACTTGTTTCTTTGATAACACATATTTTGTAGTAATCTACATCATTACAAATTAGTGACTGTCTTACAAATTTTTTCACTCTAATGTCCTGGTTTATTTGTGCACTTCTATTTAATGCCAACTACATGGTATCTTCATTTCTTGTATGCTTATATTTCTTATTAGACAACAAGGCTTCACTGCACTATTGGATTCTATCTATTCCAGTAGTGTCACTTCCCTCAGTTCATCTCAAACAGTTTTAGTTCCTTGTTCAGAGGTCACATTCACAAAGTCAGTTGTCTTCCTCTTTGTTGGTTACCATGTAGGTTCTAATCCAGGATCTCACTCAGCTGCTAAAACTGGGTTGTTCTGTGTATTGTGTCCTATCTTTTTACACTTCTATTTCCTGATGGAGCTGTTGAATTGTGCTTGCTTCTTTCTCTTTTATCATCTTCAACTGAGATTTTTCAGCCATCTAATAAAATCATCTGGCATGAAGATAAGTAGTTTATAAATTAAGTTCCTTGTGTGTTTCCATGTCTGAGTGTTGTTGTTTTTTGTGTGTGTGTAGAAGTTGTACTTGAATACAACTTGCATAGTAGTTGGCAAATATGATTTATAACACCAACTCTGACTGCCACCAGGTAGTCATCCTCACAGATGCACTGTCTGTACTGCAAGCTCTCAAGGGTGGTAAACTCCCGCATCTGAGAAATGAACTAAACAAGGTAGCTGCCAAAAAGAGAACCATACTTCAGTGGGTACCATCTCATTGTGGTGTACCCGGAAATGAAAAGGCAGATAAACTTGCTAAAAAGGGAGGAGAATGTGAACAAGAAGATAATGAAGTCACATCCTTTGAGAAAAAGAGAGCTATCCAGACTATCAGAAGAGAACAGAACCAACCCAGAGACGACTATCACACTCTCGACCGGCAGGGACAGATAACTATTTTTTCGACTCAGGACAGGGCATAACAAACTGAATAAACCCATGCACAAGCTACGATTGTCTGCTTCACCACTGTGCACATGTGGATTAAACGAACAAACTGCTGAGCATGTTCTACAGGACTGTCCTCTGTATGACCAGTTAAGAAAGATATACTGGAAAAATGAAGCGTATAATTGACAAAACATTCCTCCCCACCAAACCAAACATAGATAATAATCCAAGCTGTTGATATTGATGTTCAGATCAGTGCGTGGGAACTTGAGCATCCACCACAGGTTAGATGTTTTGCTGATAATGCTGGGTGGTTCAGGAACAGAGGCCTAATCATTTGAAACTTAACACACTGTAAAGTCAGACATTGTAAAGTGCTGCTCAATTCACCTCTTCCATGACTGTTCAGTTTAACAGGATCCACATTTAGTGGGGCTTTTTTTTTCTTCAAAATGTTTCATGGACAATTCCAGTTTCATATAACATGCATTTCAGAGTATAAGTATTATATCCATGAGGTCAAGGGTCACCACTGGTGTAAATTTCTTCATGAACGAACGAACGAAATCTTTATTTCATCAGGGTAAAGAAATAGGCATAATTGACTTTTTACATCTCTGCCCTGCAATACAATTTTCAGCATTTTAAAAATTAAAATATTAACAACTTCAGACAGGATCAATTAATATTATCATCACAATCAGAAACTTAGCACACACAAGTACATTTACTCATAGTCATTCACGCACATAGAGAGAGGGGGAGAGAGAGAGAAGAGAGAGAGAGGTCAAGCAATAGAGCTACTTAATATAAAAAATTCAATTTAAAATGAAAATATTACAATGATAGTTAAATGCTCGTGGAAACGTTGAAATAACTGAAGCAGAATTGTCGTTAAATGTGTGTACAAGATTTCATGACATGTGAATGCAGATGTCTTTTGAATGTGGTGTAATTATCAGTTTTGACAGACTTGGGTAGGAAATTCCATGCTAAACCACCTGCATAACTAAAACAACTTCGGAAGAGGTCAGTTCGAGGTTTTGCAAGGTCCAAAAGTAGGTC
The DNA here is from genome assembly GCA_024509875.1 of Oreohelix idahoensis. Taxonomy (NCBI): domain Eukaryota; kingdom Metazoa; phylum Mollusca; class Gastropoda; order Stylommatophora; family Oreohelicidae; genus Oreohelix; species Oreohelix idahoensis. Next base: position 75,467 of record JAMPIV010016369.1, read on the forward strand.
GCCACGTATAAAATATGAGCAGTACTAATAGCGAAAGAACATTTGCAAGTATGAAGGCGTTCTACCGTGTAAAATTTGATGCACAAATAGGAGATCTTGGAAGAAGAATTTTTTAAAAGGAAGAACATTCAGCTGTGAAAATAGCTGAGCACTGGGAATGTTATCATTCAGGCAAACAAGTTGTAGCGCCCTTTTATGTAGGGATTCTAGGCGTTTCAAAAATGACAAGCCACAGCGACTCCAGATATTTGAGCAATAAGAAAGGTGACTTTGAATATGTGCATAATAGAATATAAGTCTAGAGTGCGGACATAAAAAATGTTTTAGAGTTGAAACAATTTTTGTGAGATCTTGTTTGCGATGAAATAGACATGTGTCTTCCAGCTTAGAGACTGGTCGATGACCACACCCAACAGGCTGTGGTCCGTAACTTGCTTAATACGTTCTCCGTCTAGAGATAAAGATAACGTATTTGGTTGACAGTGCAGAATCTTTTGGCGGGTTGAGATAATCAAAGATTGAGTTTTGTTTTTATTAATGGACATACTATTAATAGTGCACCAATCTTGTACAATGTCCAGGTGATACTGTAAAAGAGACTGAACAGTGTTAATGTCTGTGCCAGCTACTGTTACTGTGGTATCATCAGCAAACATAAGACAATCGTCATGTGGCAATGACATGGGCAGGTCATTGATGAAGATGCTGAAGAGTAAGGGTCCTAGTATCGAGCCCTGCGGGACACCCATTGTAGTGGTGTATGATTTAGAGAGCACATTAGTGTATAAGACTCATTGTGTTCTGTTTTCAAGGAATGATTTTATTAATGTGATCACTTGTGGATGAAATTTGTATACCGCAAGCTTTTGTATCAGCAACGAGTGGTCAATTGTGTCAAATGCTTTGTAAAGGTCGATTAATAATACTCCATTTATTTTTTCGCAGTTGATATTAGAATTCCAGATTTCGGTAATCTTAGTCAACAAGGATTGACAAGAGTGTTTGGGTCGAAATCCAGATTGGTTTTCATGTATAAGATTGTAGCTGTTCAGTGAAGAAAGAATATGTTTATACATGTGTCGTTCAAGAGGCTTAGTTATTACTGATAGTCCTTTTGGCCTGATTCCAGTCCATTCCTCAGTCCTTCAGAGACTGTTTGATGTTCTCCTCCTTTCAAATTCTGGGTCATCCTGCCGACCTGGCTTGCTAGGTGCTATTTCATGGAGTGAGCTTTGGCAGGAATTGTGGTCTTTCACTAACTGAAAACTAATTAACACCACACAGGCCCCATGAATAACATACTACAGCAAAATGACTAGCTTTGCCAAAGAAGTTAGAGGCTGATGTCAAATAAGGCACACCGACTGTTGATACTTGACCAACTTATATATTGTCCAAGTCATCTCAAATGCCTCATTCGAATGCATGGTTATTTGATTCCTTGACTGGAATACTGGAAGGTTTAGACTTTGACAGTCAGTTCGAGTTTGAATTCCTTGTTGTCAAAGATTTATGTTGTGTATTTTTGCATAGGAACTTTACTTGAATATAGCTTGAATTGGGGTCAGAGTGGCTAAGAGGTATGGCATCCGCCTCAAATTCTAGACGTACCGGGTTTGATTCCCAGGTGAAGTAATATAATTTATAGAAATTTGTTGTTCAAACCAGTGGTCCTAATGATGTCATACTCCTCCTGAGTAGTGCTGAATAACAATAATAACACAAGTGAATAGTTGTAACACGGCCAGCACTAAAATATGAATATTCTAAATTTATTGTCCACAGACTTCTATTCACAATGATTGAGAAGTTTGTCATAATGTTCCCAACATGCTAGTTTCAGCCATAGCAGAAATACATAAACCAGTAATTCAAAATCGTGGATTTGTAAATTGAAAATAAATAAAATGTAGTTCCATTAACAGAAAAAACACAATCTATTAGCCAGATATCACATTCTTATCATACTTGATAAATGATTACAATATAACATTATCCTTCAATTAAGCTCATTCACACAAAGATTCTCTATTACAAGAACTCACAGCATGGTATCTTACTCACATCTTTCGCATTAATGAACATGTTCCATGGTATGAGGATAGCAATTCCATGAATCATCATTAAAAGGTAGACCAGGTTAAATCTGGATGAAAAAACATTCAAAATAATCAGTTTTCTTGAACTTTGAAAAACATTTTTACTTTACTTAACAAGATTCACAAAAGAGGATTAAAGATAACAAAAAGCAGTTTTTTTCTGATGAGAAGCTGACTCATTGATAATCCTTCTGTACTCGAATGTATCCTGACCAGCTAACTATGGGGGGGGGGGGGGGAAGAGACAACAAAAGAAAGTATGGAAAATGATCATCTTATATACATATTTGTGCGTGTGAGTATTGTGTGCATGTCTGCATGCTTATGTGCATTTGAGTGCATGCATGTGTGTGTGTGTATTTTTTATAGATAAATATATATATACAGATATATATATATATATATATATATATATATATATATATATATATAAATATATATATACATATATATATATATATATATATATATATATATATATATATATATATATATATATGTCACAGGTCACCTCCCCGTAGCTCTGCAGTAGTGGTCCAACAATGGCCAAAACTCAAGAGTAACTGATGTGGGTCTTCAAAATATATATGTATATATAATTTATCTTTACAATTTATCTCCCTCTGGAGTATAGGATTTCATCGATTCATGCCAAGATCTCTTGCATCTGGTTAATTATTTTTAATACCTTTTTTATCTTTCTAATGTCTGTCTTCAGTGCTCTCCTCTATATTTTTTGTGTCTCCCTCTATTTTTTTTTCATCCTGGGGATTCTAAATAATGACTGCCTTGCAATGATATCAGCTGATTTCATAAAATGTGTATTCTATCCAGCACCATCTTCCCCTCACCACTGCTTCCACTGGTATGTGTCTGGTTCTTTCCATTAATTAGTAATTCTGTCATGCCATTTTAACCCTCTGTTGTATGTAAGTACCCATTATAACAGTGTTTAACTGCTTTTATTATTTTATATGTATTTTATTTCTACTGACAACTCATGTTATCTATAGTTAGTTTGATAATACAAACTGTGACAAAATAATCTTCTTATTCTTTTGTTCAATTTTCCTTTCCCCAATCCTTTCCATCCATACTCACTTGACTGTCCTTTCTGTCTTATCAGATCATTATCTTACTTTTACGCTGCATCTAGTGATATTCTGTGATTCTTGGTAGATGAACATCACACTCATATTGACTGCCGAGGTCACGCACCCTTTGATTGTGAATCAATAAGGTTAAGCCAAGTAGACTACTGATAGATAAGCACTGGATAACCAGGTATCTTCGTTACATCAGCCGGAAATTGGCAACAAACACCTGTGAAATAAGTCTGATAATAAGACAACAGATGGCATTTTAAAACAATGTGTTAATTTTGCAAGCATGACCTGCACAAATACACGGACTATCCTTATGCCCTGTCTGGACATGACAAGCTGAGAAGGTTTAGACAATGGGAAATATAATGCTAAATATAGCTGGGAAATGTTGTTTTGATAAACAGGGATGTCGGTCAGAGAATAACAACCTTTGATAAAAATTAAGGCAGATAATTGATATAATCAACTTCCGACAAGATGGCTCGTCGTAATAAACAACGGTGGAATTATAACACCCTTGGAAGAGATTATCAGTGGTAATAATCTAGAGCAGGCGGGTCTGATAATAAGACAACAGATGGCATTTTAAAACAATGTGTTAATTTTGCAAGCATGACCTGCACAAATACACGGACTATCCTTATGCCCTGTCTGGACATGACAAGCTGAGAAGGTTTAGACAATGGGAAATATAATGCTAAATATAGCTGGGAAATGTTGTTTTGATAAACAGGGATGTCGGTCAGAGAATAACAACCTTGATAAAAATTAAGGCAGATAATTGATATAATCAACTTCCGACAAGATGGCTCGTCGTAATAAACAACGGTGGAATTATAACACCCTTGGAAGAGATTATCAGTGGTAATAATCTAGAGCAGGCGGGTCTGATAATAAGACAACAGATGGCATTTTAAAACAATGTGTTAATTTTGCAAGCATGACCTGCACAAATACACGGACTATCCTTATGCCCTGTCTGGACATGACAAGCTGAGAAGGTTTAGACAATGGGAAATATAATGCTAAATATAGCTGGGAAATGTTGTTTTGATAAACAGGGATGTCGGTCAGAGAATAACAACCTTGATAAAAATTAAGGCAGATAATTGATATAATCAACTTCCGACAAGATGGCTCGTCGTAATAAACAACGGTGGAATTATAACACCCTTGGAAGAGATTATCAGTGGTAATAATCTAGAGCAGGCGGGTCACATGATTTAATAGTTTTGGTAAACATGACTTGTAGAGGGGCAATACCTTATATGGTCAGGTGATAGTGTTCAGATGATAATGGGAGTTACCCCTACTAAAATCAAACTCATTACCATGGAGGTTGGTTAAGATTAGAAATTCTTCACAATGAACCAATGGCATAGGTCACCCCAGGCTCCATAGGGAGCAGGGAGTGGATGATGATAACATAGGGATTTAAATATTTGTATAACCCTTTTTTGAATTAAGTTGTATATGTATATTTATATATGTATATAATATACAAGTATTTGTCTCCTTCCGCTCTCCTAAAGCACTTTCATCTGACTCAATGGGTTCAGATTTAATGCTCGGGGGTATCGGGCAAAATTCTGAGGAAGATGAAATGGTGGAGGGAAGCTGAGGTCACCTAATGTTTATATCAGGAGACATGATACTTAAAAGAGGTATTAGTTTCCTCTCAGATTTGGTGCAAGTTGCCAGCAGTCGATGACTAGACACCTACATCAAACAGGTCTCAAAAATATGTGACTAGGCAACTTGAGTAGTTACCCCGGCCTTGCTGTAAGGGATGTGCTGCTGCCAAAGTATTCGACTCCTGAAGAGAAGGAACAATCCAAAAGTTTACGGGGAACTAGCAGTGGTGGAACCAGACTTCAACTGACTCCACACCGCCAGCTTACTCAGTACTGGCTCATCATAAAGGACACTCTATTTTTTTCAAACCCTCTTATCATACTATGATGATAAAGATTAACTGTTTGTTTTTTTCCCCTTTACAAACATCAGTTTTATTCATATTATTCTGTTACTCAAATAACTCACTATTAAATCTGTTTTATATGTAAATATAGGTCTAGAGTTCAGTAAATTAATTATTGAGTGAATTTTATGTCTACACCCGCACGACTCATTTTTAAAAATACATACAGATACAGAGCTATTCAAATTAATATTTTGCTGAATCACCTTCAGCTGAAGGCTTAAACAATACGAGTCAAAACCTATTTTCTCACAGAAGTGGGCGCGGAGAACAATAAGTTATAGCAACTTAGATGACTCAGCTGTTATACTTTACATCTATAAATTCCTGAGACTCTCTGAAATCGAAGCATCATTTTTCTATTTATATCTCTGCCAAGAGTAATCTTGAACGAAGGTTGATAACTTAAAAACCTTCATCCTTTTTTTTTTGGGACCACTACTGCAGAGCATGGGAGACAACCCTCGACACAAACTAAGATTACTAAAGTGACATAATCACTTCTCCATCAACCATGTTAACATCTATCATCATCACTTCTCCATCAACCATGTTAACATCTATCATCATCACTTCTCCATCAACCATGTTAACATCTATCATCATCACCCTTCAGTTCCCCAACAAACGTATACCAAGTCTGTCTGTCCCGTGCCATCAGCTCATAGTCTATCCATGTCTTCTTCATCTCCTTCATGTATGTCTCCAGTTCTCTTCTCCGTCTGATCCTTGGTTTCCCTTCAGCTCTCTTACCATGGGGATTTCATCCTAAGGACTGCCTGGTAATACTATCAGCACATTTCCTCAGTGTGTGTCATATCCATCTCCAGTGTCTTCTCTTCATCTCTTGTTCCACTGGCACTTGTCTGGTTTTTATCATCAGTTCCACACTAGTGATCTTGTCATACCACTTCAATCCTTCTATTCTAAGCAAGCAATGCTAACATTTATGTTGCCCTGATATAATTTTATCTCAGATGGGATCAATACTTGATGTCTAAATCACCTGTCTTTAGGTGGATTCTTCTCCATCTCTTGTATGTACTGGGTCGTGTTGCTCTGTTGGTTGGCTGAACTGGATGCACTAACCCAGCCTGGATGCAGCTCATGTGATGACAGGAAAGGTTCTCTTTCTGAAGCAATGCTAGTTTCTGAGGTGGTTAATATGGAGAGTTACAAGAAAACTGCCTCTAGTTTTTTCCTTTTTGTTTAAGAATGTAAGCACACACACTCAGAAAGATACATACACTTAATTAGTCAATTTCAAAACTGGTTAATCCAAATTTTTATTTTATTAGACTCAATTCAACCAATTTTGACTTTCAGCCTGTGTCACAATACTGCTACAGGATATGATGATTCCGTCAGTTCATTCGCTTAATATTGTTCCAAGATGTTGAAAACTCAGTTATGTACCTCTCTTTACTAGAAAGCATTCCATGAATGGAGTATTATATTAAAGGCAATTATTTTTTTATTTTGTAAAGGCTAATTTTTTTTCATCCTTCACTAATTTACTTCTTCACTTTACATTTATCAGCAAAGCATTGGCCTTCAGTCACATTTCTTCACATATTTTAGTCCTGCACTCTCTGCTTACTCTGTTTTTCAGCGTCATCATTTTTCCTCAAATTCTTTTTATCATGTGTGTTACGGTCTTCCTATTTCTTCTGTCTTTGGATTCCAAATAACTGCCTTTTTATATTTACAGATTACTTCCCAATTGTTTCTTTTATGAATGACCACCACATTTTTTTCACCTCTACTTCATTGATACTTTTTAAATGCCTGTCTCATATCCACACTGAGGATGAATAATTGCTCTACCACTAGCAAAAATTTTATTTGCCAGTTGAATCTGAGAAAGAGAATATTAAATAGCTATAAATTACAAATACAGTCCTTACAATTTGCAATACATGGTTACTGTGCAAATAATGTTTTTCTTTCTCTTGTTATTGTTATTTTTTAAAAGTCAGATCACCTCACCATATATCAAGACATTAATAATGCACAATCTTCAAAAACACAAATCATAAATGAACATCACCAGACTGGTCAGCAACATTGAATTGGATCTGAACAGAAGAAGGTTATTTGGCTGAGTGATAAATGAAGGCTCAAAGCACTAGCCTGGTAGATTTTAGTTTGTACGAATTTAGCACCATAATCTGGAGAATAACCTTGGCCAATAAAAATATTGGTTACTGAATAATGTTTGTGTGTAAAATTTGTTGTCTATTAATGTAGCAAGCCACGTCAGTCTACATACCATTATTTCCATTCTGGCAGTTCGTCAACTGCTGACAGGAATTATCATAAGCTGTGTTTCTATCCTGTGTTGTGTCGAAGGTTCCAGCTGGACATTGTATGTCATATGTTATCAAGAGGGCATTCGCTGTGTTCCCTTGATGATTTACGATGCCTGTTGGTGTGTTCTTCATGATAGTACAGAATGCATCTGGAATATAGTGTCACTCAGAAATCCCCCACTGTTCTATGGAATACAAAAAAAATTACTGATTCTAGTCTCAGAAAAAATTAAGAAATATTTTGAATAAGTTTGTTACAATGTGTCATTCAAAGCCCATCACTGGTCCATGAAATAAACAAAAAAGTTATAACATAATCTGATCTCATAAAAGTTAATAAACTTATTTAGTCCCTCACTGTTCCATGGAATCTATTTATCTATCTTCCTTTTCAGTCATTTCTGACTATAAGAGCGTTCCCCCGAAACATAGTCTCTGGGACACAAAGTTGGGCACTTGAATATAGAGGTCAAGCTGTTGTCCATGCAGCATGCCTCTACTGGTGCAATCAGAGGAACAGCGCGGCCATTACAGTCTGAAACCAGAGTATTTAGGTTTGCTATACCTCATGTCATGCTGATGACTGATTCTATACCTCATGTCACGACTGATGACTGATTCTATACCTCATGTCCTGAAGGGCAACGACCATTGGTTTTGAACTAATAAAAGTGCTCTTTCCGCGAGCGTCTGAGCTTGGTAAGCATGTATTAGCTCTGGAATTGCCACAGTTATCCAAGTTGTATCGTGTCATCTAAGGAACCTCGACTGTAATGAGTCATTTGCAGTTTCACCGTGAGACAGTGTGAACTTAGACATGCATGGCTTAATCTTTGAGACAAGCATATGACTACTAGCAGAATCTACTAGATAACTGTCCAGACAGACGTGCATCTTCTTCGACCTCTTGCGCGGGGAGGGAGACAGCACTCTACCATGGAATAATCATACATTATATCAGAGTTTGGTCTCATAAAAAGCAAGAAATATATTCTCATTGGCTATTGCTCCATCATTTTCCACTGTGACATTTAGACATATAGGCCAACGTCTTAAATAGCTCACTTCGTGATAGATCTATGCTTAGTCTTAAAACAGGACATCAAGAGCTTTGCCCATCTTTGTAATATTTGTAAGTATAGTACATAGAATTTGTAACTTGGCAAAAATTTAGAAAGTTTTTGATCTGATTTTTGGTCTATGTTCAGGAAAACTGTTGCTTGTCTTATACATGGGATACTCAGTTCAACCTCATGTTGGTTATAATTTGGGTATATAGTGTTCTTTATTCTATATAGCATATTTACATTGGGTGTTTTTTCTGTGTTGGTTCTTCCAGGCTGCAATTTCTGTCTCCTTAAAAAATGCCGTCAAGAAACGAAAATGCAGACAGACCTAACCCCAACCCCCTCGCCCCGCTCCACGTGCCGCCACCCCTCCCCCAAAAAAATACCGCCAAGAAACTAAAATGCAGATAAAGACCTAACCCCAACTACCTCCCTTCGCTCCGCACCAGTGACACCCCCCCCCGTCCACCACCTTCCCCCAACAATGCCATACAAATTGCCCCAACTACAAACCTTCGCTTTTATATATGTACTCTCGGACGTAACCGTATAAACGTCGCTATTATATACATCGTGCGTAATCATAGCCACTTGCCCAAAATATACCAAAATGGCGGCCTCCAGTTCACTGTCCTTCCCATCGGCCCGCTTGGTATAGTTTCTGTGTTACAGAAGTGACATGTAAAAAAGGTAAGGTAAAGGATTCCGTTACATGTCCATTGAGGCATATTGGGAATATGGTGTTAGGCCCATATTTTCTTGACCGTCGGCACACTAGGGGCGATGTGGTCAGCATCACGCCGGCCGCCTTAACCTTCCCAGAGTTGCTCTGACATGTAGGCATTAAATAATGGCACTCCGCACGAGTGTATGCATGCCTTGTAACAAGCCGTGCGTGATTTCACGCATAATTGTAACATTAGCATCCTGGCTTTCCTTATTCTGTGCTTTTGATCTTACACTTTCCTCTATGTGCACCTGACAGGCATAATTAAGCAACTGATATGGAAACTATCAAAAACAAAGCCATGAAATATATTCAACAAATATTAAAGGACAGTATTACATAATACATAGATGGATCTAAAGGAGAAGATAACAAAATAGGGATTGGAATTTATGTTCCCATGAGGCAAATGGTGAAAGGAAATAATGTAACAGATAATACATCTATTTTCACAGCAGAGATACCGTAGTTGAAGTTGAAGTTCTGACAACTTGAGAAATCTTCTTTAACAACCCTCTTGACTATATTAACAAACTCATTCAGCTATTCAAGATATAAGAAACTGACCAGAATGCAGTAGACCTGATAGAGCAGAAGAGATATTACTGGCAAATACTTCCCTATGCTCCACAGGATGCTCTGTACTAATAGCTAGGATACCTTCACATGCTGGCATAGAAGGAAATGAACAGGCGGATAAAGAAGCTAAGAAAAGTAGAAATAATAGAAACCAAATAAATGTGAGGATGAGTAAAACAGAGATCAAAAGATGAATTAAAAGAATAATAACTAACGAATAGACAGTGGCGTGGGGTGGAAACCTGAAGGGCAGACATGTATATAAATTGTTCTAGACTCCAACAAGAACGTATCAGGTATCTACAGAACTAAAAATTCCTAGCAATAAGAAACTTCTTAGATTGCAACTATGTATAGGAATGGGCTGATTCAGAATAGAAGAACCTTACTGTGCAGAGTGCCTAGAAAAAAATAATATACAGCATTTCCTACTAAACTCTTTTCAAAACCAATATTCGATTATTTACAGGCATGCAATTCATCCATAACTGTGGGACAGGTGTTGAGAATAGATAGACCTAGAGAATTGCACAATTGAATAAAACAGTAGGCCCCCTATATAATAAGAACTAAAATTAAAATATAAAGATCAATGACGGTGTGAGGATAAGGGGGTAGTCTGTTGGGGGGGCTTGTATGGCTGATGTCAGATAATTGGTGGATTTGATGTAATATCTGACACCCCCGGGCTTTCTCGGGACGAGAAAAGGGACTTTTCACCTTGTTAAAAACAGGGCAGTTATGAGAGACTTTCATTGTTTTTTTTTTTTTTTGGAAAGGGGGGGGGGGGCCCACCCACACACACACACACACACACACACACACACACACACACATACATTCACACAAGTTTACAGTTTTGATTTACTCTATGTGGACTGAGTGGAGGGGGGAGAAGATACTATATTTAGATATTGGAAATCAGATTTTATTATCTTGAATTTACTACATTATATATCCTAATTATAACCCATCAAGGGTTGAACGGGATACTTTGTCTTTAAAAGAAAAAAAAATCTTTAATTGTGAGAAAGCTAGATCCCGATCGCATTTTTGTTTCGTCTTCGATGCCCACATTCAACTGTCTTTCTATTTCTTTAAGCTTTGTTCTAATATATTTTGTAGCACTCTCAAATGTCCTCGTTAATCACGTTTCTTTGATTTTCGCAGCGTGGTCTCTGATGGTGCGCAATGTGAATTCCGTGAGGCCTGTTGCTCTCATGATATCACATGTTCTTTTCTTTTCTTTCAAAAAGTTTCATTATTTCAAGCTTCTCCTCAATACTAACGGTTTTTATTTTCAGTTCACTATTTGGATTCTTATAACCAGGACACTTACTCACGTTTGGGTTGCTGTATTAAATACTTTTATCAAGAAAAGAACACAAGTTCGGGAGAACAGCGTGATACACTCTCTCGGGGCATGAGATATTTGTGCATTTTGTGTTTCCTCTGTGAGTCATTACGTCCAGCTGTTTGGTGTTTTTCGAGATCACCTGGTCTTACTCGGTAGCGAAAAGCAGTAAAGGATAAAGGTAGTCTCGTAGCAGATACTACATCATGGAGTACTTTCTTTTATTTTTATAGTTTTATGTTTTCCATTTAATTCCTCACTTTCTTTCCCTTCTGCTTTTTGTTTGTTTGTCTGTCCCTGACGAAGGCCTTGTGGCCGCAACGTAGGTTTTTTTTTTTTTGTCCTTTCTCCTAGTAAGACGTATTACGATTTGTTTGTTTGTGTGTTTTTTTTTTCATTCTACCGTAGGAGAGTAAAGTGTTACAGACTTAGCTATACTAGGTCCAGCATCGAGATGTGGGGGTGATCAGTTCCCTTCCTCGCTGCCTTTTCCTTCCCAAACTCAAACAGAGGAGTCAGGTACCCATTTACAGCTGGGTTGACTGGAGCATGTCGGCACCGTGATTCGAACCCGGCACTTTTGCAGCGAGAGACCAGCGCTCTAACCACTCTGTCAATCTGCGCTCTCGCAAAGCAGTAACATGGAGAAAATTGCGTCTGAGCTAAAACTATTTAGCGTTTAAAGTGATGTTATTCCCATATTTATCTACCGCGCATGAACAAATTCGTCCCTTGCAAACACTGAATCAGAAGAGACTGTATATTTCAAAGTGTACGAGGAAATATAAATGTATCCTGATGTTATTATCTTCATTGATGAAGGTTCTCAAACTTTGGTATCAAATTAATACAACAACCAAACACAGCAAATTCATACTTTATGTTGAGATAATATTAATATTTTTTCAAGCAGACTTGAAACTTTCTTGCGCAATATGAAATAATATTAACTGAGTCTATATATGGATAACAGAATGTTGACGCTCCACCAAAAGTTTAGCAGTTACTAAGTTACGCTAATGCTGAGCAGCCGGACAAGGTCAGTATTTTGTTGTTACCATTGATCTGGATCTCTTGTATCGATTTGAATCATTGCGTCAATTTTATACTTTGGATTTCTTTGACCATACGATGCATTTACTTATACAGTTTTTTGAAGCCGAACAGTGTCAGCAAAAATACTTTTTTTTTTTAAACGCTCACACGATCTCATTCACTACATCATCTTTCATTAAGAGCAGGTTACCTGTGCATGATGGCATAGGAGGATTTGAAAGGGGAAAAAAGCAACTGAAGAAGAAAAGAAAGGTGGATCTGTTAAAAGCCAAATCAATATCGGCAGAAGCAGAGCAGATATCAAAAGCGTTAAAAAAAAAAAGAATTATAACATACCAATGGTCAGTAGCATGTGATAGTAGCTTAAAAGAAAGACATGCAAATAAGTTTTTCAACGCCCCAACAAGAACACGTCAACAAAATTTAAAATTCCCATTAATACGAAACAATTCTCCACTTCTCAGACTATATGTTGATTGAAGTCATTTCCTATTAATAAGTTGTTATTTCCTCATCTGTATTCATTAGATACACATGAAATAAATGTCAAAACAAATGGCTAAGGAAAATTCTCGGAATCTTTTGGCCGAATACTATCATCAGCCAAGAACTGCTCACTCGGAGAAACGAAGAGGACATGCGCACCATTATAGCTGGCAGACGCTGGAATTGGGTTGGCCACGTCCTCAGAAGAGACCCCGATGCCATCACAGCTATGCTATGGACCCCTGGAGGAAAGCGAAAGAGTTGCCGACCAAAAACAACTTGTCGGAGAACTGTAGAGGCCGAGATGCAAAGAAGGAACCAGAGCTGGGACACTGAAAGAAGGATGGCCGCCGACCGAGCAAAGTGGAAGCAGTTTGTTGCTGCCCTACAATACACCACCAGGCGTGATGGCCACTGACTTTGACAGTCGGCGGCTAAGGTTCAAAGAAGAAGATGAATCTGCTATACTTAGAATTTGTACAGGATATGAGATTACTCATTACGGACATTCAAACTTTCCAACGTTCTGACATTGCATCTATACTACTAGCAAATAACTTAACAATACATTTTAGGCTTTGTTAAATTGCTTTAGAAATTTTAAAATATGAAGAAATTAAAAATAAAAAGGGAACTAGGGGCCTATTTGTACCTGAACGGTTAAAATAATTGCTTCGAGCTCGTATGGAATTTGGCAAGTATGGTGAATAATAATAAATTGTTTGGTTGTAACTTTTCAGTATTTCATTATGTTTTCTGGACGATGTTGCCTTATCACAAGTAAAATAAAGTCCTTAGAGCAGCAATTTTCAGCCTTTTCTGTTAACGACACACTATACAAGGTGCTAAAATTGTCAAGGCCCACCGTGAGCTTTATTAAGGAGAGATCTTTATCATTTAAAAAAATACAAGCATTAAGATTGTGTTTAAAAATTCAATAGCTAAAATTATAATTGTGTTATTTTAAAAAACTAACATTGATCTAGATTTCAATGGATTTATTTTTAAAATTTATGTTCATACATTTAGAGTTATTTAGGGATTTGGAACAGTAGGAGCAGAAGTTCCTGGAATTTTACTATAATAACTTTTAAAAAAAAAATTAAACTGTTATTGTTTTCATTCTCATTGGCCTGTTATGAAAAATATACAGTACTTTAAAAATGTACCCGGACGATATTTGTTTTAATTCCTCAATTTTTTTCTCTCTTTTTTCGACCTTCCCCCAATTTCCAGCGGCACATCTGCAGACCATTCACGGCACACCGGTTGAAAAATCACTGGCTTAGTGATTTTAAAAAAAAGTATTTATTATTTTTCGAAATTTATCGATTAAACTTAGATTAAAGAAATTCGATTAATCGATTAAGATTTTAAAATCAATCTCAGCCCATTGTCGTAATATAAATCTGTATGAACAACACGCGCAAATATTTTATTTCTAAACTTCCCCATTTTAAAACTAGTAACAACCATAAACGCTACTACTATAGTGATAGTCCTGGGTTGTTTGCCCGACATCATCGACGACGCCAGGATACGCGCTGGTGGGTAAAGGCATTAACGCCACAGTTTGAACGATACCAAACCTACTGGCTTTTTCATCACTAACATAAATGTCGGATGGCAAATCGCAATGCCTAGATCGGTGTAAAATGAGTGAGAGGAAGAATTAAAAAATAAAAATAAAAAAAACTAACTAAAGCATGCTTAGAACGTGTTAGTAGTATGACATGCGACAGTGTGTTTATATAACGCCAGACGCGTGGTTGGATTTTGAATTGTTCGCGAGGGGGCAAAATCCCCATCATAACCCCGCTTTTCATACCTCCGTACTAATTTTTAAACGTAACTTATAAAACGATCTGGCCTTAGTCCAGAATCGCCCGTCTTGAGAATACAAGGAGAGGAGCCGAGATGGTAGAGCTTGTAATTTGAATTAACACTAGAGTAGGGACAAGAACGGAGAGAGGAGAAAAACTTGGATATTTTTCCTTCACAAAATAAAGAATGGTACAGAGAGATAACAATAATGGTTAAAGGGTTATGAACATATTACTTATCATAATATTGTATTCTTCCTTATAATAACTTAGAATGCTATTTCATTATACTGAGGTTCAGTATAAAAAAAAACATAAATAACGAGAAAAGATGAAAACGCAAACGATGAGGAAGACGATAATAAAACTTATTGTAGAGCCCTTTTCGTAGGCCTTTACAGTCATTTACAGATGAGGGTAGTCTCATATTTTTTAAATATGTGGTCCAACTTTACGCACCAACTTATGTCGGTGTTAGTGTTAGTAAATGTCATCTGTCACGCACGCATATGCACAATTTGGTGTATGGTAATTCGGGCGCGCTTGTATCCAAACAAGCCAGATGACGTCGAAGCGTATATGAAGCAAGCCGCATCTCATATCCAGACATGGAGTCTGTTGATTTCTTTATTGTGTACCCATCATTTGGGGTTAGTGTATTTCTGGGACATGACTTCTGAATAGAAGCCATTGTCGGCTTACTCATTACGTAAGTCAGAACCAGGCGTTGTTATATTTGAGTATATTTTTCATGATTTTTAGTGACTGTATCCGGCGTTGGCATCTAGCTAGTCCCTTCTCGTTAAGGGGTTAAAATGGATCAACCCGATGCTGCACTGAAGCCATCCTAATGTTTTAAAGGATTTTTAATGCTCCGTCAGTTGGGCTAATTGATATGAATTAGTGGAGCGCCGTCATACGTGACACGGCGATCAAGAGAGAGAGGAATCAAGTATTGTAATTGACTTTATGTTGTCTTCTCAGACATAATGTATGCAGTGATCTATAATGTTGGAAGGTACCAGAATCAATATGTACCAGGGAAATGTTACAGGACAGGGTGGAAGTAGATATACGAAGATTTGTTGTACGGATGACCTTAGAAGTTTTGTTCGGCGACGCAAGGTCAAACCGTTAGATCATTGAATGAACTTGGATACTGCAAGTAATGTAATTTATAAATATGACCCATATGTTTTTGAACTGTGAAACCATTGATGCAAGTACTGTTTTTCCTGTCTTTGCTCGTCCACGTATTTCGTCCAAATAAAATGTTGTTGCAAGTCGACATAATGAGTTCGTCCATACCAGAATTGGCACTTGTTGGTGTGCCCGATTGTTATTGAAGTTACAGGAGTTCACCTTCCTGTGGAAAGACATTCGCGTTTTAACTTCAAGCTAGTAGAATCTCCCGTGTTAGATCGTTGACATTTCGACACCAGCGACATCCTCTGGTCAGCGGTGTCCACCCAAGAAAAACGACTCTAACAGAAATGGTGGAACCAGTGTGTTTTGGAAACTACGATTTTCAAGCAGGGAACGTTCTAACAATCAAATAATTCGATTGAAGAGAAATACCTCCATTTTCGAAAGGAAACGTAAGCGTACTCTTCCAATCAAGACGACGGTTGTCTCAAGGTCAAGGACGACGTTGGACATCATCTTTAAGTTGCAACATCGGACACTGTCATAGTGTTACATACATTGTTTTTACAAGGCTCATGCATACAGTCCCGGATGCGAGGGATATCCTTTTTTATCGGTTGAGATAAGTAAAAACGTTGTGTTGTTATTACACCGTTTTACGTTCAGCTGTGCTTTTCTGCATCTTATCTCGTAATATGTCCACTGCTTCTCTATTTATGTTCAATGTTCAATGTTTTTAGCGGGCGGTAGGGTTTGGAGACTCACGAAGGATACATCCCAGTTTCACACCAGGGCCTTCGTGACTGTTCTTTAGGAATTATTTTGCAGACTTCCCTCAGTGGAATGTTCCTACGCGTGAGCGTAGAAGGATTCTAGGTCCACTGTGTCTGGTGGTCTGTGACACCTGACTGTTTAGCTGTAGTGTCAAGTTTTAATTGTTGTTTTCATAGTTATTTTTATTCGTACTTTAGTTTTATGATGTATTTTGTTTGTATATTACGTCCTTCTCGCCTGACTTTCGTTCAGTTTTTTACACCATCCATGTTTATACACTGTATTGTCAATTGTCTTGTGTAAGTTTTTATCGCATATTTCATTGCATTCTTTGCAACATTATTTCTTAATTTTTCCATTTTGATTTTGGTTGATTTTGTCGTGGAATATTCTAATCCCCATATATAAATTATCAAGTAAATATAAAGCCTAATAAATACATATAATTAATAAAGAAAAGAGCAATGGTAAATAACAGTGCTGTCACAAAGAAGGTACTCGAAATCCCCCTTGTTTTCTGCTTCGTCTGCAAATTGTAACGCTTTCACGTTGATAGTAAAAGCTTACTGTATTATACCCGCTTTCTTCAATGAAACGTGTGCTGTATTTCTTGGAAAAACATTGAGAGGCAGACTGCGTAATGACCTAAATTAATCCTAACATTAATTATACTGCGTTACCAAAACGAACGAACAGATGGACTAAAGGATAAAGAGAGAGGGAGGGCTGAAAATCAGGAACGCATGCAACACGCGTCGCGCGATACACAAATGCTGCCATCACGCGTGTAAGACTACATGCACTAACTTTTTTTTTCAGACGGACAGTGATAAAATACATTACCCTTCCCAGAGTTAGGTTTTAAAATCACAAAAAACGCTTATTAGGAAAGATAACAATAGATGGGTTTACGGTTGAAAACATAACAGTACCCAGACAGCACATCTTCGAAACAGGAGGTAGAAAATACATATTTTGAACGCAGCCACGTAGCTCTTTTAAATTTGGATATTTGGGTTCCTTAGGGCTTGCTGACAAAGAATATGTAAAACGTTACGCAAATAGTCCAGGAATTAATAAATTATACCCAAAATAAAATAGTGGGGATGCCTGACAGCATGGAATCATTTCTGCTCATAAAATTTTTTTATAACGTGTTTGAAAAAAATCTTACGTTACAGAATTAGCCTACCATGTAAACTCCAAATTGATTGGAGCGCAACAAATGAAAGACTAACCACGATTGGTCGGGCTATAAATACTATCTTTCGTTGTTAGGGGAGACGTGAAAAGGTAACATTTTTTCAAACACTTGTCGAAACGTGGCCTCATTGGCTAGACTCGCTGATATACTCACTTAGGAGCGTTAGTTCGAGACCACTAGTGCAAATAATCTTGATAAAGCAACAGTGCGTTGAAGCCAGCTCATATTTGTGTTAAATAAAAGCCTGGAACATAAGCAGATGGGAATTTGTGCCAGTAATTGTGCCAGAATTCATTGCTAATCAACGTATCTGTGTTTATTTCCATGAAATTGTGGTAAGCTTGAACCATTCAGTATCTTTTAATGAAAATTGAATGTAAATTGTTAATTTATGCCTGTATATATATATGTGTAGTTCAGTGGCAAACAGGAGATAAAGCCTATAATGCTCCAGCCTGAACAGAGGGTGTCGGAGGGAAGTAAAACGGCATGGAATGGCCAAATAGTACACTGACACCTGGATGATTGATTAGACAGAAATAATGCTGGAAGTGCAGAGGCGTAGTGACCATTAAGGAGGGTAATGCTGGTATAAAGTATTTCAGATGAAGCTGACAGTTGGCCTAACGCTCTGAATGAAGTAGAAGGTACATCCTTCTTGTTTTCAGGGACCGTGGTCTTGATGGTACTGAGCAGCACCTGGCCAGAGCTTTGATGAATCCAGAGTCGGACAGCATACTCCTTGGTCCATTTAGCTATCAGTGAGGTGTCTCCAGAGCCCAGAGGAGAATTCGAGCAGAGGAGTCCTTCCTGCCGCCATCACGCAAGATAAGCTGATTTGGCCAGCTGAGCTCAACATTATATCCCCTCATCTTGAAATAACTTTGTAAAAATAACATTCAGAGGGGAATTTAATTGTCTTAATATCAGGAACTGAGAACATCTCCAATACTAGTCCCTAAGACAAACTATTGAAGTCATGATGACAAATACCAACAGAGCTTGAACAAAACAAAACCAGTATTACCTCATATTACCACTACACAACTGACACACATAGGATATTTTTAATAATATATGTCACTACATTATTCATATTGATAAAGTCTGTACATATACTTATAATTAAAATTGATTGTGATTCCTGGTTCCTTTGTAATTGAATCAGGACACATATTCATTCATAACAGAAATGAATACATATTGTTATTTGAAAAGTTATCAGTGACTCCTTAAGATATTCTCATAGAGTGTTATATGTATGTGAGTGTCACAGTGTTGTCAAGAGTAGTGGATTAAATTAAATTGTTTATATGTCTGTTGTTGTGACTTACACTTCATCATACCCATACCCTAGACACATAACGTAGTCATCACACTATCCCAGAATAATTCTGACTGAGATATATAGATATGTGGTAGCAAGTAAGGTTATCTATAATACACTACTCTTAATAGATATAGATACCTTCACAGCTGATCTCAGTCCGTACACTAAGTCCCCTATAAATATTTATAACATCCCACTTCACCACAGATTTAAGCGAACGTTTTCAGTCGTTTATTATATCTTGTCTTGTCAGTATTGTTGCTATTGTCTGTCACGTTGTTGCTTTCATAACATTTCATTGCATAAATTACTTTATTAATTATTAATATATTTGACTATTATATGACAATAATTTACCGTTCTAAGACAGGAACGAAGACCACTTGGTATAGTAACACTTTTAAGTAGAATTATTTCAGAATAATATTGAATAATGTCTACCTTAGATTATTTTATTAAGCAGGCTAAGGCGCTTAATATACCTCCGGAAGAGATTAGAACATTTGCTATGGCGGAATACAAAGAGTCTCAAAGGTTGGAATCTCAAAGATTAGAAGCTGAGAAATTAAGATTAGAAAATTTGAGATTTGATGCTGAGGAAGATGAAAAGAAGAGGAAATTTATGGCTGAGGAAGATGAGAAAAAAATGAGATTAGCCGCTGAATTAGAAGAGAAACGATTTCAGCGTGAGGCAGAACAGAAAAGATTGGAGGCTGAAGAAAAATTTAGATTTGATGCTGCAGAAAAAGAAAGGCTACTTAAAATTGAAATGGAAGTTAAACAAAAGGAAATGGAAGAAAGAAGATTAATAGCGGAACAAAATGCAAAAAGACTTCAGCTTGAGACAGAAGAGAATGATAAGAAACGGCAGCATGATTTGAAACTTGCCGAATTGGAATTTGATAGAATAAGATTGTCAAGTGAATGTAATACACAAAAGATTCAGGAAGGCCAGTCTTCATCTAGACATGAGAATTTTAGAGAGGTTCATCTAAAATTACCAAAGTTTAACCCACCATCCGACGATGTGATATTCTTTTTGGACAGATTTGAGGCTACATGTAGGTCGTACAACTTGGATAAAACACTATATTGTACCCACTTATCCAGAATACTTACAGGAGAGGCAATGGCCGTTTATCACACTACTAGCGCTGTAGATAAAAATAATTATGATGCTCTCAGGGCCGCCCTTCTAAACAAATTTCAAATGACAGAAGATCAGTATAGGATGAAGTTCAAGTCTATGCTCCCACAATCTAGTAAGAACTTTGATGATTTTCTTTCTCAAATACGTCTTACCTTGGAAAGATGGATCGAACTGTCCAAGGTAGAGAAATCTTATAACGGTATTTTCGACTTATTACTACGCGATAAAGTTTTATCGGCAGTAAGTCCTGCATTTCTTGCGTTTTTACATGAACGTAAGCCTTCTAATATAAAAGAAATGTCAGAACATTGCAAAAATTTCTGCACCGCTCATCCTAACATGGATATCAGCAATGCGCAGATTAAGGATGATTTACCTGTTGCTTTCGCTATGCAACATAACAATTTCCAAAGACATCGTTCGATGAGTAGCGATAGAAATTTTCATAGGGGAAGTAATAATAATTTCAACTTTGGTCATTTTCAAAAGGGGAAACAATACCAACAGTCTGCTCCATTTAATATGTCCTGGGGCCAATCTCACGGATCTCGAGATTTTGGTAACGACAATTCTAAATATAATCAAGGGAATAATAATAAACAACATTGGAGATCTAAATCACATCATCCTGAAAATAGACATAGATTTATGAATAAATCATTTAGCCAACATCACAACAGTGATAACTTTCATTGGCGTACTCATCCAAATTTTAATGATAGCAGAAATGGTAATTATAGCAATTTTAATGACAATAGTCAAAATCGATCGCGACGTAGAGATAGATCGTCGAGCAGGCCACGACAACATTCCAATGTTGCTTCACTTGAAGCACAAACTAACAAAGATAGGGACAATAATGTTAATCAACATAATGCTATGTCTTGTATCGATCTCGAGCAGGTAAAAACATGTCAAGAATGCTCAACGCTATTCCAGCCCAAGGCGATCACGACGCTGCGATGCGGGCACATTTTACCAAGTCTACCAGCAGTTTGTACAGCTACTTCTGCATCAGTTCACCATGGAAAGGGGTGTTTAAAATTTAATAGAGGATACGTCAACTCTATTCCTTGCTCTATTTTGTTTGATTCAGGCTGCAGTACTGTGGGAGTGCGGAACTCTCTGATCGACCCCTCCTTTGCCACTGGCAACGTGGTCAAGTGCGTCACATTCGGGGGCATTGTGGAAACCTTTCCTACAGCCATCATTAATTTACATACACCTTTCTTTTCAGGGAAGATCCATGCCTGCCTTCTGCAGAATCCAGTTAGCGATGTGATAATTGGTTGTATACACGGTATAAAAGAGTGTACCCCACAGCAGATTGATGAATGGGAAAAGCGACATATTCATGCTGCAAATGCAGTGGTTACCAGAGCGCAAGCTACTGAGTTGTCGCGTGAATCAACTTCTGAACCTACGGTTCATACTGGTAATGATGATGATTCTCCTATTTCAAGGGAGCTGTTTGCTAATTTACAAAAGAATGATAATTCCTTACAGAGATTTTTTCAATTGGTGACTAAGAGAAATAATAACAACGTAATTGCAAATTCTAGACACCAATTTGCTCTTAAAAAGGGTATATTAGTTAGATTGATAGGGGAAACAGATTCATCTTTACGTTCACAGATTCTGGTCCCGTCTTCTATGAGAGCTAGGATATTACGACATGCTCATGACTCTCAATGTGCAGGTCACATGGGGTTTTCGCGAACCAAATCTAGAGTGCTATCCGCATTCTATTGGCCTGGCGTTCATAGAGATGTTAATCTTTATTGTCGTTCCTGCGTGACATGTCAGGAAATTAAAGTAAGGGGTCCATATCATGATGCTCTATCCAAGCTGCGGACATACCTATTAGACCATTTGATAAAATGGCGATTGACATCATTGGTCCTATATTGCCATCTGCAAGAGGACATACACATATTCTTACCTGTATCGATATGTGTACGCGTTGGCCTGAGGCCATACCTCTTAAGAACACCTCATCTGCCAGTGTTGCAGAAGCTTTAATGTTGATCTTTTCACGCATTGGTTTTCTGCGTAAGATCCTATCGGATCATGGTGTCCAGTTTATTTCCGAATCCATGTCACAGGTCATGAAGACATTCGGTATAGATAGATCTCTCAGTTCAATATACCATGCCATGTCCAATGGGTTAATTGAGAGACAGAATAGGACACTTAAGCAGTTGTTGGGTAAGATGACTCAAGATCACCCTCAGGAGTGGGACCGAGTCCTACCCGCTGCTCTGTTTGCGTACCGTGAGGTGAAAAATCAAGCCACTGGGTTTTCTCCCTTCCAGTTAGTTTTTGGCATACAACCACGCGGACCTATGTCGTTAATCCACGATTTATTGGTTGAAGATAATATACCTGAGGAAACTCAATCCTCATATGAGTATGTAATCTCTTTAAGAAAGAGAATAATAGATGCTTGTAGATTAGCTACTGCATCATCCGAAAAGGCTAAAGAAAAAGCTCGTCTATTTGCAAATAGGTATAGACGTCTTCGTCAGCTTATTCCTGGTGACGAGGCTTTTGTTTTACTGCCTTCTCATAACAATCGTCTACTGATCACATGGAGAGGTCCTTTTAGGATCATCTCAAGAATATCCGATGTTGACTACATCGTCGATATTAACGGCAAACACAAAACCTTTCACATTAACATGTTGAAGGAGTATTATTCACGTCCTGATTATCTACAATCAGTATTTCAAGCGACTGACGATCCTACTCCTCACATTCACAACTATACTAATTTGTCAGTTATACAAGAAGAAGAGTCTTCTTTTCAAGATGTACAATTGCCCATACCAGTTCTACCACTTCATTCCACTGAAAACTGGAATGATGTCACTATTTCTTCTTCTCTTTCTGCTGATCAACGACAGCAAGTTTCATCACTACTTCAAACGTATGATAATGTTCTCACTGACATTCCAGGTCATACGTCAGCTATTCAACATGATATTCTTCTAACTGATGAAACACCTATCCGTATTCGTCCATATCCCATACCTTTACACTTTCGTGATAAGGTCGAAAAGGAATTGGATGAGATGCTTCGATTAAACATAATTGAACCATCGTTGTCACCATATGCTTCATCTATGGTGATAATTAGAAAGAAAGATAACAATATTCGTCTATGCGTAGACTACAGAAAATTAAATAAAGTCACACAGTTTGATGCAGAACCTTTGCCACTTTTAGAAGATTTATTAGTAAAATTATATCATTCTACTTTCTTCTCTAAGTTTGATCTGTCAAAGGGCTACTGGCAAGTACCATTGACAGAAAGGGCAAAACCACTCACTGCTTTCTCGACCCCTCGGGGCCTATTCCAATGGAATTTTATGCCATTTGGGTTAGTGAACGCTCCTGCCACGTTCGTGCGCATGATGCGGCGAATTCTATCTCATCATCCCAATGTCATTGCGTACATAGATGACATTTGTCTTTTCAGTGACTAATGGGAAGAACATTTGAAAGGATTAAACTCATTACTGTCCACGTTACAATATCATAACTTAACTGCTAAGCCATCAAAGGCATTTGTGGGTTTCCACGATATTTCTTTTTTGGGGCACCGTATTGGTCGCGGTATGTTATATACAGAGGACAGTAATTTCTCTAAAATCCTTAATATCTCTACACCTAAAACAAAGAAACAAGTGCGATCTCTGTTAGGGCTAATACAATATTATGGGAAATTCATACCACATCTTTCGTCCATTACTGCTCCTTTCTCTTCATTACTTAGGAAAGGTGCAGCTAACGTGATTCGGTGGTCTAACGAACATCAAATCGCGTTGGATATCATAAAGAAATTTTTTTCGGATCCTCCTGTTTTAAGGTTGCCTGATGCGAATTTACCATTTGTCTTACGCAGCGATGCTTCTAATTACGGCGTGGGAAGCGTGTTACTACAAGAATATAATGGCACCTTGCATCCAGTTCTCTATGTATCACGGAAGTTAACTCCGACTGAACAAAATTACTCAGTCCTAGATAGGGAACTTCTTTGACTCGTTTGGTCAATAACAAAACTCCAGAGATATCTGCTTGGATCACACTTTATTGTGGAATCAGACCAAAAAGCACTTACTGCTCTCAACACGGAAGATGTGAAATCAGCCAAATCGACTAGGTATCCGATCGCACTCCAGCCATATAGTTTTACAATAAGATCCATTCCTGGTACGCAGAATCTTCTCGCTGACATTTTGTCGAGATGTCCGAACGAATCAAGTTAACAGCTACGCACTACAGACAACTGAACTTCGACACTGACAGTTCGTCGATTGTAACTTTTTACGTGTGCTACCTCGATTATAATAATCATTAACATTCAGTCAAGTTGAAATCTACAATGATTATGTATTAAAAGAACATGGAACGTTGAAGTACATTACTATACAGTATTTGTGAAAATAACATTCACTTACTTATGATATTGAAGAGAGAATAACGTTGGAAAGGGATTATATTTTCTCACCGAAATAACATTGCGAACACTTGGTTGTTTTTCATGGAACGGAACTTGGTATATTTTATCCGTTTCCTAACAGGACAATGGAACTTTCTTAATCTAGGAAAATTAATGACATTGTTATTTTTTTAAATAAATAACTCGGTACATTAGTAACTGTAAAGTTGCTTTCACACACTGTAAAATGTGTCAATCTGTAAAGAAGTGTGGTGTGTTCTTTTTCTTCTGTAAAGCTCCACTATCAATCACTGTAGCATGTTGTTTGTGGTGCCACTACTGTATGTGTCCATGGTAGTGTACAGAGTTGTTGAGATCAGGCATGCTCCAGTCTACCCAGCTGTAAATGGGTAACTCACCCTAGTCCTAAGTTAGGGAAGGCAAAGGCAGCTGTAAACAGTAGTTTCCCTCTAAGGCTCCAGGGGAAGCAGGCCCTAAACTTGGTCACTTCAACCGACGCAGGATGGTGTATATATGGGTAGAAGTGTAGAGTGTGTTTAACGCGAATGGTGTACTGTTCGTGTTCTGACCAATCTAAACACTCATTCACTTGTGTCTACAAGGCACCAATGCAGACTGCTAGAATCTTTGTTTACACAGTTTATTGAGACGCACACACTGGGACATAACGAGTAAATCATGGGTATGTTGACATATCAATTTGCAGGCATACATAGTAGATCCAATGTCATGATACATAATGGCCGCATCCCCTATCTGACTAAGCGCGTCAGTGAAGGCGGATCGGTAAGTAACTAAAGTTGCTTTATGTTCACAGTTTATCATATTGTGAAACCACGATAAGGGGTTTCTATCAAGATTGAGATCTCCTTGCCACTGTCCGAATAATAAGATACATGCCCCGTTCTTTGGACAGTGATTCAAAAATACGATGACAGGAATATAATATGGCCGCCTTCCTGAGTTGACGCTCACTCGCTCACAGGAGGATATATATATAAGCCAAAGTTAATTTGCAATACAGATGCATAATTTCTTAAAGTTCCTCCATACAGATCTACAGTAATCTAGTTACCTCATGTAGACATAATTACAGTATGGAGCCCGTCATCTCCGTCGATACAAACTTGACCCTAGCGTTGCGAAGCACAAAATTCCAGCTAGGCCTAACCGACATGAGATCATCAAAACAGGGACTGGAATTACCTGGAGTCCGAATCATACATGGTACCGTACATTAGGAGAGTCTCTAACACAACTCTAGTAGAGACACAATCTCCTATAGAAGAAAAACCACTTCGTAAATCATTTTTTACTGAAGAATCTACCAGCCCTGGAAAAATGCGTACCCGCCATTGTCACGGTACATCGGAACTCATCACGACTAGACAAGACAACTCCTACTTCCGCTAGAGCGGCATAAAAGAATATAGTCCTGCCTACCCATCCAAAATATACAATATAGGACTGATTCTACTTGTACTAATAATATGTAATACATATGAATTCAGGCCATAAACATAATAAGCAAATTAATCTATTTTCTGGCCCTAAGAAATAGGTACGGACAAGGGTGTCATATCCATGCGCCGAATTAATATCAAGAACGATTACTCCTATAATCAACAGGGTAAAACAATTATGGATTATCTAGCCTTCCCCATAGACAGCATTTTCATACACAAATGAATGAATGTCTATATCTTTTCCATATTAAATAGCCATATCGATTTTTGTAATATGTGCGTCAAAATATGCACGCAACAGATTACCACACCCCTCGGGAAAAAAAAAAAGTGGTACATTTTTTTTTTGAAATACATCTAGGAGCAACATACAATAGGCTCACAACGCACCAATAACAATGCGCAGATGATAAGCATAAGTTTTCTGACCTTAGAGAAAGTACTTCTCTAAGTATAAATATTTCCAGAGAGGTGTCACCAACGCATACTACAATATTAGCAATGACACAATTTGTACATTAGTTTATACATAAATTTCATCTAAGATATCTTAACATCATGATCATCAAAGACGAAAAAAACCTTGAAAGATCAGCGGTGAATAAATATCAATGAACCGCTAAGTAGTGTTACAATCAATATATGTTATTACATATGTGTACACATTTCAACATAGGAACAACTGTATCAAAGTTGTATAACAGTTATGAATCATGTGGGCATCTAGACAAAATATCTGCCATCACATTTTCTGACCCACGGATAGCTCGCACCAAAAAATGAAATGGCTGCAAAGCAATCGTGTATCGCGTTGATCTTGCGCTCTTCAGATTTTTACTCTGAATAGCTGTAAGAGCTTTCTGGTCAGTTTCCACAATAAAATGCGCGCCAAGAAGAAATCTTTGCAGTTTAAGGATTGACCAAACCATAGCCAATAATTCACGGTCTAGGACCGAGTAATTCTTCTCTGCGGCATTTAATTTCTGAGAAATATACATCACAGGATGCAGAGTTCCAGAGTACTCTTGCATTAGTGCTGCTCCAATCCCGGTGGATGAAGCGTCACTACGAAGAATAAATGTCTTATCCTTAGAAGGCAATACTAGGATAGGTGAAGTAGAAAACATAGTTTTAACCTTATCCAAAGAGGATTGACATTCTTGAGTCCAGTGGACTACATTAGGAGACCCTTTCTTTAGCAAGGAAGAAAGAGGTGACATAATGGAGGACAGATTCGGGATGAATCGTCCATAAAATTGTATTAGACCTAAGAGGCTTCGCACTTGCTTTTTAGTCTTAGGAATAGAAATGTTAAGTATCTTACTTGTATTATGGTCTTCTGTTTTTAGGAACCCATGACCAACACGGTGTCCTAAGAAAGATATTTCGCTAAAACCAATACATGCTTTCGATGGTTTCGCTGTCAGGTTATGCTCACGTAAGATAGACAATAGTTCATTTATCCCATTATAGTGATCGTTCCAAGTATCACTGAAAAGACAGATGTCATCAAGATACGCAATGACATCTGAGCGATGAGATAGGATTCGACGCATCATGCGTACGAATGTTGCAGGGGCGTTCATAAGACCGAAAGGCATGAAATTCCATTGGAATAGACCCCTAGGCGTCGAAAAAGCAGTAAACGGTTTGGCGTGTTCGGATAATGGAACTTGCCAATATCCCTTAGACAAATCGAGTTTAGTAAAGAAATGAGAATTCGATAGTCTCGTAAGTAGCTCTTCTAATAAAGGCATAGGTTCAGCATCAAATTTCGTCACTTGGTTCAATTTGCGATAATCCACGCAAAGACGTATGTTATTGTCTTTTTTTCGTACAATAACCATCGGCGAAGAATATGCTGATGTGGATGGTTCAATAATTTTTAACTCTATCATCTCATCCAACTCTTTCTCTACCTGTGCTTGAAAATGTATCGGGATAGGATACGGTCTGACTCTTATAGGACTATGGTCAGTAAGAATAATGTCATGTTGAATGACATCAGTCTGACCAGGAATGTCAGTAAGGACATCCTGAAATTGTTCTAACATAGTAGAAACTTGTTTCTGCTCTCCTGGAGATAATTCTGGAGAAATTGCCACATCTTTCCATGATTCATTAGAGTGAAGAGGAATCATTGGAAAAGGTAAATTTACATCCGAGAAACTCGTTTCCTCATCCTGTATTACTGACAGAGATGAGTACTGTCCATGTTGGACTGGAAAATCGTCCGTTGCCTGGAAAACAGGTTGTAAATAATCAGGACGCTCATGGAATTCCGTGAGCATGTTGATGTGGAAGGTTTTACGCTTCCCGTCAATATCGACGATATAGTCAACATCGGAAACTTTTGATATTATATCGTACGGACCTTTCCAAGAAATAAGAAGTCTATTTTCCCTACAAGGTAGCAAGACGAATGCTTTGTCACCTGGACAAAGTTGTCGCAAGCATCTCTTTTTATTGGCAAATTCCCTTGCCTTCTGTTTCGCAAATTCAGAAGAAGCAGTTGCCAATTTGCATGCTTCAATAATCTTGTGTCTAAGTGCGATGACATATTCATAAGAGGATTTTGTGTCATCGACAATATTATCAGTTATAAGATCATGAAGTAAGGACATAGGACCTCGCGGTTTCGCGCCAAAGACAAGTTCAAAGGGAGAAAATCCTGTATGTTCGTTGGCGACCTCTCTATATGCAAAGAGAGCCGCGGGTAAAACCCTATCCCAATCCTGAGGATGATCTTCTGTTATCTTACCTAGTAGGTTTTTCAGAGTTCTATTCAGACGTTCCACCATCCCATTGGACATAGGATGATAAATACTACTCAGCGATCTCTCTATCTTAAGAGTCGACATTACTTGAGACATGGTATCCGATATGAGTTGGGTACCATGGTCGGATAATATTTCTGCTGGAAATCCCAGACGAGAAAATATTAACCAAAGAGCATCTGCGACATCAGCAGTAGTTATGCTCTTTAGAGGAACAGCCTCCGGCCAACGTGTGCACATATCAACACACGTCAAAATAAATTGGTGTCCTCTAGCAGACTTTATCTTAAATGGACCAATGATGTCTATCGCCATTTTTTGAAATGGTCGAATGGGAATGTCTGCAGCCTGAATAGGTGCATCATGGCGTGGACCTCTGGATTTAATCTCTTGACATACTTTACAAGATCGACAATAGATTCGTATGTCCTTATTCACAGCAGGCCAAAAGAAAGATTGAAGAACTGTAGCTTTAGTACGGGAAAAACCCATATGTCCAGCACACTGCGAATCATGAGCGTGCTGTAAGATTTTAACTCTCATATTTTTAGGCACAAGGATTTGAGAATGAATGGACTTAGCGGAGTCTTGTACCATACGTACAAGTACGCCATTCTTCATCGTAATCCATGATTTACGATTTGTATCCTTATTCGGATCACCTTTTGTTGCCAGAGTAAAGAATTTCTTTAGAGTAGGATCATCTTCCTGCTGTTTTATAAAGGAATCATGGGAAATCTCCAAGGGATCATCTTGGATCTGCGCATCATTATCTTCAGAATGTGAAGATTGCGGCATATTAAGAGCTTGAGCCCTAGTGATTACTGCATTAGCAGATTGCATATTAACATTTTCCCAATTAGAAATTTTCTGTGGAGTGCATTCTTTCACTCCATGAATGCGACCGATGATAAGATCAGCGATCGGATTCGGCAAGAGACATGCTTGCACCTCTCCTGTAAAGAAAGGCGTAGCAATATTGATAATGGCAGTGGAGTACTTCTCCAATGTGCCACCAAATGTTACACATTTGACTATATTGCCTGTAGCTCGAGAAGGATTTACGAGTGATTGCCTCACTCCGATGGTAGTGCACCCCGAATCGAAAAGAATTGATACCGAAGTACCATCTATTAGGCCCCTATTAAAGACAAGAGCACCCCTTCCATTATGCGCGATTGATGCATGGAGCGCGGGAAGCGGGTGACCGCAGCTTAAAGTAGAAACTGTGGTTGGATCGAATAATGTTTTGCATTGCGAACACTCAGATGCTCTAGCAAAATCGAAAGCGGAATTTGCTACACTGTTGGAGTCTTTTTTATCATTATTCTGATTATCGGTGTCGTGGAACTCCTGTTGTGCAGAGTTAGCCTGGTAATAAGATTTACCATGTCTTTTGTGTTGTGATCTACCTCGGTTATGATTGTCTCTATAATTATTATTCCCTCTGTTATAACCCCTATTTGGGTTTGAATCATAATATTCATGATCATAATCATCACGCTCATTATATTGAGTATCCCTGTAATAATGGTTTTTTTGTCTCCATGAAGCACTTGGGTAGTTCCTATAGCTACTCCCTTTCCGAGAATTTCTAAAATTATGGGTACCCCTCGCGTGTCGAGGACTATCAGCCCGATTCCAGTTCTTCGAAGAAGAACTCTGATTTGAGTGGTTATCTTGGTTTTGATGCTTATTCCAATTAACCTTTTTATCAAATTTATTTTTAGCTCCTTGGAATTTGTGTGAGTAATTCTGATTATATTCTGTTGCCGAAGCAACTGGCATACTCTCTTTAATGTTAGAGTTACTAAGAATCATGTCAGGGTGTGCCGTGGCATACTGGTCACAATATTCTTCCATTTGCTTTAATGTACTAGGTTTACGCTCATGTAAGAACTCTAGGAATGATTTATTTACCGAAGACATGACCTTGTCTCTTAGCAATAAATCCGTAAGACCATCAAATGTTTTCTCTGTTTTGGATAATTCAATCCATCGTGAAAGTGTAATTCGTGCTTTTGAGATGAATTCTGAGAATTCTACACCTACCTCAGGTCTCATTGTTTTAAACAAAAGACGATAACCTTCCTCAGACAGCTGATATCTCTTTATCAAAGCTGCCCTAACAGCATCATAATTATCCTTGTCGGCCTCTTCGACGAAATATAACTTACTCAGAGACTCCCCTTTTAGATTTTCAGACAACTGATTCACATACTGTGATTTGTCAACATTATGAGCACGACAAGCACGTTCAAATCTATCAAGCCAGAATGCTATATCATCACTGGCAGAGTTGAACGCTGGTACCTTGACCTTGTACACAAAGGGTTTACCATTACCACCAGATGCCTGATTAACATTACTCATACATGTCAATTTCAATTTCTCTAATTCAAACTCATGTTCTCTTATTGCTTTTCTCTCTTCAGCTTCTCTATCTAATCTTTTCTGTTCTGCAGCAGCTTCTAATTTTTTTTGTTCAGCTGCAGCAGCAGCAGCAGCTTCTAATTTCTTCTGTTCTGCATCAAATCTCCTTTCCTCCACTTGCATCTGCAATTTCTTTAGTTCAGCAGCAGCATCAGCTTCTTTTTCTAATCTTTTTTCTTCAGCCAGAGCTTTTCTCTCTTCAGCAGCAGCAGCAGCTTTTCTCTCTTCAGCAGCAGCAGCAGCTTCTCTTTCTAATCTTTTCTCTTCAGCCAGAGTTTTTCTCTCTTCTGCAGCAGCTTTTTTCTCTTCAGCAGCAGCTTTTCTCTCCTCTG
The DNA here is from genome assembly GCA_024509875.1 of Oreohelix idahoensis. Classification (NCBI taxonomy): domain Eukaryota; kingdom Metazoa; phylum Mollusca; class Gastropoda; order Stylommatophora; family Oreohelicidae; genus Oreohelix; species Oreohelix idahoensis. The sequence goes on from JAMPIV010016369.1 coordinate 107,134, forward strand.
CAGCTAATGCTTTGTCATATTGAGCAACAGCCCATTGTTCTAAGTCTTTCCCAGTCTTATCAAGGGATTTTCCTTGTGCTATAAAGTAATCTAATGTAGACATTTTGTCTTCTTAAATCAGAAACCTGAAAAAGTAAATAAATTACCTTATTTCACTTTAATGGGAGACAAGTCTATACCATAGACTTAGTCTTAGTGAAAAACTTGAGTACCTGTGGAAAACAATAACTGTCTATCTCACATACTGTGGGAGACAAGCCTTACAAAGGTCTTGTATACCCTAATGTAATCAATGATCACTTGAGTACCTGTGGAAAATAATATTTCCTATACCAATCACTTTGGGAGACAAGCCTTACAAAGGTCTTGTACACTTTGTTTTATAACAATAATAATCATAAAGTACTGATCTGTACTATAATATAAGTGTATTCAACTATACCTCATATGTCATATGTCAACTAAAGACATTACAAAGGACAAACAAGAAAAGACAATCTGAAAACATTTGCAGAGATCAAATTAAATTAAATAGGAGAAATGAAAAAAAAATGATCACAGAATCTGTGATGATAACTGCAATAAGATAACAAGACAAATAACGCCACAGTGTATAAACATAAGGGTGTAAAGAACTGAAATGCAAGGAAAGATGAGACCTACAATTATACAAACAAATCAAACAAAAATAAAGAACAGAAAAAATGTTACAAATACAAATATGAAACAGTCGTCACAACTAACCAAATATTTGCAAACTATGTTGCATGCAAATTTCAATTAAGAAATTGCTCCCTATAGAACGCCAGAACAAGACCAATATCACTTGGTATTTCCTGTTCTAGTCACCTCCCATCCAGGCCCGCGAAGACATAACAATCACACATATAAACAAATAATATATAAACATAAATATATATAAATCATCAATGTGTGTATCATATCATGCAATGTGTTGTAGTTGCAATGTATAGTACTGTATGCTCAGTTTTAATAAATTAGACTACCGCTTTATTGCGTAATAGATTTGCATTCTAACTATTACACTGTCCAATTTTTTTGAGCACATTAGAAGATCCACCGATGAAATTTGCACTTTATGTTCAACAATGCTCTTGTATTACAGCAGGATAAACAATCACTGGTTTAGAACACTGAGTGTATTGTGCCAAATGTCAACAAGTGCTGTCCCAGATATTGCTACACTTGTCAGAACAGGTCAAGCTGACATTGATTGTATAGCTGTCCTACTGGTGTTGATGTGGTCAACCAAATGTTCTTGTAACTGTAAAATGTGATTCTCAACACAAGACTGCGTAGGCTGGACCCAGGGATCTGGCCCACCACTGTAAAGTTGCTTTCACACACTGTAAAATGTGTCAATCTGTAAAGAAGTGTGGTGTGTTCTTTTTCTTCTGTAAAGCTCCACTATCAATCACTGTAGCATGTTGTTTGTGGTGCCACTACTGTATGTGTCCATGGTAGTGTACAGAGTTGTTGAGATCAGGCATGCTCCAGTCTACCCAGCTGTAAATGGGTAACTCACCCTAGTCCTAAGTTAAGGAAGGCAAAGGCAGCTGTAAACAGTAGTTTCCCTCTAAGGCTCCAGGGGAAGCAGGCCCTAAACTTGGTCACTTCAACCGACGCAGGATGGTGTATATATGGGTAGAAGTGTAGAGTGTGTTTAACGCGAATGGTGTACTGTTCGTGTTCTGACCAATCTAAACACTCATTCACTTGTGTCTACAAGGCACCAATGCAGACTGCTAGAATCTTTGTTTACACAGTTTATTGAGACGCACACACTGGGACATAACGAGTAAATCATGGGTATGTTGACATATCAATTTGCAGGCATACATAGTAGATCCAATGTCATGATACATAATGGCCGCATCCCCTATCTGACTAAGCGCGTCAGTGAAGGCGGATCGGTAAGTAACTAAAGTTGCTTTATGTTCACAGTTTATCATATTGTGAAACCACGATAAGGGGTTTCTATCAAGATTGAGATCTCCTTGCCACTGTCCGAATAATAAGATACATGCCCCGTTCTTTGGACAGTGATTCAAAAATACGATGACAGGAATATAATATGGCCGCCTTCCTGAGTTGACGCTCACTCGCTCACAGGAGGATATATATATAAGCCAAAGTTAATTTGCAATACAGATGCATAATTTCTTAAAGTTCCTCCATACAGATCTACAGTAATCTAGTTACCTCACGTAGACATAATTACAGTATGGAGCCCGTCATCTCCGTCGATACAAACTTGACCCTAGCGTTGCGAAGCACAAAATTCCAGCTAGGCCTAACCGACCTGAGATCATCAAAACAGGGACTGGAATTACCTGGAGTCCGAATCATACATGGTACCGTACATTAGGAGAGTCTCTAACACAACTCTAGTAGAGACACAATCTCCTATAGAAGAAAAACCACTTCGTAAATCATTTTTTACTGAAGAATCTACCAGCCCTGGAAAAATGCGTACCCGCCATTGTCACGGTACATCGGAACTCATCACGACTAGACAAGACAACTCCTACTTCCGCTAGAGCGGCATAAAAGAATATAGTCCTGCCTACCCATCCAAAATATACAATATAGGACTGATTCTACTTGTACTAATAATATGTAATACATATGAATTCAGGCCATAAACATAATAAGCAAATTAATCTATTTTCTGGCCCTAAGAAATAGGTACGGACAAGGGTGTCATATCCATGCGCCAAATTAATATCAAGAACGATTACTCCTATAATCAACAGGGTAAAACAATTATGGATTATCTAGCCTTCCCCATAGACAGCATTTTCATACACAAATGAATGAATGTCTATATCTTTTCCATATTAAATAGCCATATCGATTTTTGTAATATGTGCGTCAAAATATGCACGCAACAGTAACCTTTGATACTTAGTTAATTAGTATAAGCATTAATTTAGGTAACTATGAAATATTTAATGAGATTGTCGACATTTAATATTTATCACTCTTTAACAGCAGTGATTTAACATTAGTACTTTAATTAGTACCACAAAGGAACTTTAGAGACACGGTTAAGTGTGTTGATCTATACATGTGTTTAAATTGTATTCTTTCATTTTTTCACTTGTCATTTTTAAGACATATCCATCACTTTTCTGTTTATTCATTGGTTTTTACATTTCTTTTTATTTGCGTTTCTATTCGGTTTAATTCAATATTTCTAATATGTGATTTTACTTCATTTACCACATTGTACCAAAGGTGGTCAATTGTGGGTGTATGCTTTTGTGCATACCTTTTGTTTATTTGAGTTGACTTAAATTTCATATTTCTGTTTTAATGATTCTATGTCATGTTATATTAATATTATATGAATATGTACACTTGAATCACCTCTAGTCGCGAGTAGTAAAGAAAAAAATTAATATAATTAATTTTTTTTTTTGGGGGGGGGGGGGGGTTGGTAAGGAATCTGTAGAGCCCTTTTCGTAGGCCTTTACAGTCATTTACAGATGAGGGTAGTCTCATATTTTTTTAATATGTGGTCCAACTTTACGCACCAACTTATGTCGGTGTTAGTGTTAGTAAATGTCATCTGTCACGCACGCATATGCACAATTTGGTGTATGGTAATTCGGGCGCGCTTGTATCCAAACAAGCCAGATGACGTCGAAGCGTATATGAAGCAAGCCGCATCTCATATCCAGACATGGAGTTTGTTGATTTCTTTATTGTGTACCCATCATTTGGGGTTAGTGTATTTCTGGGACATGACTTCTGAATAGAAGCCATTGTCGGCTTACTCATTACGTAAGTCAGAACCAGGCGTTGTTATATTTGAGTATATTTTTCATGATTTTTAGTGACTGTATCCGGCGTTGGCATCTAGCTAGTCCCTTCTCGTTAAGGGGTTAAAATGGATCAACCCGATGCTGCACTGAAGCCATCCTAATGTTTTAAAGCAGAGGTGGCCAAACTACGGCCCGCGGGCCAGATCCGGCCCGCCAACCAGTTTTGACCGGCCCGCCAACCTGTTTTGGCCGGCCTCTTATTGTTGATTGAAAATTACTGTATACTCGACCACTGTGCTAAAAAAATATTACAAAATAGCACGCACAGGCACCAGAAACAAAACCAAAAAGACCCAAAATGTACGATTAACATCTCCCTACCTCCCACAACACCACCAACTCTCTCTCTCTCTCTCTCTCTCTCTCTCTCTCTCTCTCTCTCTCTCATACCAATTGAGCTCTACTAGTTAGTGCCGACAAAACGGAAATGATAACGTCAAATCTCTGATCGTGCACGTGGACAGGCGAAGACAGTGTCGGTACGTACTTTGATAATGAGAAACTGAAAGCAATGACAGATCTTTTCTGCGGTCGGAAGTCTCTGAGATCCAATGATGTTGCTTTGTCTTTAGCATCGGTATGGGAAAGTGATCGTTGGAGTGGGTGTGGATGGTAGGTACATTTCTATAGGAAGGAGTTGAGGTGCACAATTGGTCTTGTAAAATGTGTTAAGTATAAATCAGCCAATGACACTTCTGGGCTTGTAGCTGTTGTGCACGTTTTCATGTATAAGAGTTTGCATTTGTAAAAATGTTTTCTAAGTATAGAAAAGTGGACAGTGAAAATCGCGCATTTAAACTAGACTGGGAGTTCATTTATTTGTTCATTCTCAATAAGGATAATAAAACTCAGTGCTTAGTTTGCGCCCAAGTGTTAGCCGTAGTCACTATATCACAAATCATCAGAAAAACAACGACGAGCATAGCAGCGAGTCGAGAAAGCTTGTGATTGAACAACTGAAGAAAAAACTGAATCAGCAAAAGAGTATATTTAGTCATGTAAATAAGATTCAGGAATCATCGCTCATGGCGTCCTATGTGATTAGTTATGAGCTTGCAAAAGCAAAAAAGCCGTTTACTGATGGAGAGTTTGTGAAAAATTGTGCAGTTCAAATGGCAGAATCGTTCAATGAAGAAAAAGTAGTAACAGAATTTCAAAATGTACCTCTTACAAAACAAACCGTAGCTAGGAGAACAGAAGATATTAGTTTGCATTTATCCCAGAACTTGAAATCTTTAATTGAAAATTGTCCATACTTTTCACTGGCGATTGATGAAAGTACAGACATCACAGACACTAGCCAGCTTCCTATTTTTGTTAAAGCGATCCAGGAAGACTTTACTGTTTATGAAGAATTACTGAAAGTTTGCTCTTTGCATGGTACAAGTAAAAGGGATGGCATATTTTCTGCAGTTCAAAATGCCATGGAAGAATATGGTGGGTTTGAAAAATTGTCTGCTGTGTGTACCGATGGTTGAAAGGCTATGGTTGGAAAAAATACTGGTTTTGTTGGACTTTTGAAGCAAAATAAAATTGACGTGCCTACATTACATTGCATAGTTCACCAAGAGGTCCTTTGTGCAAAATCCATAAACCTAAATGACACTATGGCTACTGTAGTGAAAATAACGAATTTGATCAGAGGAGGACACAGCTCTCTAACTCACAGGAAGTTCCTTGCATTTTTAGAAGAAGTGGATTATGTTAACGGTGATCTCCTGCTTCATGCTGAGGTGAGATGACTTAGTCGAGGAAAATGTTTAATAAGATTTTGTGAACTGAAGGATGAAATATTTGACTTCCTGCGAGACAACTTACCATGTTCAATTGATCTTGAAAATAAACTCAAAGATATTTATTTCATTCAGCACTTGGCATTTCTCACAGATATAACACAACATTTGAATGTACTGAATTTGCAGTTACAAGGGAAAAGGCAAACAATTTTTCAAATGATGGGCTATGTTGATGGCTTCAAAAAGAAACTGAGCCTATTTAGTCTGTCTTTGCAAAAGAATGACCTGTTTCATTTTCCTTGTTGTAAACAGCTGTCTGAGAAAGAGAGTGTTAACTTCAGGAGGTACACAGATGCCATTGAACAGCTGATTTCTGAGTTTGATCGTCGATTTCAAGATTTTGAGATGTTTCGTCCACAAATGGAACTTTTTAACAACCCATTCAAGTGCACAGTGGAGTCTCAGCCAGCAGAACTAAAATTACAGTTATGTGAACTCCAGGGTGACCCATTCATAAACACAACAGAAGCAACTGGAGCTGATTTGTGGAAATTACTACCAAGGGAACGTTACCCATTTCTGAGAAAATGGGCCCTAAAAGTGTGCTCTATATTTGGTAGCACATATCTTTGTGAGACGACATTTTATGCCATGAAGCTTATCAAATCCAAGACCAGAAACAGATTAACTGACTCTGTATTATCCCATGTTCTCAGAATTGCTACGTCACAAATGGAAGTAGACTTCAAATCACTGGTGAAAAGTTTTGATAAGCCACACTCTTCACAATGAAATAACACACAAATGTATGTTTGAAATAAATAATTACATGTCATATTACAAAACAAATTAAAACAACAGATTCATTATATTTTTTTTTAAACAGTAATTTCAGTCAGAAGACTGGTATACATGTCTTGGGAGATGTGCATTACAGTAGTTTGCCGTTGCTTTCTGTACGTGGTTCATTATATATGTAAAACTAAATCTCAGAACGTTATTTTTTAAGGATTTTATAGGTCTGGCCCTCTGGTGGTACCCTTTACCATAATCTGGCCCTCGGCCAACCTTAGCTTGGCCACCACTGTTTTAAAGGATTTTTAATGCTCCGTCAGTTGGGCTAATTGATATGAATTAGTGGAGCGCCGTCATACGTGACATGGCGATCAAGAGAGAGAGGGGAATCAAGTATTGTAATTGACTTTATGTTGTCTTCTCAGACAGAATGTATGCAGTGATCTATAATGTTGGAAGGTACCAGAATCAATATGTACCAGGGAAATGTTACAGGACAGGGTGGAAGTAGATATACGAAGATTTGTTGTACGGATGACCTTAGAAGTTTTGTTCGGCGACGCAAGGTCAAACCGTTAGATCATTGAATGAACTTGGATACTGCAAGTAATGTAATTTATAAATATGAGCCATATGTTTTTGAACTGTGAAACCATTGATGCAAGTACTGTTTTTCCTGTCTTTGCTCGTCCACGTATTTCGTCCAAATAAAATGTTGTTGCAAGTCGACATAACGAGTTCGTCCATACCAGTATTGGCACTTGTTGGTGTGCCCGATTGTTATTGAAGTTACAGGAGTTCACCTTCCTGTGGAAAGACATTCGCATTTTAACTTCAAGCTAGTAGAATCTCCCGTGTTAGATCGTTGACATTTCGACACCAGCGACATCCTCTGGTCAGCGGTGTCCACCCAAGAAAAACGACTCTAACACTTATATATAAATATGAAGGATAGTGATCTAAGTAATAATCAGTTTTCAACTTTACGATAACCCAATTATTAACAAAGTTATTGAAGAAAATAGAAAGGGACAACAGACTAACAGACACGGTCGTAACCTCTCGGTTTGAAACCAACCTTGGGAGGGTACTTTTTTTTTCTTCAAAATAGCGCTGTTATTTGAATGAGAGACGTAGTGGGATTAGTTTAAATTTGATTGGGTGAGATTCGCATAGCATGCGAGCGTGATAAAACCACGGTCTTGCTTAGTTAGGGTACCACTTGTAAAGATATTTCACTGAGAAAGGTTAAGCAGAGCAATACTGGAGCGATTGCCTTTGCAGGCGGGAGCAGCAGTCATCGAACCTGTACCCATTTATAGCCAGTAACCTTAAGTTGTGAAATATTTCATTGAATTAGCGGTAAGAGGAACCATTTTATTGATGTATATTTATATTCTTATGTATGTAGAGGCAAACCCAGATAAGGGCCCTACATAAAAACTTTGTGTTGCAATATCCAAGGGGCAAAAGACATGCCAAAAGCCTATTATGGAGCCAATAAGAGTCCAAATTGAGTTGAATATTATTATGCACTGTTATTACTGTAAGACCAGAAAGTTGCTGGCAGAAAACAATATTAAATCTTGAGAACATAAATAAGATGTCCCATCAAAGAGATTGAACTTATTATTTGACCAAAGAAAAGAAAGTATCCCAGCTGAATATATTGAAGATTTTAAATGACAGGGGCGTTGTAACCATATGGAGAAAAGAAGATAACCTCTGAATATGAAATGGTTAATATAAAATTAAAGACTGTAGCTAATTTGGTTAGCTCTTTCATCTGATCAAGATACATGTTTGATAATGTAAGATAATAAGAGGTAGAGATACATGATGAGAGTGCTTAGGGAGATTGTTCCTATTGTTCGCAGGGGTCCATCCCAAAGTAACAAGTGTGTCAGAATCTGGAGTGACAGAGTGTGAGTCAACCTGCTGGTTGGTTCCATCTCAAGCCTGATGGTTGTCAACTGACTTCAGAGAGCACTTTGGTGTAGAAGTGTTCAATTACCTCAAACAAGTTACCTGATTGCCCACGGAACCAAAGATATGATTCATAGCTGGGCCACATGTCAATTCAAACTAATTTATTCTCCACCAGTAACAGACAATGTGTTTATGAGATGATGTGACAACCAGTCTTTCCAACTAGAGACCATACATACTTCATTATTGTGTAGCAGGGAAGAGAAATCTTGGAACATTTTAGAATTAAGATTGATGGACATTTTCATTATTATGTATAATAAATTGTGTACAAAGATCCAATTTCAAATTTAAGTTTTAAACATTCCTGCCCCAAAAGATTTGGAGGGACAGGAAATTAAAATTGTAAAATAATAATTTAACTATAACTCCTGCCTTGTTAATTTCATCGAGTTAGCTTTCGTGGTTGTTTACATTCATTCATTATTACACTTTCATCCCCCTAGACATCCTGTCAGTTAAACTTTGAATTAGTTAAGGGAATTACAGCACAGCGTGAGATCTCAGGAGGTAGTGCTAGGTCCTCTGAGAATTCATCACAATATTTCAACTATTAGACTCAGGGTCTTACATAGCTTGACCTCACGCTGTTAACACTTACTCTTTTAATATAACACCTTAACCTCCCCAGCATTACATTGCTACACCCATACATACTTATATATGTATGTATATAAGTTGTGCATTGGTTTCGTTGGTTTTGAAGGGGCTTTTGACAGTATACATGGGGACAGTTTATGGAAAGTGCTGAGGGCTTGTGGAGTTCCGGGCTGCATGGTGTCAGTCGTGGAAAGCCTTTGTGCCAACTTTGCGTGCGGCGTTGGGCGGAGTAGCCTGGCCTTTGAAGTGGGGACGGGAGTGCGACAGGGATGCCCCTTGTCAGCCACTCTGTTTTTGACAGTCATGGGCTGGGTGGTGCGCCAGACGGCAGAGGGCAATCCAAGAGGAATAGGATGGACTGCATTTTCTGCATTGGAGGATCTGGAGTGTGCGGATGACGTTGCACTGCTGGCACATTCACATCAGCACGTCCGGGAGGAGACGGATGGACTTAGTGGGTGTGGCCAGCGGGTGGGCTTGGGCATCGACCTGGAGAGGACAGAGGTCGTGGCGCTCGGTGTGGGCAGCCCTAGGCCCATGTCGGTAGGGAACTGGCGGCTGGAACAGACGGATGCCTTCACATGCCTGGGGTGCCTGGTGGCACCAGACGGCGGAGCGGGCGGGGACATCGGCGGCAGAATGGGCGGAGCAAGAGCAGCCTTTTTTTGGTCTGGACAACATCTGGGGGTCCTCTCGGTACAGCACGGGCACAGAATTGGGATTATGTCAGAGCTGTGTGCTTTCTGTGCTTCTCTATGGCGCGGAGAGCTGGAGAGTTGCAGAGAGGGAGATGTCGAAATTGTCCTCTTTTCGCACGGCATGCCTGGGAAAGGTTCTCCGAATCTTTTGGCCGAGTGTCATCACCGGCCGGGGTCTGCTTGCTCGGAGCAAGCAAGAGGACATGCGCACCATCGTGACTGGCGGACGCTGGGGCTGGGTTGGCCATGTCCTCGGGGCTCGGGGGGGGGGGACCCCGGTGCCATCGCGGGAACAGCTGTGCTATGGACCCCTGGGGGAAGGCGAAAGAGAGGCCGACCAGAGACAACTTGGCGGAGGACTGTGGAGGCTGAGATGCAAGGAGTGAACCGTGGTTGGGGCACTGTGCGAAGGATGGCCGCCGACCGAGCAAAGTGGAATCAATTTGTTGTTGCCCTACAAGACGCCACCAGGCGTAATGGCCACTGTTTGCTTTGACGGTCGGCGGCTAAGGATCAAATAAGAAGATATATATATATATATATATATATATATATATATATATATATATATATATATATATATATATATATATATATATATATATATATATATATATATATATTAGTAGCCTTATTTTCATAGTGCTGTTTCATCCTTAGGCATGACCTGATCGACGGCGTCCAGCGGTTTTTTTTTAATTGGCTTCACTTGGCCTATATTTTGGTACAATGTGGTCCATGTTGAGTTTTTTTCTCCATTTACTGATTGGATTAAAGTTATTTTCCTTTGGCTTACGCGTCTCCCAGTTCAGTGTGAACAGAACCAGCCACATAGACTAACTGGCATTTTAATCATACATGTTAACTGGACTCTAACCAGAAGTATTTATTAAATTTTATCAGCCCACTGGGGTATGAAAGATTATCCCGACTTCTGATAGTCGCATCCAAAGTGCCCATATCAGTAAGGAATCAGCAACTGGTACAGACAGACACCTTCACATACCTAGGATGCATAGTAACACCAGACGGCGGGGCAGGCAAAGACATCAACATCAGAATGAATAAGGCAAGAACAGCCTTTTTTAGCTTAAACAACATCTGGAAGTCCTCTCAATACAGCACAAGCACAAAATTAAGATTATATCAGAGCTGTGTGCTTTCTGTGCTTCTCTATGGTGCGGAATGCTGGAGAGTTACAGAGAAGGAAACGTCGAAATTGTCCTCCTCCCACACAATCTGCCTAAGGAAAATTCTCCGAATCTTTTGGCCGAATACCATCACCAACCAAGATCTGCTTACTCGGAACAAGCAAGAGGACATGCACACCATCATAGATGGCAGACGCTGGAGCTGGGTTGGCCATGTCCTCAGAAGAGACCCCGATGCCATCACAAGAACAGCTATGCTTTGGACCCCTGAAGGAAAACGAAAGAGGCCGACCAAAAACAACCTGGCGGAGGACTGTGGATGCTGAGATGCAAAGAATGAACCAGAGTTGGGGCACTGTACGAAGGATGGCCACCAACCGAGCAAAGTGGAATCAATTTGTTGTTGCCCTACAAGACGCCACTAGGCGTGATGGCCACTGACTGCTTTGACGGTCGGCGGCTAAGGATCAAAGAAGAATATATATATATATATATATATATATATATATATATATATATATATATATGTATATGTATATATATATATATATATATATATATATATATATATATATATATATATATATATATATATATATATGTTAAAGAGTTTATATTCAAAGAGGGTCAGATAGATGTTTAAAGCTCTCACATGTACGCCTGGGATTTTGAGACTTGCATCTGAGCGCAGCAGTGCTATTTTTTTAGAAGTTAAATGTGAACGATCGGGCACCAGTATTAAACTAGGGATGGCGCGGAGATATCGCACAGATGGGTTGCTAAAGAATCAACGTCGGGAGAAAGGGTGGGGGGGGGGGGATGTCCAGAGATTCATCGTCCTGAGCAGACGTTATTTTTTCCGTGGTCTCATCCCAATTCTAGGGGAGACACGGCCATGAAGTTGATAATGATCATCTAAGATAATGATGTTATTCTTGAGCGCGATATGCCAAGAATCTTTTCTCGCCAAATATTAGCGAGAACTGGCTCGTTGAAGTATCTAGCCTCAGATACGTATTCACCATTACCGTTACTGCAGAAAACATCAATATGTATAATTCATTATGGAAAACGGTTTTAGGAGCTCAGTTGCTTCTGATCACGAATAGAGTTCTTCTCACAATTTGAAATGTGTTGGCAGTTACATCAAATTTTACATTCAACTTTCTTTAAGAGTTCAATATTAGCTGCAGTGGTACACCTGGACTCCTACTCTGCATGTTAATTAGGTTATACGTGATAACAGAAACGAATTCAGACTTCTTCGCTAGGAGCTGTTGCATCATAACTGCCAATTACGGTGAACGCTTCACGTTAATGGTCATAAATGCCTCACACCATCAGGCGTTGAGATCAGATTCGCCCGACTCAGAGGCACCAGGAGGAGAGACAAACCCGTTTAAATATTCGGGCATGGAAGAAAGATGATATTTTTATTACCACGATAAATTTTCTGATAGGTGAATAGTGGATTGTTCTGAGAATATATACAACAGAAATCGATGCCCAGGTTATGGACTGCCTATTAGGAAATAAGTCTGTCACCCCAACAATGCTTATTGGAGAAAGGGACTACTTTTATCATTTTTGGACCAATCCTCCACGCACGACGAAGAAAACCTAGTACTGTTGCAGGCAATAACTTTATTAATACTCTTTATTTATACACAGCAGATGACTTACTGTCACATAGAGTTTATGGATCGTAAATTGCCTATATCTTCTTGTTCTTTCACCCGCATCCTCTATTTATTATCAATCTTTTCCTGTATTTTTTTCGCATTCGTTCGTTTGCGACTATATACATTACTATTTTCCCATTCAAACGTTTACCTGTTTTTTTTCTCACAACTGAGAACGCAGTTATGACGTAACGTGTCAGCCATACACGTGAAGCAGAGTGTTAGAAATTCCTTCTATCAGACCCGAGATGGCAGACAGTTGTCTGCATTTTTCAGCGAACACGCGCGGTTGCTTCGGGCTGAGCGCTTAGGTAGGCGTTAAAACTGTCACCTATACGGCGTAGAGCAGACATATAGTCTGGGAAATTCAAACTGACACGTAGCTCTCGGTTAACTTTCCCAGCGGGAAGTGTGATCTGTCACCGCCTCCCCGCTCAGAAGGTGCCAAGACGCTCAGGGGCAGTTACGACATGCTTCTAGTTAAACGAAGGTTACTGAGAAGGGGGAGAGATCGGGGCGGGGGAAATAGTTCATCCTTTGTCTGGTTTTAAAATATTAACCCTAGTTTGAAACTTTATTTCATTTCACTCAGTAACTTCGCAGTAAAGACAGAACTAGCCTTCGTTCCATTTCTAAATAATCTCTGTTAATAGAGATGGCCTTTAGTTTGGTCGAAGTGGTTTAAGTTCTTAGTACTTGTCACGAAGTGTATTCGCCGCCTTTTCTCTCCGTCAATGTTTTCTCTTACCAAAACATTCCTTCTTCTTTAAATTCTCTAGAATATCTACCAACCGTCAAAACACATCAGCAGATCTCCCATTTGCTTCGGAAAATAAATTCCTTTTTCTTAAATCGAGGTTACCAGCAAACCACTGTGACCTTTTACCGCTGTGAACTTTTACACCGCGCCCTGAATAATTACAGTTAAGCCAATGGATAGGCAGCCGTATATTGTCTTTTGACCTTTGACCTCAGCAACCAAACGGAAACCTGGAGGATTTTGGCGCGATTCTCAAAGCAAAGGCATATTCTGGAGCGGCACGCATTTCTCTCGCCAGCCGGCAGACTGACAGGGACAACATGGTTGCTCCCAAGACAAGCAGAGGGGCCCGGTGATTTTGAACAGCAGTGGTTGTGAGCGCAGCGAGTAAGTGATCTATATTGTTATATGAATAACATGAATTAATCATATGTTTATCTGCAACATATCATGTCAGTATCTTTTGTTTTTCACTGTGACAGAAATTAATATCCTTGATTTTGTACAGGAGACAACATTATGTATACTGAAAGTTTCATGTATGAACTACCCTTGTCCTGTTTTATACTGAATGATTTCTACTAAATTCTACTGTATGGTCGGCGTCTGTGGCCTAATGGATATGAACGCAGTTTCATAATCCAGATATACCAGGTTCGAAACCTGCTGCAGGCGGTTTGGTAGCAGATCGCTTTGTGTGGATTTTTAACAATGGTATAAGCGCCGTACCGTTCAGAAAGCAATGGCAAACTACTGAATGAAAAAAATTGCCTAGAAAAATCACAAACAGCCAATAAAAGGTGGGGTTGATTGCCACGTCCTGTAAAGGATAATCAACTAACTAGTTACTAAATAAGCGATATACATATATTTAACAGGTATACTGATTTTCGTTGGTTATATCTATGTTTCGAAGGAATGTAATCTATCCAGTTTTACTTTATTAATACTCTTTATTTTTGCCCTGCCAAGTAGAAACAAAACACGCAATTATCATGTATTATTGCCTTGGTTTTACTGGCATATCCATTTCTCAATACATACAACGCAGCATGAATTATATTTATGTACAAGTTTCCGATTTTTTTTTTTTTACCTTTCAAATGTTAAGTCATTCCTACTCAAGTGTGCCAGTTGCAACCCAAGTTCAAGGCTTGTGAAGTTGTACGTTTACGTACTGTCCCTGTTGTGCGCCCGCTCTTAATTAAACAATGATGATAGTGACCTGTCTTTGTTCTTGTGTACGCTTGTCTGTTACGTTAGTTATTGGGCTCGTCTTGCTAATGTGACTGCTGAGTGATACTTAATGACCAGACAACTATGATGACTGCAATGACTGATGGACTCATGGCTGACATCAAAATTCCTTTATTGTTGTCAATAACATATTTACAGCTGGCCATCTCCGTGCCTGATTATAAAGGTAATAAGAATACATATGACTTCTACGTTGACACTTTCATATAGCATGTAATTCAATGGTCAGGGACTAGTTGATTAACGCTTGACCTCTGCAACCCTGTCTACTAATCTATACTTGTTAATGGGCTGTTCTCAATATATTCAATTTGGCTTCGAAATATTAGCTGGGTCACCACCAGTGTTGAAAACTTCTTCTTAGCCACTAGAACTGATATTTATAAAGTCTGCCCTATGCGTCCGACACTGTACCACTGCTTCTATACACTTGTTCTCGACTATCTGCACTTGATTAACTATTCAAGAGTTTTACCTACCAATGTTCTTGAATGAACTGCTGGCGACATACTTAGACACAACTCGACGTGGACTCTACTTGTCGTGAAAACATCTTTCCTCTGTCTTCTTTTCTGCAAACTTTAGCGGTACCGAAGATACAATGGTACCTAGCTGGTCATTACTTTACAGATGGTCGCTACGGTTAGTTTACGCTAATCTGCACACAGCTGGTTACCTGAGCAAATACGAAGAGTGAAGAGCACTCTTTTTTTTAATAAAGTTTTGGCGAGGCGCGTCCCGTTCAACCTAGTCGGTTATATTAGGGCGCATGTCCAAACATAAAAGACCCTTAGGTCTGGGGTTATTATATGAGAGCACTCTCTTTTTTTTTCCTTCCGTCTGTTATTTTGCTGTTATACCCTGTTCAACCAAAACCCTTTGAAGGGTTAAAAACGGTTATATTGGGGTATATAGGGTGTTAACGTCTTCGCTGGTATCACGTTCCTAGTCCTGGAAATGACTGGTCCTGAAAAGGACCACTAGCTGCCTGTTAGGTCCCTACTCGTTGTCTTTTTCGGCTGTGTGTTGATCATGACTGTCTTTATTATATTTGGTAGGAGTTCCTTTAGGGTTTCGGTAATTATTTTGTCTTCCGCTTCTTTCTCTTCCTTGATTGCTTTTTGGTAGGCGTTCCTCTAGGGTTTCGGTAATTATTTTGTCTTTAGTTTCTATGCTTCTTTCTCTTCCTTGATTGCTTTTTGTTACGATATCCTCGATGATCCTTCTCTCTGTTTCAATTCTTTTGAGGACTTCTGCGTTCTCTTCCTTTAGCTCTGCGAGTTTAGCGATGTCGACTTCTATTTGGTGTTGAATGGATTTCATGTCCTGTAACATTGCCTGGGCGCTCTGTAAGGCTCCTATTGTTTCGTCTCTTATGGTATCTGTGTCTTCGTTGTGCTGTCTGTTCTTCTCGACTTTGAGTTTTTGTTTTATGTCTCGCACCTCTGTGGTAAGTTTTATTAGTTGGGTTCTTGTGTGCTGTTCCTGTTTAGCAGTGCCGCCTGAAGCCATTCGGTGTCTTGCTTCTCTGAAGGAGATGTTTTTGGTTACAGATTCCTTCAGTATGGCCTTTGTCTCATAGAAGATCGGACAGCCACGGTAATCTTGCCCCGTGGTTCCCGAGACAGTTTGCGCAGGTTCTGTTGGGGTTGCTCACTTTATAGTTGGTATCCTTTTTCGCGTGAGGACATTCATTGTAAGAGTGACTTCCTGCACAGTACCGACAAACTGTCTCTCTCCTGCAAGTTTTCTTAGTGTGCGAAAATTGCTGGCAGTTTGAGCACTGCATAACATGAGGGATGTACTCTTCTGTTTTTCGACATCTATTGTCTAGATTTAGTTGACTTGGTCTTGAAGTCCCTTCAATAGTTAGGATAACTAGGTGTGTGTCCTTCTTGTCCCACGACTTCAGTCTTTCAACCTGTGTTATTTTGACTTTCTTGTTTTCTGTTTGCAGGCGGCTGTGGACTTCTTATGTAGACCAATTGTTGTCGACCCCTCTTACAACTATCTTTTTAGTCTTCTTGTAGATCTCCACAGTAACTTTAATCTGGTGGGGCAGGTGGACTTCTTTGTGTTCGACCGTGATTTGTCTTCTCCGTGTTATTTAGAGCTATTATAACTCCGTTTTCGTGTCTTGTAACTCTAGTTATACTCCTCCTGTCCGTTATTGCCTCGAGGATACCGATCACTTTATCGTCGGGTAGGGCCCTGAGCGAGGCCTCACTTCCCGACGTCTGAGTGATCTTAATGATCCTCTCCTGTAGTGCCTCGTGAGAAACGGCATTTCTTTGCTTGCGAAGCTGGCACGTTCCGCCTTCCATCTCAGTTTGAGCGTGTGGTCTGCGGGACGGATTCACGTTCTGACTCGCCTGAATCTGGTCTATAGTGCGTTTCACAATGTTTGCCGCTGTTTAATATTCAATATCTCTGCAACCACTTGATCGTAATTGTTGCAACTTTGCATATGACCTAATGATCGCTATGTCCCGTGGGGGACATTTTTTTCCTCGTTAACAAACTAATGGTTTTAAATTTTCTTTATTTAAAGTATACAAAATCGACTACCTCCTAGTCCAACCGTAATTTTAAAGGGCTTACCCCTTCATATTTGTGAGCTATTTCGATTTAACATCTTGAACGCATGTCTCGTGATTTTCTAAGTGTTTCAGCTCATTACCGCACTGTTTTGAACATTACATTGACCCTTCCGGTGTGTTCAGTTACCATTCTACTGATTGTGTATTTCAGTGCATAGGCGTATCTTGCGGTATTCTAGGTCTGAACTTATTTTCACTTTCAATTATACGGACAACCGGGACTATCATACCGAGATGAACGGTAACATATTTAGAGAGTGGATTGAAAATACTCTTCTTCCGCCCCTAGACAGACCGTCCTGTCTGATAATGGACAACGCATCATACCACAACGCTGTGGCAGAAGAAGACAAAATCCCGACATCTTCGAGTACAAAAGATGCCATAAAGATTTGGCTCAGAAAAGAAGACATTCCATTTAACGAGGGATTTCTGAAACCTGAATTACTGTCCCTTGTTAAGAAATCACAAAAGACCAAGATATTCCATATAGACAAGTTGATTCAACAGCATGGTCATATGTGTTTGAGACTGCCACCTTATCATTCACATTTAAACCCAATTGAACTCTTTTGGGCAAAAGTTAAAGGACAGGTGGCAGCTGAAAATAAAACTTTCAAACTATGCAATATGAAAGAACTAACATATGCCGCCCTCTCGCAGATAGACAAAGATTATTGGTGTAAATGTGAAGACCATGTCTTAAAAGAGGAAAATGACTATTGAAAAAAAGATGGACTGTCGTTCGTTCAGCCGAGAATAGTAATCAATATGTTAGACTCGTCTGACTCAGAATAAATGTGTAAATACCTTATATGTTTTTATATGTTTTCTCCTCCATCTATGTGTATATGTAAACCAATTCATTTCCTTTTTATCTCCAAGATTTCCCTACTATTTTTAATATACACAGTACTTTCACCTCTTCATGCATCCATTCACGTTTTAGTATAAAAAATAACATTTACAACGAATAGGCGTTATTATTCTCTCAAATATTTCGAAGAAATAAAAAAAGGACCTCACGTAGTAATCAGTTAACAAACCACTCTAACATTCGAATTGTACATACGTCTATACCGAAAATATGCAACTTCCTTCATTTACGGTAAATTATTTTCTTCCAGGACAAAATAATTACTTCGTTAAAAAAGATCAAAGGAATTAGCCGTTGCAAGAAAAGAACACTACCTGCAACATTGAATTTTATAAAAACTTTGGGACATTGAAAATATAAGACCAAATGCAAAAAATCATGTTTATCAATGCAAGGAATATGGAGATATTTGAAGTCAATCGTCGACCGATCTTTTTGAAACGCACTATAGTTTCACCGAAGTTGACTGGTCACTCACTGCATGATGGAGACTCGACTATGACATCTTGTTTTGGCGGTGGATTTATTTTGTCGGGCTTTAGAGCATTGTTACTCTCTGTCGTCGAAGTTTTTTGGCCATGTTTTGCAGATGTTGCCTGGTCACTACACGATGGAGCCACCACTTCGACATCTTGTTTTAGCGGTGATGTTGCTTTGTCAGGCTTCAGAGCCTGGTTATCCTCTGCCTTAAAAGCACTGGGTTGCTCATCGGTCGTAGTGTTAATGGTTGCGTTGTTCGGCTTCTGAGAAGGACCGGCCCCGACGCGAGTAATTGGGGCAGTCGTGCTCCCCGGCTGACTGTCTTTGTTCATTCATGTTTGCTGTCAAGTGTTGGCGGGCTCCTATAGATTTTCCTCTATTTTGCTTGTGGCTTGGTACGAACCATTTTAGTATATTGCGATCGTACGAAGATAGTGATGTCCTCTCTGTTGATGATGGGATCGGATGATCTGATGATGTGGGAGAGCACTCTCTCGTCAGCGCACAGACTTATATACTGCTTGTGACGTATGAACCAAGTCCCCCTATCCACTAATTATCCCTCGTTATTCTAATCCCGGTTATCTCCCTTTCCTAGCACACAAGTTCAGTGCTTCCTACCTAGTAGGTAAGGTTTACTGTAGAGTGAGCGGTACCTAGGTACCGCCAGGCAGGAGGCACTGTACAGTGTTCCCTACCGTTAAATGCGTCCCGCCTGCAACACAGGCTTCAAGCAGTCACCAGCGCATGCTGTGGTAGCTCATGACTCTTATCATTTTCATATACTGAGGTTGCCAGCCTCGTATGACCTTGCACAACCATCAGCGGGTTAAACATGTCAAATGTAAATTATAAAGTGATAAAATGTATGTTACAACTCACCCCGTATCGGGTTATATAAATATATATATAAATATATATATATATATATAAATATATATATAAATATATATATATAAATATATATAAATATATAAATATATATATAAATATATAAATAAATATATATAAATATATAAATAAATATAAATATATAAATATATAAATATATAAATATATAAATATATAAATATATAAATATATATATAAATATATAAATATATAAATATATAAATATATAAATATATAAATATATATAAATATATATATAATATATAAAATATATAAATATATAAATATATATATATATATATATATATATATATATATATATATATATATATATATGTATGTATATATATATATATATATATATATATATATATATATATATATATATATATATATATATATATATATATATATATACATACATATATACATACATATATACATACATACAAATACATACATACATATATATATATATATACATATATATATATATATATATATATACATATATATATATATATATATATATATATATACATATATATATATATATATATATATATATATATATATATATATATATATATATATATATATATATATATATATATGTTGTTGTTGTTCGTCCATCACGGGGGATGAAGACCACTCTGTTCATCCAATTATTAGGAATATGTTAGGTTAGTCTATGGGTACGAAGGTGACTGATGAGCCCGATGCGGGCCTGGAAAGATCTCTGACAGTATGGGCAGGGAATGTTTGCTTCATGTGAAGGTTTTATTACACAGGGCAGTTCGCGTCTCAGGTCTGTTTGCGTTAAAGTCTTTGTCAAGGACAGTGCGTACATTCCATGCGCCTAGAATGAGGGGGGAAAATCTGTCCTTTCTTCTTCTTATGTGTCGCCCGCCGAAGTAGGGTACCCACCAACCGCGGTAAGCTGGTTAGGTAATGGTGGAGCAGGCAATGTTTACGGCACCTTTTCTAGCCCCTTCCACATGCCATGGAGGCGAGCAGTGCTTTCCTAAAGAGGGCTGCTCAATCACTCAGGGGGCTGCCGAATCCCACTGCTGCTCCGATCAGTGGAAGACGACCATATCGCCTGAGCCGCCTGTGTGTAGGTCTGCGACTACGACTGCCAGCATACCCACGCCTGCCGCTTCGCCGCTCACCCATCGCCACAGGACTTCTTGTGAGTGGATGGATGAAAGAGTGACTTGCGCAGTGATTTGGATTAAAGTGAGGAAAAGTTGCGCAATTCGTCGACCTCACTCTCTCGCCTGGGTCCATCTGGCAAGACAAGTCAAGACGACTGGAGATGAAGTCAGGTGCAGTGGATGACCAGGGCTTTCTACGTGCCTCGCCGTGCTCCTTACGCTCCACAGCGCATTGCTGGTAATCGCCGTCATGCCCGTTGAACCAACAGGTGGTTTCGTCCGCGCAGTCTATCGAATCCAGTCTTCGCATGCATGGGTAGGCAGACCCTAACTCACCGAAGGTTTATAACCAGTCGGCTACCCTCACCTAGTTTAGCCGGCCTGTCAAAGCCGTTTCCCGGGGGGTGGCCGCTGTATATATATATATATATATATATATATATATATATATATATATATATATATATATATATATATATATATATATATATATATATATATATATATATATTTATTTATTTATTTATTTATTTATTTATTTATTTATTTCTGGCGCAGGAAGAGTTCCAAATAATGTCAGGCCACAGGTTTTTGGGCCGTCTTACAGGTTAGGAACGTCCGATTGACAGAGTGGTTAGAGCGCTGGTCTCTCGCGGCAGAGGTGCCGGGTTCGACACGCTCCAGTCCAGCTAGCTGTAAATGGGTACCTGACTGAGTTAGGGAACGAAAAGGCAGCGAGGAAGGGAACAGGTCACCCCACCTCTCGATGCTGGACCTTGTATAGTGGTCTCTAACGCTTCACTCCCCTACGGCAGCACCTGCTATGGGACTACCTTTTTTTACCTTACAGGTAGTCGAGTATTTCTTTAATGCGAATCCCACTATTGTCCTGTTTATAGCTTCCGAGAACTATGTGGTTTCCAGTATTATAAAGTGGAGTTTTCTTGCTGGTTAATTTCAGAAGATCATCAATACTTGGTCCAATCCTCTTTCTTGAAATCCTATATTTCTTTGGTCCTGGCTAGTTTGAAGGTGTTGCCTTGACTCAGTGGAACACAGTGCTGGAGTCTGAAAATGTGCTACATTATATGGGGCTTTTCGCGCAAGCTCTCCCACCTTTACATACGGTGAAAGTCGCCAATCAAGCGTTGTCTTGTTAATATATTTTGGCTAGACAAGCAAATTTAAATGTTTGACTTTAGTATATATCTTCTCCTTCATTCTCTTCTCTCGTGAAATCCAGCACGACACATGTATTTTCAAACTCCTCCCATATAAGGTATTGACACTTCCACTTTTACATGACTCATGTCTGCAATTTATAACAAACCCTTCAGTTTAATTTGTTATCATCATATATTCCATAATTCTCGCCGTTTGTATGTCGGTCACATCTAAGGGATGCAACTGTGGTTGAAAGTTAGACATTAATTGTATTGTTTCCCTTATATGTAAGGTAAAGGATCCCGTTACACGCCCATTGAGGCATATTGGGAATATGGTGTTAGGCCCATATTTTCTTGACCATCGGCACACTAGGGGTGATGTGGTCAGCATCACGCCCCGAAAATGGTAACACTCAATGAAGAAAAGTCGGTGAATTGTGCAACACAACGTGAATGACAGTAATAATAATAATAATAGCCCCTTCAGTCATAACTGACTATGGGAATGCGCCCCTGAGGTGACAGCCCGCAGCTGCTTATTTTCCTGGTGCTCCTTTCGACGTTTTCTCCTCACCTCTGCTTCTTGTGTGAGCCTCTCTTTGCCCAATCTGAGGTGGCGCCGCAAATAGCATCGCCACTTAGTGCGATCGGCAGCTTTATCCTCCCATGTTGCTGGATCCATGTCCAGTGCCCTCATATCTCTCTTGCACACATCTTTGAACCTCAGCTGTGGTCGCCCAACTGTTCTCTTGCCATCTGCTAATTGTCCGTAGAAGATATCTTTTGGGATGCGACCATCATCCATGCGGCGAACATGGCTAAGCCAGCGAAGTCTGCGCTGTCTAAGAAGCGTATACATACTTTGAAGGCCAGCACGTGACAACACCTCGACATTTGTCACTTTATCTTTCCACGAGATGCCGAGGATGCGGCGTAGACACCGCAAATGGAAGGTATTGAGCCTTCATTCTTGCTTAGCATAGGTCGTCCAGGTCTCGCTGCCATATAGGAGTGTGCTGGTGACGCAGGCATTATATACCGCAGCTTTGGTCTTTATTGTGAGTTTAGAGTTTCCCCAAACACGCGATGTGAGGCGGGCAAAGGTAGCTGCAGCTTTGCCAATGCGGCTGTCGATTTCTGTATCCAGTGAGAGTTTGTCATTGATGGTAGACCCTAGGTATGTGAAGTGGTGCACCACTGCCAATTCATAGTTATCGATAGTGATAACTGGTGCAGCACCCACATCCTGACTCAGCACATTCGTTTTCTTTAGACTTATTGTGAGGCCAAAGTCCTTGCATGCTTTAGTGAAGCGATTCATCAAGCTCTGAAGCTCCTGTTGGCTTTGAGTGACGACTGCAGCATCATCAGCGAACAACAAGCTTCTTATAGTGACCATTCTGATTTTTGTTTTTGCCTTCAGCCTTGAAAGATTAAACAGACGGCCATCTGACCTAGTGTGAAGGCATATTCCTTCAGTTGCATCTCTGAATGCATGTTTCAAGAGTAAGGCAAAGAAGATTCCGAAGAGGGTCGGAGCCAGAACACAGCCTTGTTTAACGCCACTTCGTATATCAAAGGGCTGTGAATGACAGTGATATATGAATAAAATGTAAGTTTTTGCTTGTAGAACCCAGTTTCATTCCGGAAACGGATTTAACTCATCATTTTGTTAAAAATAACCTTCAAATGTAAGTTTTTGATTGTTTCTTCAAGGCAAAATTTTAATTTAAAGTATTGCAGACTTATTGTTTGAGCTACTCGCTGGAAATGAAACGGTTTTTTGGAACATTTATACCGTGATTTCCGATGATCCCGGCGACGCAGTTGATTTCCCAACTGTGACGAAATGGACGACCTCTTAACGATCTTTGGTTCTCTCCGGCAGTATCGGTACATTTGTGGTACTGATTTTTATTATGTGCTGTCAATTATCGCACTTTTCTTTCTTTCTTTCTTTCTTTATTTTTCTGCTAAGTAGCAGATATTTGATTTTATCAAAGCACCCTGTAGGTGATAAATATCACATTTGCAAGGAGCGGCTGATATGATACATCACATAATAAGATTACTGTCTGTGTGACATGTGGGTAGACAAGTGTGATATAATCGCTTCCGGTCACTTGGTTAAAAGTAATCATGGGTTTTTTCTCTTTCTCTAACCAGCGGCACTCGAGCTTTCCAGCCTTTTTGGTCCAATGACATGTCATTGCGAGGCTGGGGAGCCAGTGGACTTTCCTTCCAACCTGGTCAGGAGCTTTGCTCCTTCCCATCCACAGAGGGTTTATCTGCAGTAGCTGTTCAGGTTATTCAGTCAAAATCCCGGTCGATGACACTCCTACAAATGCCCACACCCGGGCTTGAACCTTGAAAACCTGGTCGCTAGCGCAACGTCTTAACCATTACACCAGCGCGGCTCCCAATCATGGGTTTATAACATTTTAGACAACATGAGTCTACAAATGTGTTTGTGAGAGTGTATGCTAGGCATCAGATGTCTATATATGGTATTACGTGACCGTTGCTGGCACGCACCTTATTTCACGTGGGACTATTTTGAAATAGCACACTTTATCTGCCTGATTTGAAATGATTGGATCTTTCTGATTAGGTTCATATTAACATTGAGGGAGAATATAGGCCGACCATTTCGCAACTTTATTTCACTTTATTTCTTTTGTGTTAACCGGACCTTTTATTGGAGAACCAGATAAGACTTTAAAAAAGCATAGGAAATCTCTTTTACATTTTAATAAGGTATCCCGGGACTAGGAAACTGAGGAAACACGGGTGTCAGAGGGAATCTATTGCAAAATTAAAGACATCGCAGACGCGTGTAAGAGAGTGATTCGTCTCTTTTATTCCTCTGAGCAAAAAACGTCTGTAGCCAAGATTGGCGTAAGTAGTGCATTTTCATTCTATGTTTATTACTAACATGTGAACTAACCTATACATATGCATATATTTTAATGTGTGAAAACTGCTATTGGATGTCAAAGTCATTTGAGGCTGGCAACCTCAGCGTATAGAATGATGATTCATGAACCACCACTGCACGGGCTGGTGATTGCCTTATTGATAGTTTCGTAAATATAAAGTAGTTCCAGGTTCCCTATGGAGCAGGGATTGAAAGATGAAAAGAAATGATGTACATTCTAAGTATAATACTTTCAAAGCAGTGTAAATGTCCCTATAAACATATTCACTACAAGATTAATGTAAGTTTTCAAGCTTTAAACCAGTTTAAAGGTCCATATACACATTTTCATTTTAAATTAATAGAAGTTTCAAACTTTTCTATAAGTGTAAATGAAACATAAATGAATTTATATTGTGAACACTTTTCAAACAGTGGAGATGTAAATGTAAAACATATTACATCTGTACACTTAACCTTTTCATTTAAATGTAATGTAAAGCTAAAGCTATTCAGTTTAAATGTAAAGGAAGTTTTATCCCGAGGGATTAAATTTAATTTTCATCGAGGGTAAATTCTGACATGGGATGGAAGAATAGAAGAGGGGGGCACATAGCTGTGTCGGAAAATGCCATACTAAGAAGAGCGTCAGTATAATAATAAAAGCTGGGGAGGCAATACCTTCACACCAACCGAGTTCCTTAACGAGCAGTGCCCATCAGGAATGCCATCACATTTGCTGAAATTAAAGGTTGCTGCATCTATCATGCTATTGCGAAATCTGAACGCAAAAAAAAAACGGACTATTGAATGGCACGCGTTTGGTCATAAAAGTCTTGCATCAGAATTCGATTGATGCAGAAATTATCACTGGCAGTAATAATGTGGAACGAGTCTTAATTCCTCGCATTGACTTAGAACCGAGCGAGCGCAGTTTGCCATTTAGGATGCGACATCGTCAATTCCCAGTGATTTTAGCATTTGCAATGACGATCAATAAGGCGCAAGGACAATCTTTTGATTACGTAGCAGTTTTCCTTCCTGAACCTGTTTTTGGTTAAAAACACTTTTTATCAGGGAACATTCTTTGAAACAAATCCACGCACTTTCACACAAAAAATGTTGTCATCAAATAACTTTTATATTGAATTAAAAAATATATTACAGTTTTTGATTTACTTCCGTCATTATTGACGGGTTATTGCTAGTTATAAATATTGACAAACGCGAGTGCCCATCCCCCGGTAGGTTATGTAACTTTCTTGCCGGCAAATTTGTGCTTATCTTCCGATAGTCAATACAAGAAGTATGGGCGCTCAGATTGGCACGCGAGAGAAATCCGCGCCTGTATGTGTTTAAACATAGGCAAGGCAGACCCGTCTGTCTGGCTCCCGGCTGGGTTTGTTTACGTTATTTCTACTCAGGATACATGACACCGGAGTCATGCGTTCAATCATGAGAGAAATGCGGACCAGGAAGAAATAAAAGGAAGGCACAGTATGGAGAAGAAAACAGGTAGAGCACAATAAAATGAATAGCACAGTCATTGTGTGGCTATATATATATATATATATATATATATATATATATATATATATATATATATATATATATATATATATATATATATATATATATATATATATATATATCTTTTTTACCTCTCAACCTCTTTTGTGTGTCGGTGAACGAACAAATGGTTTTCATATTAACAGCACACGTTAGTTAAAATACACACATATAAACAGCTCGCGTCAGTTTAATTACACACACATTTAACAGCGCAACGTTAGTTTAAATATATACAAACATAAACAGCGCGCATCAGTTTAAATGTATACACACACACATAAATAAACAGCACACGTTAGTTAAAACATATATATAGTTAGTTGCTTATCCTTTACAGGACGTGGCAATCAACCCCAGCTTTTATTGGCTGTTTTGTGATTTTTCTAGGCAATTTTTTCATTCAGTAGTTTGCCATTGCTTTCTGAACGGTACGGCGCTTATACCATTATTACAAATCCACACAAAGCGATCTGCTACCAAACCGCCTGCAGCAGGTTTCGAACCTGGTATATCTGGATTATGAAACTGCGTTCACATCCATTAGGCCACAGACGCCGAGAGCGCCAAGTTTTCAGTAAAACTGATTGATGTGCCCAAAACTGCTAGTAGCACTGATTTATGTACCCAAGACTGCCGGTGACACTGGAATTTTGTTTTCTTAAATACCCGGAAGGAATATACGCAGACTAGCTTTTGACGACTGGAGTTTTCCAAATCGTTCCGTCCTCTATATTATCTAAAAAGGTTTATGATATCTCAGTTAAAAATTACACACACATAAACAGCGCGCGTCAGTTTCAATATATACACACATATAAACAGCGCATACACTTTGAAATATAGGCCTACACACATGAACATCGGAACGTCACCGTTGGATATTTCTTCTTCTTCTTCGTTCGTCCTGAAAAGGACGTTAGTTACGTTGTGTCCGTTTACAGCGAAGCTGCGATATTTGCGCCTTTCGGCCGACACATTCGACTTCAGCACGGCATTTTTGGGACCGGGTTAGCCTTCCCTCTTTGATCCCTACTCACTCAGCCAGACTGCAGTGATGCAGCCTGTTTCCAGGACCACCACTTGGAGGTGGAGTAGGGTCTTGGTCAGCTCTGGTTCGCTGACCCTCACGCAAGCAGTCTAGCTATGGGTCGCTAACTGCATTTCTCACTGTTGACGCGTCTTAGGTCCCATCCGTTGGATATAAAACTGGGCTTCTGTCACTACCAGAACCACTACCAGTTTATATACCCCCAGATGAACTTTTGTCTAACAGCGTTGTATAAAACTGCTGCTTGATTAAGACATGCATTCACATTTGGGAAATAATGTAATAACTATCACACTTTTGTCTGACCAATTTTTAACATGACCGAAGTTAAATAAAACGAAAGAACAAGTCAAAATGATGCGACCACTGCCGCTGGTCCCTTGTAGAAAAGTCTGCACCAAGCGGCGGCTTCTGTAACAGTTTGTTTACATGATGAGATTGCAAGCCTCATATTAGTCGCCTCGTACGACATGCTTGAGAAATCAGTAATTCTATTCTGTCTTTGCCACATCAGAGACACACAGGAACTAATGGGGCGAGATCAATATTTGGTTAATGCTAGATAGGTTTCTTAGCTTGTATCTGTACAACGAAATTCTTACAAATCACACATATGGGGGGTTGAAGGATATGCGGACTACTATCATAGGTTATTCCTGAACTTGGCGGTAGAGTAGAGACCAGGTTAAATGAGGAACAGTTGGGGGGGGGGGGGGATATCATAAAACTTTTTTAGATAATATAGAGGACGGAACGATTAGGAAAACTCCAGTCGTCAAAAGCTAGTCTGCGTATATTCCTTCCGGGTATTTAAGAAAACAAAATTCCAGCAGTCTTGGGTACATAAATCAGTGCTACTAGCAGTTTTGGGCACATCAATCAGTGTTACCGACAGCCTTGGACTCATCAATCGGTGTTACTGGCAGTCTTGGGTACATCATACAGTGTTATTGGAAACATGGGACACATCAATCAGTGTTACTGGCAGCCTCATTCACATCAGTCAGTGTTACTGGCAGCCTTGATCACATCAATCAGTGTTACTGGCAGTCTTGGGCACATCAGTCAGTCTTACTGGCAGCCTTGGGCACATCAATCAGTGTTATTGGAAACCTGGGGCACATCAATCAGTATTACTGGCAGCCTCAGTCAGTGTTACTGTCGGCCTTGGGCACATCAATCAGTGTTACTGGCAGCCTCAGTCAGTGTTACTGTCAGCCTTGGGCACATCAATCAGTGTTACTGGCAGTCTTGGGCACATCAGTCAGTCTTACTGGCAGCCTTGGGCACATCAATCAGTGTTATTGGAAACCTGGGGCACATCAATCAGTGTTACTGGCAGCCTCAGTCAGTGTTACTGTCGGCCTTGGGCACATCAATCAGTGTTACTGGCAGTCTTGGGCACATCAGTCAGTGTTACTGGCAGCCTTGGGCACGTCAGTCAGTGTTACTGGCAGTCTTGGGCACATCAGTCAGTGTTACTGGCAGCCTTGGGCACATCAATTAGTGTTACTGGTAGCCTTGGGCACATCAATCAGTGTTACTGGCAGTCTTGGGCACATCAGTCAGTGTTACTGGCAGTCTTGGGCACATCAGTCAGTGTTACTGGCAGCCTTGGGCACATCAATCAGTGTTACTGGAAGCCTTGGGCACATCAATCAGTGTTACTGGTAGCCTTGGGCACATCAATCAGTGTTACTGGCAGTCTTGGGCACATCAGTCAGTGTTACTGGCAGTCTTGGGCACATCAGTCAGTGTTACTGGTAATCTTGGAAACATCAGCCAATGTTACTGACAGCCTTGGGTACATCAATCAGTGTTACTGGAAACGTGGGACACATCAATCAGTGATATTGGCAGTCTTAGGTACACCAATCAGCATTTACTGGAAACCTGGGGCACATCAATCAGTGTTACTGGAAACCTGAGGCACATCGATCAATGTTACTGGAAACCTGGGGCACATCAATCAGTGTTACTGGCAGTCTTCAGTTCACCACTCAGTGTTACTGGAAACCTAGGGCACATCAATCAGTGTTACTGGCAGTCTTCAGTACACCAATCAATGTTACTGGAAACCTGGGGCACATCAATCAGTGTTACTGGCAGTCTTCAGTGTCGTGTGGTGAGTCACTGGGGCAACTACTACAGTAGTTTTTGCCAGGAATAGTCTATGAGATATAGATATAAGGTCTCTAGAAATTGGCTCGTTAAGAAAGAATAAAGACCTATTCGAGATAGGGACAAGAAGACAGGAATGCGAATGCTTTCCACTAGACAGTGTTTTCTAATTAATTATAGAAAGAGTTCTGTTTCCCCACGACCTTAGCTTCTGCCCTTAGATCCCGTAAAGAAAAAGCCCCCAACCTCATCTGAGTAGAGAAAGGTTCCTATAGGTGAATATGTAACACCGACAGCACGAGTGATACATTAACAAACTCTTGATAATGATCAACCGATCGTTGGGTTTATTAATGAAATATCCACACATACAAGGGTATTGACATAAGTCTTGGGCCTGACCATGAAGGACATGTCACAGAGAGCTGAAATTTTGTATAGTGTTTATTCCTTTTCAATATAGCCACCGTCTGAATTGACACACTTCTGCCATCTCTGCTTGACCTTGAAAAGACCTTGGGAGTAGAACACCATATTTTTCAAACTAAACCAGTCATCACATGCCAGTATAACCTCTTCATCGCTGTCAAAATGATTTCCTTTTAGCTGTTTTTTAAGATTTGGGAATCAAAAAAAGTCTGATGGAGCCAAATCTGGAGAATATGGTAGGTGTGGAAGAATTTGAATATTCAACTCGTTGGCTGCTAGCTGCACAAGCCGTGCTTTGTGAGAGGGCGCGTTGTCTTGAAGCAAAGGAAGATTTTGAGTGCGCGTTATCCCTCGTTTCCTGGTCACAACCTTTCTTAGTTTTGTGAGAAGATCTGCATAGTACTGTCCATTAACAGTGTTGCCACGAGGCAGATAATCTTTCAAAAGGACACCTTTGCCTTCCCAAAAAACAGTCAGCATCACCTTTCCTGCAGATTCTGCGCCCTCGGCTTGACAGGTGTTGGGGAGCCCGGGGTTTTCCATTGCATGCTGGCAATTTTGGATTCGGGGTCATAATGGTGTACCCAAGTCTCATCTACTGTCACCATGGTCTCAAAAAAATTTTTTGATTGACACTTTTTGAGCAACTGTTGACAGCAATTTACCCTCGTTTGCTTCTGTTCACGTGTCAACAGTCGCGGAATCCAGCGTGCACACACTTTTCTCATGTTCAGTCTGTTGTGTAAAATTATATAAACTGTTCTTTCCTTTACTTTTACTCTACTAGCTATCTCCACAATTGTCATTTTTCGATCCTGGTCAATGATTTTCTTCACTCTTGTTGCATTTTCATCGTTGCACTCTGAGGTTGGTCTACCAGATCTTGGCAGATCAGCAACATTTGAGCGGCCGCACTTAAACTGTTGACACCAGTTTTTTACCGAGGTATATGAAGGACAAGAATCACGAAACACTGGTTCCATCTCCCTGTGTATTTATGTAGGTGTTTTTCCCTGAAACATCAGAAATTTTATCACAGCTCTGGCCTCCTTCTTTTCCATTGTTTTGTCAAATCTTTGGAGCAGCAGATCCGGTCAATAGGGTACATTGCACCGTGCACCGTAGCGGGGAAAACCCATTTAAGAAACAAACGCGTACTTTACACATTCAGTGCAAATATGATGGAGTTTAAATGTGCCAAGTTTCATCTTCCTCCTGTGACTCCTTCATGGTCAGGCCCAAGACTTATGTCAATCCCCTTGTATAGGGTTAGTAATGGTTAGAACGTGATGATGGTGAAAGACGATTCACACAAAACACACAGATGAGATAATAAAATTACAGTTAATTAAGTAATAGTTAATTAAGAATGAACTGGTGTAAAGTGAAATGATGATGTGATATGATACGTGTTACCAAAATGGTGAGTACTCTACACAGTCCATGTGTCTCTAAATGCTTCTCCTAGATATGAGGATTCACATGTATGCATAAAATGTCCCAAGTTGTTATACGTTATGTCGAGTGGGGTATCTCTAAGCTGAGGACGTTCTGATGAATACTGTTGTCGTACGGAGAACGCTGACGAGATATCTATGTATATTCCTTCACTGTTTGAGTATATCTCTGTAGTGTTGATCAACAGTTAATAGCTGTCATATGAACAAAAGGTCTGTTGTCTAATCTCCCGAGGGTACTGGTCAGACTGGATATCTTCACGAAATGTTAGTGATATGTAGACTCATAATCTTGCGTATGTAGTCGTGATTCATATACTTTCGAGTCTGCTTCATAAAATGCGCTTAAGAGTGTGTTGCACGTGGTATAAATATGCGATTCCTCTTTTGAGCTCTTTTGCTTGACTTCAGATAATAATGATCTTTCGAGTGATTAGAGTTTATGATGACTCTGTATTGAACTTGTGATAACGATGTATTGAACTTGTGATAACTCTGTATTGAACTTGTGAGCAAGCAGTATATGGTGACGAAAAATGCTGCGTCCACCTTATGACTTGTGGGTGAGACAATATTCCTTTTTAATTGAGGAATGAAAGATGTCCTATGGCGAATTCTGCTAGCCAAATGTCCGTTTTTGATAACTTATTTCTGGTTAGACGTCAGACACGTTGCGTGTAGACTCAGACTTCTGATGAACTGAAGACACACAAAAGTCTTCGTAAGTTTTCACATTTAACATCACTGGTTGACTTGCATTTAAACTACTGCTCATTATTCATCTCTCTCTCTCTCTCTGAGTTCAATTCTAATGATGTTAAATATCTTGTGCATGAGAGTGTGTGCGCATGGGAGACTGTGATGATGATAAAGGTGAAATATGAACTATTAATTACCTCATATCATCCTATCATCTTCTAGGAAAATCTTCTGATTTTATTAATCAGTTATGCCAAGAATTATTTGAAACTTTATCTTCCGCACATTTTAGCTGTGAGGTTAAAATAAACAAAAATAAGAAAATGTATTAATAAGTATAAGATCTACTAACCTTCTTTTCCCTTCGCAAAATCCTTTAAGAACACAATTAATCACAGAACTGAATTATCATCCACTCTGAATAAACACGTGTATTAGGCTAGGCGTTTTTGGGATTAATCTCTTCCTCACAAGGTAAAAACTGGACTGCTTCACTCTAGTAGATTATGCGGTATTATATATTTCTGGAAGTCACCTGGCCAAGCTGGGCGTCCAATGTGGTAAACCAACGCTTGTCTGAACCGCGGCTGACTACAGATAACACCATTACAGCATGAGACGTTTTCCCCTGGCCAATCTGGGCGTCCAATGTGGTGTCACAGAAATTACAGCATGCCCAGATGTGTTTTTACCAGATTTATCACGATGCAATGTGGGCTTCAAACGATAATGTCAGGCATGTGGACTCAATCAAAGGACTTTATTTCCCCCGATGAAAGAACAAATGTGGTTCTCTAGATACCGGTCGCGAGTAATCACAACAATGAAATAGCAAATGTGGATCGCAAATATGAGATAAAAGAGCAAATGTCGGAGAAAATACAATATGAAAAATGTAGGAAAAGATGGCATTTTTGGCATGCATCTACTGTCATTGATTTATGATGAAACTATTGTCCATTCCGGCTTGATGCTGATCACATCACCCCAAGTGTGCCGTACATGGCACATATATAAGAAAATATGGGCCTGTTGAGGCTGCTTCATGGTGCGATTTTTATCAGGGCAACTTATTATTAGTGCCAGGGTTTTGTCACACCATGTTGTACCTCAACTGAACGCAAGAAATATATGAAAGCGGTCGCGGTGAGATGAGTATCTAGGTATGATGCAGAGAGTGGAATGTGACGTCAGAGCGTCAAGATGTGTACTTAAAAATGGCTTGTGTATTAGCCATTATGTTGGAGTATGTATTCATGAAATATTTCTGGAAAAATGGTAAGCTATGTGCTTTAAATGAGAGGCATGAGAATATGCCAGGAGTATAGTTGAAGTCAGTACGGGACGGTGGTTCCCAATACAAAGAAGTGTGTTGAAAATATAATTGAACAGTGTTATGTGCTTCATTGACTATAAGAAGGCTTTTGACAGAGTCCATCATGAGAAAATAATTGAATGCCTCGAAGACATAGGTATTGATGGAAAAGATATAAGAATACTCAGTAACCTTTATTGGGAGCAAACTGCCACAGTAAGATCTGGAAGGAATTATTCACCATACATAGACATAAAAAGAGGTGTCAGACAAGGTTGTGTGCTGTCCCCCTGCCTATTTAATTTATACACCGAAAAAATTTTCAAACAGATACAAGAAATACCAGGACTGAACATCAGTGGAAGGTCAATAAACAACCTTAGATATGCAGATGATACCGTGTTGTTAGCTGAAAGCGAACAGGAGTTACAAGAACTAGTGAAGCAAGTGAACAGTATAAGTCAGGAATATGGACTCGACATTAATATTGAGAAAACAAAAACTATGATAATTAGCAAAACAGACGATAAACCCACATTAAAGATAAGCGTAAATGGGGAAATCCTGGAACAAGTCAAGAGCTACGTATATCTCGGTCATATAATAACAGAAGATGGCAGATGTGAAACAGAAATCAAGAAGAGAATAGGAATGGCCAAAGCTACATTCAACAACATGAAACATATACTGACATCCAAACAGTTATCTCACAAATTAAAACTGAGAATCATAAAGTGTTATATATATTCTGCATTTCTGTATGGTGCAGAAACATGGACGATGAATAAGCAGTTGGAAGAAAGAATTGAGGCTCTTGAAATGTGGATATATAGAAGAATGGGGCGTATCTCATGGAAAGAGATGAAAACAAATAAGGAGGTCCTAGAAAATCTAGGTATGAAAAGAGAACTAATGAGGGAGGTCAAAGTTCGACAGCTAAAATACTTTGGCCACATAAAAAGGCATAACACCTTGCAGAAGACCATAACAGAAGGGAGAGTTGAAGGCAAACGTGCAAGGGGAAGACAGCGCTATAAGTGGGAAGACAACATCAAGAGATGGACAGGAAAGAGTCTATCAGAGTGCACCACCAAGACAAGAGACAGAAGACGTTGGAGATCCATTACAGCCAACCTTCGTTGTGGAGATGGCAACTGATGATGATGATAACGGGAGGACTCATTCCCCGAAGTTTATGGAGTGGAAGTTATAATGTATAAATGTAGTGGTGTTGATGGTATTGTATGATGGTGATATTACTAAATGTAATTGTATGAGGCCAGCTGTGAAGGCTCCTGAGATAAAATGTAGTTGAGAATTGTCAGAAGGCCTTTCTTGCTACCACTACGACCTCACACTTAATTTTTTTTTAATGAATGTGGCTACGTAAAGTGTCTAGGGTTATGATAGGTAGTGTGGTGTAATAGGTTATAGATATACCCACAGATATTTAACAAGACTAATAATATTAATAAATGTTAAAATACACTCAACTAACTCACGTGTGTAAAATTTTTGATAAAATTATATTACATTTATTTTGTTCTGGATCAATTTTTTAGGTTGACCAGAACTTAAAAGGATTTAGAGATTATGAAAGAAATGCATGGAATATTATATCATAAATGCAATAGTGTACATATATATGTACTATACTAGTTAGTTTTATTAAAATGTTCTAGTAGTCATCTACTTGGGAGGATAGTTAATGTTTGTGCTGTTGGGGTGGCCTCATCACACCTGTCTATATTGACTACACAGTGTCCAGAAAATGGTGGGAATTTTTATGGGGATATTAGTAACTACAAAGCGTTGGTGAATGTCCAGCAGACCAGAGGCTCACTCATCTTGTAGTTGTAGCTCTGGTGCTGAAATCAGGTGGTCCCACCTCTCCGTGCTGGCGGGCAATAATGGTGGTCTCTGTCACAAGTACTGCACCGATACACTCGAGTAAAGTCACCAACTGAATAGACACTGCTTTGTTGACAACAGAAACTCACAGCTCTGCAATCAAAGTATGGGCCATGTGTCAAAATCTATTCTCTACCCACGTCTGGACACAACACTGACACAACAACCACATCATACAGACAGGTCAGATCTCTCTGACCAAACAGCACATTTACCATGGTGGTTTTACATCAGATAGATCCTCCCAGACTAGAGATTCTGAAAAATATTTATTAGTTTTCTGCCCTAAAAGAGGATAGGTAATATGTTTCATTATTCTCAACACTTGATCTGTCTTGCCTAACCCTTGCTGGAGTTTATGTACATTGTTGGTCCCTAGACCCTGACTTGGGCGGGGGGTCTAGAGCAAATCCCTACTTGTTTGTAAGGCTAGATTTCGATATGGCAGTATCAAATCACTCAAACATGAAACAATATTCAAAATATATAAAGAAATAATTTCAATCTTACCAGATTATGAATAAATAACACAGAATTGCTAGCAAAACTCAGCTGAGCTGCTGGCTATAGTATGGCGTCCCTAAACTTCTTTCACTTTCTTTCATATGGAAATCACCACACTTTAAAATCTGTGTCTATCACTGAACAACTATTGAGAAATGACCCCAAATCCGCGTCTAAGCGCCGACAATATGCTTGTCTGTGGCCAATCACTGCCTAAGTTTTTTTGAATTTCAAATTTCCTACACTAAAGTCATTTCAGTCATGCTTCAGTCAAGTATGGATGTTTATCTGTTAGTCTGTCCGTCTCTACTTGCGTTTCTACAAAAATGTACTTGATTTTTGAACCAACCTTTCTCTCCCCTCCAAAATTTTGTCGTTAAAAGTTATTTTTAGACACAGCCACCACAATATCCCGTCTCTTCCATACTAAGTAGATTTGAACACCTGCGTCTCGAGGTCGTGTTTTTTTGTGCAATTAGCGACACTTTTAGATTCAATACAGTCTGTCGATGATGTGAACAACACTGTCTTTTGTCATTATCTTCAATATTATCTATCCGTCTGTAAAATTAAGAACATATTAGTTCACTGCTCAGAATGGGCCATCTGGCCAGCTAATTTTTATATTCCTAACATTAATATTAAGAAAAAAGTACTTTTTAAATTTTGTAATATTCCAAACATCTGCGTTTTAGCCGCTGAATTCAAATCAAGGGCTTGGTATTGCAAAAGCGTCCAATAAATGACTGTGGCGTAACATATCTACGGTCCCTTCTGTCGAGTTGCTTACTTTTTATGTCAACTTGGGAAACGTGACTTTTCTCCGTTTCCCCCCCAATTGCGTCTCCTTAGCCTTTCTAGTCTCACGCAATCTTTCCAGTCATATTTTTTTCCTTTTTGATCCGCCGTTCCCCTCCTGTCTAGCAAGTCAATTATTATGGAGGATGATGACCCGCGGTCTAGGCGATCATGTACATCAGCAGCCTACGCATTATGTTTTTTTTTAATCCTTATATGTTATCCTTGGAGGTATTTTACCGTTGTATCTCTGTCAATTTCACTACACATCTCCCCACTTGAAAACATGCCTATGGCAAGTTCCAAAACCAGCGATACACATAGGTAAAATTACTCCTCACGTCTGCCACTACTCTAATTTTGATCACAGGGGTGCCGACTGAGGAAATCCGCACCGACATTCAATTTGCCTGGGATATATTGGATACTGAACTGATAAGGTTGAAGCAATAAAGACCACCTCAGCAATCTTGCGTTTTCATGCTTAGCCTGAGATAAAAATACGAGAGGCTGATGGTCCGTCTCCACCACAAAAGTCCTACCATACAGATAGATTTGAAACTTCTTTATTGCCCAGATTAATGCTAAACATTCTTTTTCGCTTGTGGAGTATCCTTGTTCCGCCTTATTCAATTTGCGGCTTGCATAAGCGACTGGTTTAAGTTCCCCATCAGGTGAAGATGATCTTTGCAACAAAGCCCCTCCGAGTCCTACATTACTTGCATCGGTTCTTAAGACAAAGTCCTGTGTCAAATCAGGCAGTTTGAGAATAGGCTTGCTAGTGAGTTTTTCTTTTAACTCTTGGAACGCTAGTTCACATTGTGCAGTCCAAATAATTTTATCTGGAAGTCCCTTGCGAGTCAGATCAGTCAGAGGAGCACATATAGCGTTAAAATTTTTGATGTATTTCTGATAAAATCCGCATAACGACACAAATGATCGCACGTCTTTTTTTGTTTGTGGCCTAGGTGCTCTCTGCAGTTTTTCCAAGTTCTTAGGATCAGGGGTCATATTACCCTGATATACAGTGTGTCCCAAGAATTCCAACTCTTTGCATCCAATACAACATTTTGTTGGCCTAGCAGTTAAGTTCGCCTCCCGAAGTCTATCAAACAACATCTCCAGAGCTTCAATGTGTTCTTCAAATGTCTCGGTGGCGACGAGAATATCATCCATGAAATTTGTGATACATGGGTTATTCAGGGGATCCAACAATTTGCGCATCATCCTTGAAAACACACTCGGAGCATTTTTCAGTCCGAATGGTAGCATATTGAATTCATAATGTCCATCCGAAGTGCTAAAAGCCAAATAAGGTCTCACTTCAGGCTTCACTGGGATCTGGTAATAGCCTTTACTAAGATCCACTTTTGAAAAGTATTTTGCCTTGTTCAGTCTGGCAAATAACTGTTTTGTGTCTGGTAATGGATCCACTTGTCCTTCTGTGACAGCATTCAGTTTCCTGTAATCTATGCACAGTCTGTGTTCCCCAGACGGTTTTCTCAACAAAACGACACTAGAACTAAAAGATGATTCACTGTGCGAAATAATCCCCTCCTTCAACAAATACTCTATTTCTTCCTTCAATGCCTTCTCCTTCGCGAACGGAATAGAATAGGCTCTCATACAGATTGGGTTTGAGTCTACCAGTTTCATGTCATACTGTAACAAATTTGTATGGCCTGGTTTATCTGTTAATACATCTGTATGTTCCTCCAGAACCTGTTGAACTCTCTCCCTCTGGTTTTTAGTCAGGTGCTTACTGACTTTTACCTGTGCTGCTGTTTCACAAGGATGTAATGGGTATTCATGTGAGGTGAGTGGTTCTTTTTGCATCTGGGTTGCAATAGCCAAGGTCAATAAGGGGGTGCTTTCCTGGAGTGGTCTGTCCAGATACTTCTTTAACAGGTTTACATGATAAACTTTCTCCTTCCCCTTTTTGTCAATTTTATAGTTTGTTCTAGACACCTTCTCTAGAACCGTATATGGACCTTGCCAACCAATTTGTAATTTATTCTGGCTTCCGGGTAGTAGAAGCAGCACCTTCTCTCCGACGGCCAGTTCCCTGTCCTTTGCCTTCCTATTAAAATATGCTGCATGTTTCTTCCTGGCTTGTTTCAAATTATCATTTGCCAGTTTCCATCCAGCTTTCAAACGAGTGGTCAGTTCGTTCACATATTGATACGATGAGGTAACAGTCTCTTCCGCCTTCTCATCTGTCCAGGTCCTTAATAAAGTTACATCTGGATCTTTAATTTATCATACGTATTTTTCATGGAACCCGTCTGGTCCCGTCCCTTAGAAGCTTTATAATGAGGACTTTTCTTCCTAGAATCATCACTCACAAATCGACCACTACCAATTTTTCTCTGGGGTTTGTCTCCCCACTTAAGATTGCTTATGAGAGATCTTCGCTCTCTTTTCTGTTCTTCCAGTTTATATAAGTCTGACCGAGGGATTGTCATCTTATCCTGGGTAAAATTTCTTCTTTGTACTCTTCGCATAGTGGCCATGTTAATCCATTCAAGTGAAGACTGGGTGTGAAAAGGGGGCTCCCATTCCACTTTGTCTACCCGAGTATAATTAGTTTTCCTTTCAGGCCTAAAGTTGCCCCGTGGCGTTTCTAGGTCCTGCACATATTTTCTCTTTGTGGGTGTTCCCTCATGAAATACGCCACATGCTTCTACAAAGTTTTCAACATCGACATTTACGTCGGGCCAATAGTATTTTCGAGCAATCTTTTGGCAGATGGTACCGACTTTCTCATGGTCACCATCTTTTCCAACATGTAAGCTCCTTATTAAGTTTGCCCTATATATCTTGGGAAGAACTAACTGTCCGTGACCAGTGGATCTAGTTCCTGTCTTCCTGTATAAGAGTTTGTTCTTCATGAAATATTCCCCCTTGCTCGGAGGTGTGTGGCATTTGGGCAATTTTTTAAAACAGGGCTTGAGTGTCCTATCCTCAGCCTGCGCCTTCCTCATCTCCTCTGGATGAGCATTTATAGGTTCACCTTCTTCCTCCTTCTTCTGTGACCTGGTCTGCACTGTCGCCATGATCACAGGTTTCTCGGGGTTCCCCAAGAAGACGTATCTACACCCCAATATCAGAGGGTAGATTGGTTCATCTATCACTGCTGCTCTGATTTCTCCTTCCACATAGCGAGTTTTCACCGTTATCCTTGCGATGGGAAGTGTCATGAGTGGTATGTCCTTAGTCGCCCCTTGTATTTCCACTGTTTCTGTGGTATACTGACTTGGGTCCACTAGGCTAGACTTCACAACTGAATCATAATCCAAACCTGTATCATAAAGGCACCTTATGGTGACCCCATTACAAATAACATCCTCACAAACTGGGGGGTGATAAGGTTCCTGTTGTCCCTTAGGATTAACCTTTAATCTTTGCGTCCCCGACTTCATTGCAGCAATGTTTGAAGGTTTCCTTCTACAAAATTCGGTGTTATGGTTATCCTTCTTGCACCATTTACACCATCTTTTTCCTTGGTTCAACGGTTTTCTTTCATTGAACTTTTGGTCATTGAACTGTGAGTTTCTGTCGCGATAGTCATTTCTTGGCCGCTCAAAGTTTGTCCTACCTTTATTTCCCTGCTCTCTA
This sequence comes from Oreohelix idahoensis, assembly GCA_024509875.1. NCBI lineage: Eukaryota > Metazoa > Mollusca > Gastropoda > Stylommatophora > Oreohelicidae > Oreohelix > Oreohelix idahoensis. The sequence continues at coordinate 147,213 of JAMPIV010016369.1, forward strand.
TTATCAAATTTATTAAATTGCTGTGGAGCTTTAAAATTGTCTATGTGCTTCTTTTTAGCACCACTTACCTCTGCCTGGGCTGCCTGATACCTCTCAGCAACATTTAAAATTTCCCCCAACTTCTCTGCACCTTGTTCCATGAGAAATTTTCTCATGTCTGGAGCCATGGACTCTCTCAATTGCTCAATCATGATCATTTCTTTAAGATCTTGGGTCTTCCCCAGAGCCGTCCATTTCTCCAAATAGGTTTCTAGTCTAGCAGAGAATTGGTGGTATGTCTCCCCAGACAACAGTTTGGCATTTCTAAATTTCTTACGATAAAATTCACCATTCTTCTCGTACCTTAATAACAAAGCCTGCTTTAAAATGTCATAATTGTCTTGGTCTTCCCTGTTCATTTTGGCAAATACTTCATAAGAAGTACCTCTCAATCCCTGTGATAGCTTTAAGCTCCACCTCTCTCTCTCTAACCCATATGTAGTAGCTAATAACTCAAAACGTCCTAGGTACCCCTCTATGTCATCGTCTTTTTCAACAAAATGGTCTAAATGAAACCCCATAGCTGAGTTTGAGGCTCCCAGACTGGGCGTAGCATCTGAGGCAAAAGGGCTGGCACCATTTTCAGGAGCCTGGCCTTGTAATTCCAGCTCCCTTAGTCGTAATTCGTGCTCCCTTTGCAACCTTCTATCTTCTGCCTCCCTTTCGGCCTTTTTTTCTTCTGCCTCCCTTTGCTGTCGTTTTTCTTCTGCCTCAATTTGCAGCCTCTTAGTCTCAGCCTCTAACTTCTTCTCTTCAACCAACCTGTCAGACTCCAATTTTCTTTCAGCCTCTTTTTCTAATCTCCTTTCTTCCCGTTCAATATATTTATCACATTCAGCCGTTACGTATTGAATTAAAATTTGACCATCCATTCCCATCTCCTTCGCGGTGAGCACAGCAGCTGATCTAAATTTTGCCAGCTCCGCCATACTTTTTAGACAATATAATAATATACAAGATAAATCTCTAACCAGTAAATACACTAAGTACTTCTTATGACTATAGTCTAACCAATTCTAACTAACCAGTTAACTAATTAATTATTACTGGCTGTGAAGATTCACCAACTTTTATCTGCAGGGACACTTTTAATTTTAAAGGGAATTTTACAATTTATTTCCCTACTTTTATTTCTCCCACCAGGAGATCCTAATATTACTGTTGGGCTAATTATCCCTGGACAAGCCCCCAATTTATGTAGTGGTGTTGATGGTATTGTATGATGGTGATATTACTAAATGTAATTGTATGAGGCCAGCTGTGAAGGCTCCTGAGATAAAATGTAGTTGAGAATTGTCAGAAGGCCTTTCTTGCTACCACTACGACCTCACACTTAATTTTTTTTTTAATGAATGTGGCTACGTAAAGTGTCTAGGGTTATGATATGTAGTGTGGTGTAATAGGTTATAGATATACCCACAGATATTTAACAAGACTAATAATATTAATAAATGTTAAAATACACTGAACTAACTCACGTGTGTAAAATTTTTTTGATAAAATTATATTACATTTATTTTGTTCTGGATCAATTTTTTAGGTTGACCAGAACTTAAAAGGATTTAGAGATTATGAAAGAAATGCATGGAATATTATATCATAAATGCAATAGTGTACATATATATGTACTATACTAGTTAGTTTTATTAAAATGTTCTAGTAGTCATCTACTTGGGAGGATAGTTAATGTTTGTGCTGTTGGGGTGGCCTCATCACACCTGTCTATATTGACTACACAGTGTCCAGAAAATGGTGGGAATTTTTATGGGGATATTAGTAACTACAAAGCGTTGGTGAATGTCCAGCAGACCAGAGGCTCACTCATCTTGTAGTTGTAGCTCTGGTGCTGAAATCAGGTGGTCCCACCTCTCCGTGCTGGCGGGCAATAATGGTGGTCTCTGTCACAAGTACTGCACCGATACACTCGAGTAAAGTCACCAACTGAATAGACACTGCTTTGTTGACAACAGAAACTCACAGCTCTGCAATCAAAGTATGGGCCATGTGTCAAAATCTATTCTCTACCCACGTCTGGACACAACACTGACACAACAACCACATCATACAGACAGGTCAGATCTCTCTGACCAAACAGCACATTTACCATGGTGGTTTTACATCAGATAGATCCTCCCAGACTATAGATTCTGAAAAATATTTATTAGTTTTCTGCCCTAAAAGAGGATAGGTAATATGTTTCATTATTCTCAACACTTGATCTGTCTTGCCTAACCCTTGCTGGAGTTTATGTACATTGTTGGTCCCTAGACCCTGACTTGGGCGGGGGGTCTAGAGCAAATCCCTACTTGTTTGTAAGGCTAGATTTCGATATGGCAGTATCAAATCACTCAAACATGAAACAATATTCAAAATATATAAAGAAATAATTTCAATCTTACCAGATTATGAATAAATAACACAGAATTGCTAGCAAAACTCAGCTGAGCTGCTGGCTATAGTATGGCGTCCCTAAACTTCTTTCACTTTCTTTCATATGGAAATCACCACACTTTAAAATCTGTGTCTATCACTGAACAACTATTGAGAAATGACCCCAAATCCGCGTCTAAGCGCCGACAATATGCTTGTCTGTGGCCAATCACTGCCTAGGTTTTTTTGAATTTCAAATTTCCTACACTAAAGTCATTTCAGTCATGCTTCAGTCAAGTATGGATGTTTATCTGTTAGTCTGTCCGTCTCTACTTGCGTTTCTACAAAAATGTACTTGATTTTTGAACCAACCTTTCTCTCCCCTCCAAAATTTTGTCGTTAAAAGTTATTTTTAGACACAGCCACCACAATATCCCGTCTCTTCCATACTAAGTAGATTTGAACACCTGCGTCTCGAGGTCGTGTTTTTTTGTGCAATTAGCGACACTTTTAGATTCAATACAGTCTGTCGATGATGTGAACAACACTGTCTTTTGTCATTATCTTCAATATTATCTATCCGTCTGTAAAATTAAGAACATATTAGTTCACTGCTCAGAATGGGCCATCCGGCCAGCTAATTTTTATATTCCTAACATTAATATTAAGAAAAAAGTACTTTTTAAATTTTGTAATATTCCAAACATCTGCGTTTTAGCCGCTGAATTCAAATCAAGGGCTTGGTATTGCAAAAGCGTCCAATAAATGACTGTGGCGTAACATATCTACGGTCCCTTCTGTCGAGTTGCTTACTTTTTATGTCAACTTGGGAAACGTGACTTTTCTCCGTTTCCCCCCCAATTGCGTCTCCTTAGCCTTTCTAGTCTCACGCAATCTTTCCAGTCATATTTTTTTCCTTTTTGATCCGCCGTTCCCCTCCTGTCTAGCAAGTCAATTATTATGGAGGATGATGACCCGCGGTCTAGGCGATCATGTACATCAGCAGCCTACGCATTATGTTTTTTTTTTTTATCCTTATATGTTATCCTTGGAGGTATTTTACCGTTGTATCTCTGTCAATTTCACTACAATAAATATTTTAAACTGTTTGCCAAATCGTCTAAGTCGAGAGGTTCGTTCCATCATTCAAGGTTCAGTTGACCAGTTGATAGCCTTATTCAGTAATTGAGAATTGACAGAAGGAGTTATCCAAGGAGATTGACTTCAGAATATTTGACAATGCAAACCAAATTAAAAAAAATAAAAGAACTTCCACAGCTTTATTAAAACGAATGGATCCTAGACAACAAACGAGAGAACTCGGGCAATTTCTCTATCCCTTAACAGGAGAGAAATAAACTGGGGGCGGTCGTCCGGTTTTCTTTCTTCTTTCAAAAATGAAATCAACTGAGGCTGGACTACTACACTTAACTTCTACGCAGGACTTTTAACATTTGAAGAACTATACGATTGTAGAGTGTCGATGAAAACTGTACATTCACTGAATTTCACAATTGAAGATGACATGTAACGGTTGCTCCATGTAGATGAATCAAAGATCGTTGACCTGACCTTGAGGACTGTCAAGATTCAACGCTTCGACATCATAGTGATTCGGTTCGAACTTTACAACTCTACATTCAAGATTTTAAATACTAGCAGCACGCAATTTTCGAAGTTGAAAGATAAATGACAATCTGGCAAATTTTACTCAATGACGT
>JAMPIV010016370.1:0-224709 GCA_024509875.1 Oreohelix idahoensis
GTTAATATCCCGTGGGGATCATAAAATTACACCCGATCACATGTGGCTATTGGATCGTAAAACAAAATTATGAATAAATAAATCGCAGTTATACCAATTGCTTCGAATTTTGCAAGAGTACTACACATTTCAATCATAATACTATTTTTTCTAACGGAGATTTCACTTACCTAACTCAGATGGACCAGCAAATGGTTAGAACACGTGGCCTTCAGTGCGTGGGTAATGCATGCAAGAATCGCACGATCCTGGAATAAGGTCTAGCTTTCCCTGGTTACCACTGGGCGTAAAGTTGGAAAAAATGACCAGTGTGTAGTGTCTGCACTTTTAGCGGGACATTTCCTGCTTTGGACACGTGAATCCGTATCGTGCATCCATTTGACACATTAGCCCTCATATAGACGCTCCAATCAATAATCGTTTAAAGAGTCACGTGCTGTTTTCCTAAGTGGGCCTAAACTGGTTCTCGATCTTCCCTAAGTTTTAGCATTCGTTAAATTAAAGCGGGTTTCTCTCGCTACCAGAGTTCAGGGTCCAACAATGACGGTCGTATCTAAAAATAGCTGATGAGAAAATCACCGAACGCTAGGAGATTATCCGCAATTGACAATTCCCTGTGACTTTGTGATCATGCATTGAGGAATGAGAAAAAAATGATTGACACGTAATTAATAAAAAAAATGAAAGAAGATTGGTCCAGTCATCACACAAGCCCCCTCCTCAAGTTTGACGTTCCGTCCAACTCCTCTGGGTCCTGTCTTCTCTTCTTTTTTTTAGTTTCCATATCTCCTCGGTTGCGTCCGGATGTCTGCTCAAAAAATCTGCCCCTAACGTTGTTCTCCCAGGTATGTATTCTATGTGAAATGAAATATGGCTGCAACCCGGAGTGACCGTCTCATAAGCCGGGCATTAAGGAGTCTTCGACAGCTGGCAAGAAATATCAACGGTTGGTGATCACACTGCACCGTGAACTTTTTCCCGTATAAATATGGTTGAAACATCTGCACAGCCCATATTATCGCGACAGACATTCTCGTTCGAATGGTAGAGTAGTTCTGTTCAGCAGGGTTCAATTTCCTACTAGCATATGCAACTGAGGGAAAATAGAGATTGCAGAAGGTCCTATCACTAGGCGCAGGAGAGTGGCGCCTACCCTATAATTGCTTTATAGCATCTGTTCGCAGCGTAAAGTTCAGAGTTAAGTCAGGCAGTCGCAGAATTGGCCTAGCTGTGAGTTTCTCATTCAGCGGCGTGTAGGCATTTTCGCACTCCGCTGTCCAGGTTACTTTATCCGGGTTCCCAGTCTTGGTTAATGCGGTCAGTGGCGCACTCAGGGTATTTAAAATCTTTAATATATTTCTGGTAAGAAGCCCACATAGAGATCACAAATGACCTGACATCCTTTTTAGTCCTGGGGTCGTGGGGCCCGCTGTAGATGTAACTTCTCAATATTACGTGCATCTGGGTAATACATGCATCCATGCGAGATGGTGTGTCCCAGAGGAATTCTAGTTGCTCAGCAGGCAATTTGACATTTTGTAGGGCGAGCGGTGAGTCCTGTTTCTCTAAGTCTTTCAGAGAGTGGGGAAACTGCGTCCAGGTGCTCCTCAAAGGGGGTCGTTGCAATGAGTATGTCGTCCGTGAAATTACTTGTTCCAGGGGGGTTCAGGGGTGCCAGTAGTTTCCTCATCATATCGAGATAAAGACGCTGGGGGGCGGACGTGGGGGGGGGGGCTTGCTGTTTAGCCCAAATGGCAATACATTAAACTCGTTAATGGCCCTCAAGTACTGAATACTAACATGTGTCGAATTTCCTTTTTATACCGGGATCTGGTAGTTACCCTTTGCTAAGGTCTATCTTCGAAAAAAGTATCGCGCTCTTACTCAGCTTGGTGAAAAGCTGATTCTGATCAGGTAAGGGCTCCGCTTTTGAAATTCAGGTATACAGCGTTGAGCCTTCGGTAGTCTATGCAGAGGCGATGTTCTCCTGTTGGAATTTTCTAAGCAACACCAACACTCGCACTTCCTACTATAAGGAGACTTCTGATTATTTTGAGATAAATTTTTTTCCTTAAGCAGTACTCGATTTCTTCGCTCAAATGCCTTTGCCTTAGCATAAGGAACAGGATAGTTCTTAACTCGTACCGGGGCGAGGTCTGTTAGCTTCATATCAAATTCTATCAGGTTTGTCAGGCCAGGTTTATCAGTGAGTGTACTAGTGTGTCTTCTCAACAACTGTTGCCACCTGTGGCCTGCTGATCCTCCGTTAAAGTTGAACTAATCTGAAACATCTTGATGAGTTTTCACCCTGGCGAAGAGGGTAAATTCACATGAAGTCAGGGGTCTTCTGCCTCAGTTTCCGTCGCAATACTCAGTGTCAGGAAGTGTGCTGGTTGTGCGCCTGGTCTTTCTTAATACCGCTTCAGCTGGTTTATGTGGTAAATCTTTTGCTTGCCCTTTATGGCAATCTTGTTATTGGTGCGCCACAATTTCTCAACAGTTTTATATGGACCTCTCACATCCCGATTTAACAATTTATTTATTATTGCTCTACTGGACAGGAGTAATAATACCTGTTCTCCTACTTCTAGCTCCCTATCCTTCGCAGTGCGGTTGTAGTAACGCGCATGTTTACGACGGGCACGGCGTACATTTTCCTTTGCCAGTTCCCATCCTGTTTTAAGGCGTTGGGTCAACTCATTCACGTATTGGGATGCAGAGGTGGGAGGTGACCGTCTCATCAGCTTTATCATCTGTCCAAGTACGTAACAGTGCCTCTAAAGGTCCTTTTATTGGTCTACCAAACAGCAATGTGGCAGGTGGCATCCCAGTAGAATTGTGGGGTACTTCGCGGTAAGCAAATAGTGCTGCGGTAAGTATTGATCCCAGCTCTCTGGTTTTTCCTGCACAAGTTTCTGAAGGATGGAAATAAGGGTCCCGTTAAACCGCTCCACCTGGCCATTTGCTTGGGGGTGGTAGGGAGAGGTGTGGATATGTCGGGCCTGAAATATCCTAAACACTTCCTCGGTGAGTTTTCCTCGGAATTGCGAACCATTATCTGTCAGGATCTGTGACGGAAATCCTAGCCGAGTAAATATGGTGAGCAGAGCCTCAGCAACATGCTTGGAATCACAGGCGGGCATAGCAATTGCCTCTGCCCACATGGAGCAACAATCCACCAACGTGAGTATATAACTGTTTCTCTTTTTGCTACGAGTAAGTGGACCCACAATATCGACCGCTACTCGTTCGAAGGGTGTGCCCAAGATCGGCATTTCTCCCAGAGTGGCTGGGGCCGTCCAGTGTTTCGGCGCTGTCCTCTGGCACTGCGGGCATGATTTCACATATCTCTGGATATCGGCGTTGATACCTGGCCAATAATAATGACATGAAATACGCTGAATCGTGGCACTTATGCCCATATGGCCACTAAACGGAAGGGCATGGCCCATTTCTAGAAACCTGGGCTCGGTATGCTGATGGATCCACGAGTTGCCCATGTTCCTGTCCTCCATTTCCTGCTTTCCGATGCAACAGTCCATTTTTCTTGTAGAAGTCTCCCTTTTGGAGAGGAGTGTGCGCTCTCGGTAGTTTTTTGTAGCAAGGTGCTAGAGATGGATCCTCAGTTTGTGCCTTTTTTAATTCCTCAGGGAGGATGTAGGGTGGGGATTCCAACTCCGTATTCCGTTTGGCCTGTCCTCTAGGGGTGACAGCCGCCACAACCAGAGGGTGAATGGGTTCTCCCAAGAACACATACCTACACCCTAAGATCAAGGGATAAATAGGGTCGTCCAAGATCGCTGCACAGATTTCCGCAGTCACATATTTTGATTTGACCTGAATCTTGGCTATGGCCAACCGCATAGGTGCTGCACTTTTAGTAGGTCCTTGTATTTCTATAGTGTCTTCTGTCATCTGGTCAGGCTTTACTAGGGATGCACAGACAACTGCGTCGAATGCAAGGCCTGTATCATAAAGGCAGGTCACCTCTTGGTCATTTACGAGGACTGTCTCAACGACCGGGGGATGTCGGGGTTTGTCCAGAGGTTCTTCCGGTCCATTTCCCCTTGCGGCACTTTTACGTAAGCAGGCAGCATGATGAGGTGGGTTTTTCCGGTTGCACTCCTGCGTATTGTGGGTGATGGTTCTACAGTGCTTACACCATTTTTCCCCTTGCCTCTGCTGCTGGAAATTTGATCTCTGAGTAGTCTTTTAGTCTGGCTTGTCATGCTTTTTGAAGTTAGTATACGGTGGTTTCACTTGGGGGTCCATGTGTGACTGAGCTGTCTGTCTAGATACGTAATCTGGTTGTTTCCGTCTGGGTGGTGGATTCTCTGATAGTGCTGCCTGATATCGTTCCGCTAACTGGACTATGGATTCTAAAGTGCTGGCCCCATTCTCTGTCAGGAATCTTCTCATGTCGGAAGTCATGGTGTCCTTCAGTTGCTCGATCATGACCATTTCCTTCAGGCCTTCCCAATCATGAGTAAAATTCCCTAGGGCACCCCACTTCTCCACGTAGGAATCCAGTCTCGCAGCAAACTGAGCAACGCTCTCGCCAACTTCCCTCCTAGCATTACGGAACCTCTTCCTATAGGCGTCAGCATGTAGCTCATAACGAACCAATAGTGCCTTTTTTCAGAGAGTCGTAGTCATCCTGTAAACCTGGAGGAAGCTTGCTATATACGTCATAAGCAGTTCCTCTAAGCCCTTGCGACAGTTTCAGGTTCCACTTGCTCTTTTCCAAACCAAACGTGGTGGCAAACTTCTCAAATTTGTCCAGATACACATCGATCGAGTCAACTCGTTCCGAGAAAGCTTCGAATGGAAACGTCAAGGGTCCCAAAGTTGACATGAGTGAGGATGGCAAAGGTCCTGTGCCCCCTGCATGCAAGGAGGGCATATCATTTGACCGTGGCGATAGGTTGCCTGAGGAGGTAGATGCTGTCGCACCGGCTACCGGTTCAACTCTTTGAGCCTGTCCCTGCATCTCTAACTGCTTCATCTTCAGTGCATGCTCGCGTTCATCTCTCTCGCTTCTTTCCCTAGCGTCTACAGCTTTTATCCTCTCATCTATTTCTGCTAACTTTATTCGCTCTTCTCTTTCAGCTTTCGCTGTTTCTCGAGCGTAATACTTATCAGTCTCGACACTGACATAATTCGAAAGGTCCACCCCACTATAACCTAGATCTCGACCGGCCTCCCCTAGTGCTGCCTTAAGCTTAACTGTTTCAGCCATCTTTTGCTGTTATAGTCCACACTGAGTAAGCTAGTGCTACCTTCCAATAGTGTTTCTAACAACAAGCAAAAACTTACTAATTATCAGACTGCTGTAGAATGAAATTACTACAGTTATGGAGACTTAAGGTCTGCAATTCAGTGAAATACAAAATCATGAACTAACTTAATTAAATACAACATATATAAAGGGATTCACCAATCAATGCCTGAAATTCTAGAAAAAATGTTTTCTGTCTTTCTAGAGCTCACTGTGTGAAAATACATGTGTTAAAATGGTATACTGAAATGACTGAATGAATGATACTATCCCAGAGGTATGATAAAATACATAAGTTCAAATCCCGGACTGAGACCCAGTGTCGCGTAGCGTTTGAAGGATAAGAATTATCTAGAGGAAATAATAGATCTGAATGTGGAAGATTTGGCTCAAGGAATTCCTGCTGGGTTTTCCACCACTGAAGCTAGACAAAGAGGGTAAATTCTCCTAACTAGACAGGTCTGGAAAAGATTGTAAGGAGATATTTGGTCTCTCGCTACCGTCGTCCCCTTCTCAGTTATCTATTATTGTTATTCTTTAAATTATTTTATATTTTACGAGCCCCCTCCCTTATGAAGGAAGATAAACATCAGACAATATGTAACATCTAATAGAAGGAACAGAGCATGGGGTACAGTATATACACCCAATTGGTTTATTGCAATTAAAACGAATAGATGGTGAATGATAGTATTGTCGATGGAATTAGTGTCTGCTGTATGTACTATGTGTCTCACAATTCAAGTGTTTTTCATCATGGATGACAAAAATATGCATTGATCTGGTGAGTTCCCTTTCTATAGGAACTTAGCTTTTCAGCCCCCGGCTGATAGTGAAGCGTGGTTAGTTCTCCGGTCTCCTGACGTTGCCCCAGGTAGGTCTTGAATGGTTCGGATTTGCCTTCTCTGTGCTCGACTCCGTATTCTGCTCTGAGATTGGACTGTCGTGCAAGGCTCCACCATAGACTGAAGACAAATACGACGGCTTCATTAATTTTCTAGCTTTAGAAAGCAGTCTTCCCTAAGCCGTCCCTCTGCCAGTCATCTCAGATTTTAGTCTCTAACATCATATGTCTAGAGCCTAATCTTGAATTCAAGTTTCTCCTTTCTGTCCTTTATTATATTCCTCTGCCCCAGTGGCAGTATTATAATTCTTTAGACTGATTTATCGTCAACTAAACCCGATGAATTATTATAAATGTCAGTTAAACCCACCAAATTTATCATAGAAATGTCGGCAACAGTATTCTAGTTCTGTGCCTCTAGCCTAATCGTCATATCAATTATGATGAATTTAACAAATAATTGGACATCAGTGTTTTAGAATTGTCTGACAACATTATCACACACTTCATGTCTGGTCGTATCGTCATATAATTTATAATGAATATATGTCACGGTCTGTCAACATTATCGTTAATATTAAATTCCGTTAGTCTAAGCGTCGGGTCGAAAATAATCAAATACTATGGAAATTAATAGCTATATATATTCCCGTTATACATTATTATGAACATGTTGTACATATCCCGTGGGATCATAAAATACACCCGATCACATGTGGCTGGATGTGATCGTAAAACAAAAATTATGAATAAAGTAAACGCAGTTATACCAATTTTGCGTCGATTTTGCAAGGTACTACACATTTCATCACAGTACTATTTTCTAACGAGATTTTCACTTACCTACTCAGATGGACCAGCAATTTAGACACGTGGCTTCAGTGCGTTTAATGCATGAATTCGCACGATCTGGATTAGGTCTAGCTTTCTTGGTTACCTGGGCGTAAGTGAAAAATGGCCGTGTTTGGCGCACTTTTAGCGGAACATTTCCGCTTGGACACGTGATCCGTAGCGTGCATCATGTGACCTTAGCCTCATATAGACGCTCCAATCAATAACGTTAAAAGTCACGTGATGTTTTCCTAAGTGGCCTAAACTGGTTCTCCCTAAGTTTAAGCAGTACTAAATTAAAGCGGGTTTCTCGCTACCGAGGTCAGGGGTCAACAATGACGTCGTATCTAATAATAGCGAGGAGAAAATCACCGAACGCTAGGAGATTATCCGCAAGTGACAATTCCCGGGACTTTGCGATCATGCATTGAGGATGAGAAAAAATGATGTCACGTAATTAATAAAAAAAATGAAGAGAAGATTGGGCAAGTCGTCACAGTGATGAAAACAGTGATGATTACATTAGTGGCAAACAATATAGACTTTAGTCAGAGTGACAGTTTTCAAAAGCTACATAACATAGAAATATTGTGAATTCAAGTGATCTCAGTAACACTGAAGTTATTGTGACAGTTTTCAATATTTACCAAACAATATGGACTTTAGTCAGAGTGACAGTTTTCAAAAGCTACATAACATAGAAATATTGTGAAGTCAAGTGATATCAGTAACAGTGAAGTTATTGTGACAGTTGTCAATATCTACTCCCCTAATACTGAAGATAAATTCAAGTACCATCATTAACATTGGTTCCAGAGGATTAGTTGAACTAAGACCATTTTCAGAACAAGCGAGACTTAGCAACAAGGACAAGACTTTATTTTTAGTGATTGACTTTTATTTGGTGTAGATACATGCAACATCATCAGTGTGTTTTTATTTTTTAGGGTTGATGTTTACACAAACAGAACTAAACCGATGACTGTACATAACTTAAATTAAGAAATTGTAGTGCACTGTTTTGATTACTTTATATCAGCTTTGAATTCCTTTTACTTTATATTTAATTAATTCCCCTAGATACTATTACAGCCCATAGGTATAATTCCGAACTGTTTGATAGACTCTCAGGACTCTTCTCTGGCAACTATCCTAGTATCACCTGATACACCTTGTTGTCTTATTCTTTATAAATTAAGGAACCTCTCGTGACAAGGACTAGGCAGTCAATGTAATACAAGAAATGAACTGTTCTGTCTATCTTGCGTCCGCACTGAAGTCGTCTAACGCGACATTGTTGAAATCATGAACGAATCAAGTAGAGCTCAAAATATACTTCCTTTCTATTAATATCTCATCTAGCAATCACACACATTGCTAATGCCTCATGAAGTAGAATCATACAGTCGACATACACTTTGTAATCTGGAGCCACCATAAAATACGTCCTCATACCACCGAACACTTAGAAGAAGAAGACCCTAGCAGACGATCCCCTCACCTCTGCTTCATTAGTTTCACGTCTGCCTGAAAACCAAATCGCATGACGTCAATACGTGTATTAATAAATGACACCGTATAAAATAAACAAAAAGGAGCCCTGCTGAGCTAACCATTATACCGACACAATCGTTATGAATTTTAATGATAACATTATTCCCCCCCCCCCCCCCCCAAGCAAAAATAATGGAAACAACGTTTTCATTATTCCCGTGGTGTGAGTATAACATCACCAGAGAGAAATATGGCAACATCAAATTTCACCGTAAGTAAGAACTAGTATAGCACCCAGGTTTCTGCCATAGGGTCGGCAATTTAACACTAAAAGTGTGGTCCATGGCTAATACCAAAGCCAATGTCTACTTTGGACAAATTCGTTTTTTAACAGCAATGTGAGGTCGCCATAACTAATAGTACCCAACATATTAAAAAATGATGGTAGCAATACACGCACTCACATACCTCACACCGTCCAATAACACCTATCAGTCAAGTCCAGTATCAGTTGTCAATTAATTAACTTATTGATCAACAGCAATATTGCAAAGCATTAGAGAATAAACAAATTTGCAACAGCGTAAATAGATAAAATGAGGCAGACAATCATGTTAGTAAAATGAATGAATGCAACATCGTACGCTAAAAGATTAAAGTCATGTGTACATCTTAAGTACTTGTCATAAAAAGTGAATTGTGGTGTCAATAAAAAAATTTCATCTTGCACCTAACAAAGTTTTGTGTCCAATCAGGTAAGAATACGTCGATGTACGGTACGAATTGACAATAGTATTGAGAACTCTCAAAATATTCAATCAATGTTTAGTGTAAGTATATGAATGCCTTGCGTCAAAGACCAAATCTTATCCCACGAATTAAAATTAATTAACAGTTAAATAAAGCACTGTAATTAAAGGTCATAGGGTAATAGTATTATACACACTACTGGAATAAGAAACAACTAAATTCCAGTGAAAATATTTATAAACTAGCACAACGTTTATGTCCATGATTTTCTGCCGCATTATCGAATAAGTTCCATTATCAGTTCCCGTCAAGTAACAATGTTTAATGTACGATAGGATTTTTCTAGTAATGTCCATTTGACCATGCAAAGCATCAATGAGTTAAGTCCCTTAATCTTTAGACGCCGCCATTTCGTTTGCAGAATAAATCACGATTTTACATTTAAATATCCAAATGTCACGTTATTCTGAAACCATCAATGAATGTGTGTGTTTTTGCACATAAACCGAGTATGACAACTGTTAATAATATCCAAGACATCCATGTAATGCGCTGAGTAAAATGAGGTACATCTCGAAATTGGCGATATCAGCATTCATCCTCATCAGGTGTCGAGTGAACCGATCACTACCTGTAAGTACTGTCAAAAGAGTCATTGAGCGATTTCATTCAATTTCCGATGAAAAAAATGACGATAGTTCTCAGCCTTGGCATTCCCCACAGAGTCTGTGCATATTTTATCTTTGCGCAGCAGCAATAAATCAGGAAATTCCTATCAGCATCAGCATTGTCAGCAAAATACGTTCATATATGGTGCAATGTTCTATTGGTCAACACGAGAAGAAGTCAGTTAATAGGTTTTTTTGTAACTTCACAAGGTACCTGCTTTTGCCATGTTGTTAGCTGACAGTGAGTCCTTTACACAACGTGATAACACATCCGCGACCACGTTTTGACTGCCCTTGATGGCACGAAAGTCATATTCGTAGGGTTGGAGCGAAAGTGATGCTCTGGCAGCTTTCTCAGTATGAAATTTCGACGTTTTCAGATAGGACAAGGCCCTCTGATCAGTCTCCAAGACAAATTTTGCACCAATGAGGTTTAACCCTCCGTCCCCCCTTTAGGGTTTTGTGAAAAACAGTTGTGGTGAAATTATACAGTATTGTGCCGAATTTTTTTTTATACCCCCAATCCCTTTATTAAGTCCCATCTACGACCCTGGTTTCATAAAATCCATTTTATTTTACAGAATGCTGCTTTCATTTTAACGAATGCTGCTTTAGACTCTTATAATACATATGACTTTGAAGAAATGAAAGTGGGAGCCGCGCCTGCGTAGTGGCTACCTCACTGCGCTGGCGACCGGGTGACACAGGATCAAACCCGGGCGAAGACATTTGAAGATTTTTCGTCGACCGCCGGGATTTGGACTGGATTAATTCGAGCCCTGGCGAGGACACTTGAAGGAGTGTCGTTGATCAGGGACTAGCGGCTCCTGAGCCGACCCAGCTCTAATGAGTACCTCCGAAATCGGCTGAATGGCGAGGGACACCTGTCTCTGTGCAAGAAAAAAATGATACTCACGTAAAATCAGTCTCAGGTTAGACATACTAACCTGAGATTTCGCCTCGAGTAATAGCTGGCGTACTAAAAGAAATGAAAGTCACTGAAAACAAAATATATACTAATTACTAGCGGTCACACTCAGCTTTGGCCGGTTCCATGTCGTTTTAGGAAGGTTCCAATTTAAAAAATAATTGTGTTATGACATTGATGTGTGCGTCTAACAAAAAAATGTAAGTGAAGGCTTCTTTGCAGAGGACACTAGTATTACAGTCACTTGGTGACATCACGGATACGTGTTCCGGTGTGCTAACTCGGGAAAATGCCATATAAAGTTGCCCATGTAAGAAGCACTCATCGTTCAAGTCGACGCCGGCCACGTGAAGCGTTTTATCCTGTCTTTTATTTATTCTTCTTCTTCCGTCCTTAGCCACCGACCGTCAAAGCAGTCAGTGGCCATTACGCCTAGTGGCGTCTTAGGGCAACAGCAGATAGGTTTTCTTTGCCATTGTTTCCCATCACGCCTATTGGCGTCTTTAGGGCAACGGCAAATCAATAAATTTGCTGTTGTTTCCGTAATCGAAGTGACTGGCAAACGGGTGATCAGCCCGTTGGTCTTTTATTTATGGTCATTGAAAAACAAAGTTTTATAGGGAAATGGGAGTCTCTCAAAATTGAGCGGCAGATCGGAGAGAATCATCGGGATTCTTGGTATGCAGACATTCTCTCCGATACCACCAACATGGATGGTGGCCTCTACTATATAGTATTTCAAAGATGTTATTTGGAGTCTAGAGCCATTACACAGTTTGGGTGGGCTAAGATTGCGGAGTAAAATGATTGGTGCACCCACTTTTAAAAGTAGTTCGTGAGACGGTAACCCTGAAGGATTTAAAGAGTTTAATAACTCGACTAGATAATGTATGAAGTCTTGTTCGTCCAAGGTGGTATCACCGAACTTGTATGTGCGGGAAGGAGAGTAAAGCTCATCTAATATACGATTATATTTTTTAGTTTCAGTATCATTTTAGGTGCCAAAATAGCGTGTTCCTTAAACCATGAAGGATATTTACTTCGTAAATTTATTATGTCCGGACAAACAGAATTAATCAACTCTTGGATGATGTCGTTAACAACTCTACACAGTTGAGTATTATTCAAACTGATTTTACCTTTTTTATACATGCAAGTCTCATTTCCTACTTTTAACAACAAATCGGCAAAGAGAGCCATATTGACTTTCCCGAAAAATTGAGCACGCATATTCTTGGAAAGGAATAGTTTTCCAGCGTCAGGCCAAATGAAAGATAAATATTGGACAAACATAAAGGTATGTTTTCAGGCACTCGTAAGAAATAAAGAAGTAGAAAACTAGACAACAGAAAAACAACAGATGTGAGTGGCTTACCCAGGACTCGAACTCAGGAAAAACGTATTTACTTCCTGCTCCAGTACTTCTTGGGATAACGGGTAACGTTTGCCTAAAATCGCCACCAAATAATACGGTCACACCATTAATGAATCGAATGTCGCCTCTTATATCTTTCAACAGTTGTCAGTTTTCTCGCATGAGTTGCCAGAAAAGTAATGTTTGAAATTTTTGCATTAACTGTATAGGTCATGTTAATATATTCAAATCATATTGGCTGATCGTTTGAGCTTTGTAACAACAAATGCGTGGGAAGGTAGTGAATATAACCTGACGCTTCAGTCAGTCAAAACTACTGTAAAGATCGCTTGACAAGACAACAGACAGGGCCAGAGTGAAGCCTAGAATTCAAAATTCCGTTTTATCAGACCGGACACCTTTTATTTGAGTATTTATCAGGACTTACGAAAAACAGGCCAGGAAATCTCTATTATTTTAATAAGGAAAGCCTCTGTCTAAGGAAACTGAAGGAAACACACGAAGTCAGAGAGGGAACGTATTAAATTAACGACACCGCAGACGCGTGTAAAAGGCCGATTCAAGTCTCTTTTATTCATCTGAGCAAAATGTATGTGAGCCGGAATTGGCTTATTGGTGGCACCATCAGAAAGTACTATCTCTGGAGGAAGAAAGGAACAGTGGCCTAAGCTTTAAGACGACGGCCCATCTGAGTAGACTCTTGATAAGGGTGGATTTAAGGCTGTCTTCTGGATGATGATAAGGCCACACTGTCTGATTACTATGGACGTTGCAAGTGTAAGTCCTAGTACGTGGTAACTCTTCAGCTCTGTCAAAATACCACCCCTATCGACACCAGGTATATTATAGTTGAAGATGTAGGGTGTCTTATCTGGTTTTGTTGTTGTTGCTGTGTATATATATATTAGTGAGGTAGTTCAGATGTACAGCATATGAAGTATGACATGTGAAGTCATAAAAAAGGGTGAACTGCTTTGACGTTTCATCATTTATTTGGACGCCACAAATGACAGGTACGTTACATGAGTCATGGACATCAAAAGTTCAATATATATTCAGCATACTAAAGTTTCTGCATGGATCTGCATACATCTCCAAGTTGATACAGATAATCCTAGCTGACGATAGCCTCAGCTTCATCTCATAAATATTCATAAATCAATACTCCTCTCTGATACTGGAAGATCAGATGTACAATATAAATCCATTACTGTTCGCATGAGAATGGCATACATGGAGTACAGGTCAAACTGACCTTTATAACATTCCTAGCTCTAACCCTCAACAAAAGGTGCAATCGCTGACATAGCGATGTTCATAGGACGTAGAACTGTTCCTCGGGCTTAGTATATCCCGTGTACATATAACTCGCAGGTATGAAGATACCTGGGGTGTGACTTCTAGTAGAAGAACCTCTATCACTGTAATACGTGAGCGAGCAGAGATCGACCATTGTCAACATAATGTTAAATTATAGATTTGAAACATAAATGAGGTATTACCTTGTTTCGAAATCAACACCACAAAACACACGCCTCCAGGCGTTTTGAATAATCAAGGGAAGGACCTTGTTAGCTACACTAACTCACAAAAGGATTCCTAATTCCCTATTAACAAATCACAGAGACGCGCATAGCGTCCTGCTTAGCTCAAACATCTCATCGAATCCCTGGGCGGAAAACGATTCTAACTTTCTTAAAGTTCGCACATGCGCAGAACGCATACATTTGAGTAATAATCAACGAGACGATGGTTGAAGACCTTCTAGAAAGATTTTGTAAGAAATCGTGCCTTATATGGACAGCAAAAGAATCCTCAACACTGGTTTCAATCATTCTAAGAAACAGTTGACCGATACTACCATATAAGGAGAGTGACCAACACATCGTTAAAAAAATGGACCGATGAGTCCCGTCACAAGCGAAGGTAACCATCCCTGCAAAATGTAATCACAGTTAAACAAGAGTTATCTAGCTTAGACTGTGCGAAAAATCAAAAGTGTACAATTCAGACAAGTTAATTACACAATGTCTTTAGAAAAAATTATACAATGTCTTTAGACAAAATTATACAATGTCTTTTGAAAAATTATACAATGTCTTTTGAAAAAATTATACAATGTCTTTAGACAAAATTCTGTGCGTAACAACTCTCCATGACATTTCTGGGAAACGAGCTACACAAGACAACCTTGACCAGCGACGAGTTTGAGCAGTGTAAAAAGAACCAACCCATCTGAAGGAGCAGAATCGTCATTGGCAGCTAAATTCAATATATGCTGCCACTTGAACTTCTTGTAACAATTTACCCCCTATCACGACCGTGATGATATATTTTTTTTGTGATCCATAACTATTTAAATTATTTTCAAACTGTTAAAACTTAAGTGATTATTAAATTGTGTAATTTGTAAATTTACAAATTTAACTTCGTTTTAATCATTTCAAAGTTACTGCATGTTTGTCTCAGTCAATTTACTACACACACTCTAAACAGAGCTATAACAGACTAATAAGAATTCCACTGAGTAAATCAGAGGTGGAGGCTTAAACAAGCTAACATAAACCATTGCTTAATCCTTCACAAAAGTTGTTGGCAGATTCTAGAATTAACGTGCTCAGCCAAATGCAGCATTGTTTTCGCTTATTTGAATGTCTTGTCAAACACCTTTGTGGTAGAAGCGTCATTAACCTTCTAACTACATATCTGCCAAGAGTAATCCTGTGCTAAGGTAGACATATTTGAAGCCCGTATTAGATACGCTTGAGTTATGGCCACAGTTGGACCACTACTACAAAGCAGGGGAGGCAATACCGTCACACAGAGTCCTATCTAGGGCTGCGATAGAACTTTTATGCGACTTACTGCTCTCATCCTACACAATTATCGAACACTTTTGCTGCAAATTTGCTGCGACGCTCTGTTTAGAAATATTACGTAAATATTAGACAAACATAAAGGTATGTTTTCAGGCACTCGTAAGAAATAAAAAAGTAAAAACTAGACAACAGAAAAAGAACAGACGTGAGTGGCTTACCCAGGACTTGAACCCAGGACTCGAACCCAGGACCTTCCGTACGACACCCCGCCTAGCTATGCAAGCGAATCATACTATCCTCCCCGCCATCCAGGCATCATCACATAGGATGCTTCTATGACGGGTCACCAGTGCGACCTGAAACACATAACACCGGAAATTTACCATGAGCAGTCCAGCCTATTAATGACGCAATCACTTCTGTTGTTCCACTATTATACAGTATAAACCTACCCTCTGTCCTGTACTTACTGTTCTTAGCCTTCTATCATTTACTAGACACAGTATTAAGGCCTTTGTCTTGTGCCTGAAAACATACCTTTATGTTTGTCTAATATTTATTTACTGTTTACATGCCTCGGGTTTCCCTTCCTTATGTGTCAGAAATATTACACACAGCACCTTGATCATCATGACATAAATTGAGTGGTCACTTAAACGTTGCATGAGCCATTTTGCCACCTTGTTGCCACGTCGCAGCTATTCCCGAAGAAGCCACGGCCAGGGAAACATCACCTCGAGATCTTATTTTGACAAAAGCAGATTTATAAAGAAAGTCTTTCCCGCGCTGCCGGACGCACCTAAAAAGAATACGTGTCCTGAACCATTGTCAGCACACGTGAGAACAGTGTTGTAAACTGTAAGTTTATCGGTGTTCAAGCAGGTACAGCTGTACTCACAGTTTGTAACAACGCCTGTTGTCATATGTCGTTTCGTGCAGATATAGTCGGCCAAAAGCAGAAGAATCCGGATCATTTGTTTGCAGAAGACCAAATTCTTGTAAGGTTGTTTTCCTTAGAACGATCGTAAATTTTTTTTTTTTTTAGTTAGTTAAAGCAGAATTGTATATTTCATCGCTGTATTGTAAGTTTTCTGTAGAACAGTCATGGCGAAGTCGGTGTAAAATATCTTCTGACATGCTGTATCTGTGGGAAAGCCACAGGATAGTGGATCAAATACGTAACAAAGTACCAAAATAATGGCAAACAAACAAATACCAAAGCAACGAAGATGAACTGGACAAAGCAGCTTCATCTTCTTTTAAACCCAATGCTTTACATGCTGCTTGAAATGTAGGATGTAGGACACATTGAATTGTTTTTGTAAGTTTTCAAGAGAATTGAGGCCTTTAACAACGTGGAGTAACAAACGCAAATAATAACATTCAGCGTTATTGGGGTGGACGGTATAGACACACCCCAAAGCGTCACATCATTTTATACACCTGAGTGTCCTTCAACTGGTACTCCTTGGTTTCGCCGCTGAAATTTATTTCTGTTCCATGTATAGTATGCGGGAAGCTCATCATACGCCAAAGTCCTTGCAAAAGAGTCTTCTGAACACAATTTGAAAAAAAGTCATCACAGTAGTATCTTGCGGACAGGGCCGTAGTTACGGGGGGGGGGGGGGGGGGGGGGGGGGGGGAGAGAGGAAGGGGGGGGTAGGGGGGGGGGGGGGGGGGGGGTTAGGGTTTGGTGAAAAACATTTGTGGGGAAATTAGACTATACTGAACATGTTTTGTGCTGACATTTTTCTATAACCCCCCCCCCCCTATTAAGTCCGATCCACTGCCCTGCTCGCGGATTATTAACAACATCCGCTGCATTGTTAGGGTTAAAATACACACTTTGGCCATTTTCAAGATGGACAGCTAAATGCATAAATTTTGGCGATCTTTCGTGTTTGCTAAACGAAAGAATTCTCTAAACCGCCTTTGAAGAACTCATATAGTGTCCGGATTGGAATTGTTGTATCTCTTCCTGGCTAGTGTGGCTAAATGTGGCTTGATCACTACCCTTGTTAATATACAGTCATGCGCCGCATAACGTCCGTTCGGACAACGTCCGACCGCATATACGTACGTGGTCCCATAAGGTGATAATAGAGTTCACAAATCCCGATCGGAGAACAGGACGAAGCGGACGTAACCGGACGTAGCGAAAGCAACAGCTTTCCGCACACAACACGTGTATCTCATGTCTCTTGTATACAGTACAAAGCGATTGCGATGCCAGGCGTATAATGGTTCAGTACATCTATAACCTATAATACAGGACATATGTCTTGATAGTCATAATAAACGCCTATGTTACTTGGCGTATGTATGTACTGTACTGTACTTACTATCGTTATTTTAATGTGAACTTTCGAAAAAACATTACCGTGAAGTGCATCATAGCTCCCAAACGCAGCAAAACCAGTTCTAGTGATAGCAGCAGCAAGAGACAAAGGAAAAGTATCGATTTGGAAGTGAAACAAAAGGTAATTAAACATCACGAAGGTGGAAAACCAGTGAATGCTATAGCTTGTGATTTGGGCATGTCGCATTCGACAGTCACGACGATCCTTAAGAATAAAGAAAAAATTCTCCAAGCTGTTTGTTACCTTATACTTATTGAAGGCTATTGGGTAACGAGTATATTAATGTGCTGCACTAGTCTTGTAAGGTATTTTGATATAATAGACAACCGTCTAAACTGTAGTGTAAGGAATGGCCAACTTGAATAATCTTGATCAACAGCTTGTTGTACGTTTTATCACATTTAATATGTCACAATACAACATAAGTGTACTTCACTTCTTTTGAGAGCATATGATGATATGACGTTACATCAGTAATACAAATGTGTTCAGTAGCAGACATAAGCAATAATGTCGTTGTGCCGGTTTAAAGTCAGAATGTCTATGTATCGTCTACGACGCCTTCATACTTTACAAATCCGTATTGATTCAAATCACTTACTGTCCATCTCCTTAAGCCACACACAGTCCGGCACACATTCTTAATGAATTGAGTCAATTATCCTGACTCTGAAATATTTTTATAACAATAAACACTGGTCTGTCGCTCTCACATAAATATCCGTACACTTTGAAAACACCAGCCAAACTCAACTGTCCTAACGATAACCTTCGTTCCCCCCGCAGCAGACCCTGTCCACGTCATACACTAAATACCTGTGTCACACACATTCCACAACTCGCACGCTTTTACACTCGAAGCGTATTCGCGTTCTGCTCCATTGCGCACAGCGATGAATTACACGCCTGTGAGCAAAGTGATAGGTAACACTTTTACCCCGCCCCCCAGCGAAAACTGAAAGTTTTCCATATAGGAAGTCATTTTTAGAAAATGCGAGAAGTCACCGTCCAGTCTATGTCATACCTGAGCAACAGTCTATGGAATGTAGTCAGCACCATGGAAAAATGAGAAAAATCAATGAAAATGTGAAGAAATATGATAATGAATTTGTGAAGTTTTGGAAAATGAAATATATGAATGCATTTGATTAAAAGATGAATGAAATGAAAGATCTAACTAATTAAATAGTATTAAGTAAGTATAATAATTACGTTAATGTAAATTTCCACATGAACCTGTGTGTGCTGTCTGTAGCATTGTGTAAAACTGATTAACTAAAGTTACTGAGTGTCATCAATGATAAGTTCTTCTTTCCTTGGTGTGAAAGATTACTATTTGTAATTTTAGCACTTTAGAGTCACATAACTGGTTTAAGTAATAACACAAAAGAATGTTCAAATGGCGATGTTCTCTTTAGGCGTATCGAATCGATTGTTTCTTGTGTGAGATTTCTTTTCATATGTTGCCTCTTGAGTGTCACAGTCTCTGAGCCCAACATTTTGAAGTTCGGTTGCTGGAATAGGAAATATGATCTTTATAAAGTTCTGCATCCCAGTCATTTTGTGGAGGATTGCCATTAAGATATGACAAAGAGCCTTATACTGTTTATCTGAGATACTGTTTGATTTGGTTCCTTTACCACATACGTCATGACTGTCCGGAAATCAGATCATGTGTACTGTTCCTGGAACTTGATGTAGTGTGAAACGATTTGAATGTATCCACCACACAAAACGTCTCTTATCTTGTCTTCAAATGACTTGAGTTGTTTCTCTTGATAACGATGGTAATATGTATCTGGTTATGGATATTGTCAAGATAGCGTTTTTAAGTTAGCGAGGTATCTGTAGACTATCAGCAGTGTACCTTGGTCAATGGGTCGCAGCAATGTCATATCCTTGAGAATCGGGCAGGTCTGTCTGTGTACATCTCGAAAAAACATCTGCAAGCACATTGGACTTGCCCTCAATAGGTCGAATGATATAGTCATATATTTGCAAATTAATTGCATAACGTGCGACTCGTGCGTTTTTCATGTTGGACTTTTGAAGGAACGACAGGGCCTTCTGGTCTGTCTCGATGATGAAACGAGAACCAAGAAGGTAACGCTGAAGCTTTGTGACAGCCCATATGATCGCGAGAAGCCCGCGCTCAATAATTGGATATCTGGTTTCTGTCTTTGTGAGCTTCCTCGACACATACATCACCGGATGAAGCATTCCATCTACTTTTTGCATCAAGGAGCCACCAATACCGTACATCAAAGCGTCTGTCCTGAGAAAAAAAGGGAGATGAGGATCAGGGAGTTTTAAAATTGGTGCACATGAAAAGTATTGCTTTAAATGGACTAGAGCTATGTTGCAGGCCTCCGTCCAGACAATTCTATTAGGGGAGCCTTTTGTAGTTAACTCAGATAGAACTGACGTAACTGAAGATAAATGAGGCATAAATTTATTATAGAACTGTACAAGGCCGAGAAGACTTCCCATATTTGCCAATGGATCCCTTGGCTAAGTTCAAATTTGGTGCTATAAGTAGGTTGCATTTTTTAGAAAGTTTTTTGACAGTAATTCATCAAGAATTGGGCATTGGCTCTGCGTCCAGACTCCATTTATGGAATTGAGTTTTACGAAAATCCAAGCTTTTAGGATAATAATTGCACAATAACTGATCTATTATTATCCTTCTTCTTGGATTGTAACTGTTGCCATTGGCAACATGAAAGATTCCTTAAGCAGACTACCTGTAAATATGGTGCAATAAAGTTAAGCTGTAAACAAAGATTGACCTAATTCTTTTTCAACCTGATCCTGAAAGTGGATAGGGAAAGGGGTAAGGCTTTAATTTAATAGGAACACAATAAAACAAAAAAATATTATTTTGTGATCTGTGATTATTAGCCCAATAGACGTTCGGCCCTGGAATATTAGAACAGAACTTGCTGATATGATTCTAGGTAGAATAGGAAAGAATTTGAGATTGTTGTTCGCTGGATAGATCCGGACAGAAATAGATACATTTATCCCATGATTCTGTCTCGGATAAAGAGTCATGACATGAAGTTTTGCAAAAAACGTACATCATGAAAAGAATTGTGGGTTCTTCTTGAATTCACTGGATCGGAAATGAAGAGTAAGATGTAGGATGATCAGTGATTACTTCATTAACAGCATCTAAGATAGGTTTGAGATATTCATGTCTATCATGGAATTGTTTGAGCATGTTGATGTGAAAGGTTTTATTCTTGCCTTTCACGTCAAGAATGTAATCAACATCTGTCAATTTTGAAATAATTTCATATGGACCACTCCACGAAATGAGATGGCTATTCTCTCTCGTTGGTAGCAGGACGTAAGCTTTGTCTCCAGGAAGTAATTTCCTTTAACTTTTTCCAATGGTTTTGAAGAGATCTAGCTTTTTCTTTTGCCTTTTCAGATTAATCTGTCGCTATTTCCCAAGCGTCTATAAGTGTCTTTCGTAGATTCACCACATACTCATAGGATGACTGGCCACCAATTTATACTGTTACCTTATACTTATTGAAGGCTATTGGGTAACGAGTATATTAATGTGCTGCACTAGTCTTGTAAGGTATTTTGATATAATAGACAACCATCTAAACAGTAGTGTAAGGAATGGCCAACTTGAATAATCTTGATCAAACTCTTGTTGTACGTTTTATCACATTTAATATGTCACAATACAATATAAGTGTACTTCACTTCTTTTGAGAGCATATGATGATATGACGTTACATCAGTAATACAAATGTGTTCAGTAGCAGACATAAGCAATAATGTTGTTGTGCCGGTTTAAAGTCAGAATGTCTATGTATCGTCTACGACGCCTTCATACTTTACAAATCCGTATTGATTCAAATCACTTACTGTCCATCTCCTTAAGCCACACACAGTCCGGCACACATTCTTAATGAATTGAGTCAATTATCCTGATTCTGAAATATTTTTATAACAATAAACACTGGTCTGTCGCTCTCACATAAATATCCGTACACTTTGAAAACACCAGCCAAACTCAACTGTCCTAACGATAACCTTCGTTCCCCCCACAGCAGACCCTGTCCACGTCATACACTAAATACCTGTGTCACACACATTCCACAACTCGCACGCTTTTACACTCGAAGCGTATTCGCGTTCTGCTCCATTGCGCACAGCGATGAATTACACGCCTGTGAGCAAAGTGATAGGTAACACTATTAAAGGATCAGCTCCACTGAAAGCTACAACGATTACAAAAATGCGAGAGGGAACTATATCAGATATGGAAAAATTGCTAATGACCTGAATTGAGGACCAAACACAGAAGCGAATCCCCCTCAGCACGTTATCACTGCTAAGGCACGAAGCTTGTTCGAAATGCTTAAAGAAAAAGCAGGACCAGACTACAATATCGAGTTTAGTGCTAGTTCTGGGTGGTTCAAGCGCTTCAAACAACGTTTTTTGCTGCATAATGTGAAAGTGAGTGGTGAGTCTGCGAAGATGCTAAGGCAGCAGAAGATTTTGTCGAAACCCTAGATAAACTAATTGTAAGTTGGGAGGTTAGTATTACCTTGCCAGGTACAGTACATTAGCTGAAATACAGTACTGTATGTGTACAGTATCTTGGCTACTTAGTCAATACAGTTACACTACAGTATCCCATATAACTTTGCTTAGTATAAAGTATGGTGTTCGCACAACGTCTAAATCGCATAACGTCCTATTTCACAGAACGTATCGTGGATGATAAGCGGCGGGCATGACTGTATTTTCAAAAATATTTTATAGATTTTACCGAACTGCAGTACTCTACGTTAATATGCTCGTCAAAGGTTCTCAGTAAAACTGGGTTATATGGTATCACCCAATGATTATCACTTTCCTGCGTACCTGTTCTTATCGTCATGGCCGCTACGTGGCCTATAAAGCCAGTTTCTCTTATTCGGTAATTCGGGTATCCATCATTGCCTCTAGTGGTATCTTGGTGAAAACTTGTCACATACTTATTAATGCATTTATGAGAGTCCATGCATGAAGAATTTGGATTCAAATGTCCTCAAGGCCCAAGAAATCACATTCTTAATGACAATTTCATTCAATTTTGGGTCAACATTCTTGTCTGAAAGTTCGGCACAAATCACTGAATCTATTTCTTCTGGTCGAATTTTGTTCTCAAGCCAAAGCAGTAAATGTATATGAGGGACTCCCCGCTTTTGATACTCCACGGCATAAATGAAACTTCGAACTGTATCGAACATTTTACTTTTCGTTGTCAGATTCATAAGATTCTGTATTTTCAGGTGAAACACTCTACTAATTATGTCGTATCTATCTTGTGGAACCGTATTTTTATACAATGCACTTATTATTTCGGGCCACCTGGCTTTGCAGGTAAATGTTATTAACAAATCAGGTCTCCCAAAGCGTCTAAAATATGTCATTGCGTCCTACGTACGTTCGTGTAAATGTCTTGTACATACAGTAAAAGAAGACGGAAGTATAATGAAGTGTCCCATTTCTGACATGTTTGCATTGCCTTGCAAGGCATTATGTATGTAGTTATAATCATCAGTTCTTAATTGACGTGTTTGATCGTACATAAGCTAAACGATCAGTTTCAATTTTGGGATATTGGTCAACCCAAAACTGACTAAGAAGCGTTTTAAATCTGTGTTAAGTGTTTAAGTGCTATGTCTATGTCATACCTGAGCAAGCAAGAGGACATGCACCCCATCATAGCTGGCAGACGCTGGAACTGGGTTGGTCATGTCCTCAGAAGAGACCCCGATGCCATCACAAGAACAGCTATGCTTTGGACCCCTGAAGGAAAACGAAAGAGAGGCCGACCAAAAACAACCTGGCGGAGGACTGTGGAGGCTGCGATGCAAAGAATGAACCAGAGTTGTGTCACTGTACGAAGGATGGCCACCGACCGAGCAAAGTGGAATCAATTTGTTGTTGCCCTACAAGACGCCACTAGGCGTGATGGCCACTGACTGCTTTGACGGTCGGCAACTAAGGATCAAAGAAGAAGAGTTTAAGTGACCCTCGCCAACCATCATTCGATATGAATAGACATTCATACACGACACTTTCTTATTATGGAAGTCTTTCTCCAGTCAGTGGATTGACTTGTGGCATAGAAATATAACGCCCACCTTCATCACATCACAGCGTTAATGGGTATTGTAGAGCGCCATAAACTCAATGGGTTTCAAGTGCTGTTTGTATAAAGTTATCACATTCTTGCAAAGCGATGTCCCTTCGTTCGAATTGTTGGCCTTCAATTAAAATAGTTGCTTCATTAGTGGTTGGGGCATTATACCTTCTACGATGATCACCGTCAGGTCGCCTATCTGCGTGGATAATTAGACGAAAGTCCTCGACATTGAATTGAACATTCTTTAAGACTGTTTTAAAACATAAAATATAATTATTGCTACGATGTAACATTTCTTGCACAACAGAAATCTATTCCAATTTCTGATTTTGAAAATTGTTACAACGCATAGAAGCCTGAGACCCATGATTAGGATAAAACATATCTGAAGAAATTTAAAATCATTTCTTTTTGTGATAAGTAAGCTACCGAGCAAATGATATAAATGCCCTTGAACTTTGGACGTCAGCACATAACCTCTTTAGGGGTTAAGACGATATTCAACAGTAAACTGAACGTTAACATTTCACCGAAAATGAAAACATAAAAATGCTTATTGTGAGTTATCTATCGATATAGGATATATGTTCTCGGACATGTTTGTAGAACTATTAAATCCTGAAAGTCTCTCATACATTGTTTCGATATATCTCTTATAGTTTAGCCGCCGTATCAAATTTAATATGCCGCACGCACGAGTTTTTCTCCGTCTTGCGCAACATATTTCTTCACTGCTCAGCCTCCTGATGTCGTACCATCTATATAAATAAAAGGCAATGTATGTATCTATGTTCTTAATACAAATCCTCACGGCTTATTATTTCTTACTGAACTTTGGCAGAGTTTCTTTAATTACTGCCGGGTAACGCCATGTAGTTGTGTTATAATTTAATATTCTAATTATGACATTATGAATAATTAAAGTTTTCAGTAACGAAATATAAACAAGCCCGTTAAATCTCAGGGCCCGTAATCAAATAAATAGATATCAAAAAAATGTCAAGGGACATAGCACAAATGTTAAAATTATTACTTTATGTTTGTTATTAATAAACATACGTTTGCATATTTTACAAGATAATTCATTCATTCATTCATAACCCTCCACTCCCAAAGGAGCATAGGGCTTCAACAAACACATGCCAAGTCCTCCTGTCACGTGCCATCATCTCAAGTTCTTTCCATGTTCTCCTCATCATTTTCACCTCTGTTTCCAACTCTCTTCTCCATGTACTTCTTGGTCTTCCTCTGCCTCTCTTGCCCTGGGGGTTCCAGAACAAGGACTGCCCTGTAATGCTATCAACAAGTTTCCTCAGTGTGTGTCCTATCCATCGTCATCGTCATGTCCTGAGGACAGCACCAATTCACCTGTGATGAGTTTCTTCCTGTCTACCCCCTTCCACTTTGTTTCACACATTCCCAGAACCTCGATTTTGTATTCCCTCATTTCTGCTGCTACTTGCGCCACTTTCCCTTGTTCGTTTAATGTCCGAACATTCCAGGTGCCAAATCTGGAAGTTCTCCTAGAAGAAAGAAGGTTAGTCAGCAACACAGACTCCTTTCGGCTTTCTCTGTGTTGCATCATACGCCTCTCCGCGAGAGTACCTTCCCCTGTCCTGGATGGCTGTGTTTTATTTTCTTTATTTGACTTGTCCATATTTGTTGAAGTTTTTTGGGGTTTAAATTTTTTACAGGATGGGGTAACCGGCCCCATGCCCAACCCTCCTTAGTCGCTTTCTACGACATTCTTGGCAGGGGACAGTGTTAATATTCTTTGCTCCCCTTTCGGGCCCCGGTAACACACGGGTGACAAGATAATTAAAAGTGTTTAACTACACACTCTTACTTTAATAGGAAATATATTTTTAAAAACCCAGTTTTATGTAGCACTTCCTTTTTTTTTAACTTTGTAATTTTAATGAACCTCAGTTTGCCAGGGGGGTTCAAACTGGATCAGAGCTGTATCGATACATATATTAAAACCAATGAATGTTCTGTGAGGATGAACATCCACTGTGCGTGTATAATCTGTATGAAAATCGAACATGGTTTAAAGTAAAATGCGTGGTCAAACGAATTTAAATTGTAAAACAACTGTATTGACATATGTAAAAACCAAACTCACTAAATAGTCGCTTTTTTCCGTTGCAATTATTTTTATGTTATTTTATAGTAAAAACTTTAGTTATTGCAGAAAACTAAATTATTAGATAGATGATCGTTGAAGGACCGTTTAAATGGAAGTAATTTTGTCACATGTTTCCAGGTAACATAATTTGGTTTCTACCGCTTTGGTTAAAAAAAAAATGAGCTGGTGGTTTTAGTCAAATATGTATTCATTTCATGTGAATGTATTTTTATTTTGATTGAAAAAAAGCAAATTTACGCATTTATTCGCTTTCACTTATGGTATGTCGGAGCTTCAGAATTTCTTTTTATAAACTTTGTCCCCGTTTAGTACTAAAGTTTAGAAAACGAAATGTAATTTTGTTACATGTTGCCACCTAAAAATTTAGAAAATGCGAAGTAATTTTGTCACATGTTGCCAGGTAACGTAATTTGGTTTCTACCGCTTTGGTTTAAAAAAAAATATAAGCTGATGGCTTGATAGGGACATTTTGCGGGAAACAAACTATTACATTGATCAGTTGAAAGATTTGTTGGAACCAATAAACCGCTCTTTGTTGATGATCAAAGTTTGGCATACAACGCTATTCTGGACTTGATCAGAAATGTAAATGGAGGAATATTCTTTCTTGATGCACCTGGTGGGACTGGATAAACATTTCTTATTAATTTGCTTCTTGCTAAAATTCGGTAGCAAAATGAGATTGCTCTTGCGGTTGCATCATCTGGAATAGCAGCTATATTATTGGAAGGAGGTCGTACAGCTCATTCAGGTCTCAAACGACCCCTAAATCTAGCATATTTAGAGTCTCCGGTTTGTAACATTAGCAAGGGCTATGGACAAGCACAAGTGCTACAAAAAAGCAAAGTCATTGAATGGGATGAGTGCACTATGTCACATAAGGTAGCTCTTGATCTGACTTTGCAAGATATTAGGGGAAACACTCTTCCAATGGGAGGGGCTGTGATAGTGCTTTTGATGCGTGATGCCATATGATGATGGATGGTATCCGCATGTCTGGTTTTGTGTGGTGTGCAGATGTGTTCAGTCAAAACAATGTTCATACAAAAATAACAGGGCAATCCACATAGGACGTCAGTAAACTCACGACGTATAAAGTCAATGATTCTTGTAACAGCCGTTGACGTTTTTCTTCATTATTTATTGTGGACGCCACAGTGACAAAATGGTTACGCGAATATGTAGGCACATCAAACAGTCATTGTCACAGCAACATTCAATACAGCAATAGACGGTAGACAGCATTACAATGATGAGTCAGATGCATGTTATATTTCAAAGTGCTGTAAATGTAGTCAGGTGAAAAACTCCATCCCTTTCTATAACAGCCAGGAGATAACCAGATGTATGAGATCAGTTCACTCTCCTTAGTTTGACTTCAGCAAGACAGACACGTCTGCCGAAGTATAAATAATGTCCTCAAAAATATCCTCTAGATAATAAAGGTTTTTCCAAACCTAGTTCATTTAACGAAGTAGCAAGTAATGGTCCTTGGTACCTGCATCAACCGATGCAGTACAATACAGCGACATGTGAGCTAGGAAAACATCTCGTGACGACGACTTTCGAAGACAGGCTATGAACCAGAAATCGTTCACTACCCAAAAATCGATAGAGTTAATGAAAATGTTAATTTACCTTGCCTTCCGGAAATACACAGAAATATTATGCCTCCCGGCATGTGCAAATACACTAGAGGTATTATCTCGAATAAATGAAATATCCATAAGAGGACTCTCACATTCCTGACAGAACAAAAAAATAGCGGAGATCCCCTCTTCAACGAGGCATCTCTTTCGCCATTCCAAATCGCTCACTCCACTAGTGGTGGGCGGAAACCGATCGACCAAGAAGCAAGACAAGTCATGCGCAGTCCAGCGCAAAATGACCACAGCTCAAACTTAACTGCATTCGATACCAACGCGAGAAGACAAATGCTTACGAGAAAAGTGACTATAAATTTCAAGCAGTTGTTGCCCTTGCGTTATAAAATAGATATTGAAATAAAACGATGTTGCGAGAATTTATCACGCAACATATCACCACCTCCTTCCGATAAAAAAAAAATGTGGAACATATTTTTTTTTCAATATCAAAGAGCATGCGATAAGCGGCTCAAAACGCACGAATTATGCGCTGATAATTAACTAAATTGCCAAACAATAGGCTAATTATAGAGTGTCTGGTGAGGATATACCTCAACAGAAATAAATATGTCTCAAAAAATATTCACATCGGGGAGGTGTCACCAACACACATCACGTTAGCATGTAAACACAATATACGTATGCAAGTTACTATAATCATCATTAAACAGCATACTCTAATATTGTCTTTAAAAATGGATGTACAAATCTGATAGGAAAATTTAAATAGTACATTCTTTGACATGTAATGACATAAGTACATAGTAAAGTTAAACTACATGACGATCCAGGACATATGCTCTGGTATTCCGAGGGTAAGTACACAATCTAGAACTCGTCATGCTTGATACTAGTAAGGTAAGTCCTCAGCTCAACAATGACATTCTGAGAAAGTACAAGCAATATAATGCTAATTAATAACTAATATGCTTCATAAGGTACAATACATTATTAATAATTGTGGCTGTTTAGTAAACTAACGGCCCTTATATTAACTACTCAGTCCTCCTCTATCATCTTAAAAAACGAACAGAAGAAGATGACAACAAAGCACGATAGTGTGTACATATAAAGTAAGTACAGATGTGCTAATCTATTGTAGAAATATAGGTGTGTTATGACTCTGTAATATATGGAAATATAGGACAGAAGTATTAGTTGGAGTCATGTGGGCATCTAGACAAAATGTCAGCCATCACATTATCCGCACCACGGATAGCTCGTACCGTGAAGTGAAAAGGTTGAAGAGCTATAGCATATCGAGTGGATCTCGAACTCTTCAAATTCTTAGTCTGAATAGCTGTAAGAGCTTTCTGATCAGTCTCTAGAATGAAATGTGCGCCCAGGAGGAATCTTTGTAGTTTTAGAATTGACCAAACCATCGCTAACAACTCACGGTCTAAAACCGAGTAGTTCCTCTCTGCCGCATTTAGTTTTCTAGAAATGTACATAACAGGATGCAGAGTATTTGCATATTCTTGCATCAGTGCTGCTCCAATCCCAGTGGATGAAGCATCACTCCGAAGACAAAAGTCCTATCAAGAGTAGGTAATCTTAAGATGGGAGGAGAAGAAAATATATTCTTGATTTGGTCTAGTGAAGATTGGCATTCTTCAGACCAACGGACCAGATTAGGCGAACCTTTCTTCAACAATGTTGATAGAGGTGCCATGATCGAAGATAAATTTGGAATAAATCTCCCATAAAATTGAATTAAACCTAAGAGACTCCTAACTTGTTTCTTCGTTTTAGGAACAGAGATGTTCAGTATTTTGGAAGTATTGTGGTCTTCTGTCTTCAAGAGACCTATGACCAACACGATGACCCAGGAAGAAAGATTTCACCAAAACCAACAAAAGCTTTAGAAGGTTTTGCTGTCAAATTATTCTCACGTAGAGTGGACAGTAAGTCATATAACCCTAAATAGTGATCTTCCCAGGTATCACTGAAGAGACAGATGTCATCTAAGTATGCGATGACATCCGAACGATGTGACAGAATTCGACGCATCATGCGAACGAAAGTGGCAGGGGCGTTCATGAGACCAAAAGGCATAACATTCCATTGAAAATAGACCCCTAGGTGTAGAAAAAGCAGTAAGAGGTTTGGCATGCTCTGCTAAAGGCACTTGCCAATAACCTTTAGACAAGTCAAGTTTAGTGAAGAATCTAGAATTAGAAAGTCTAATCAGTAGATCTTCTAACAAAGGCATCGGTTCAGCGTCGAACTTTGTGACCTGATTCAATTTGCGATAATCAACGCAAATTCGTATGTTCTTATCCTTCTTCCGGACAATAACCATGGAAGAAGAATATGGTGAAGTCGATGGTTCAATTATATTTAATTGAATCATTTCATCCAATTCCTTTTCCACTTGCGACTGAAAGTGTATAGGAATAGGATATGGCCTAACCCTAATTGGATTATTGTCGGTAAGAATTATGTCATGTTCTATGACATCTGTGTGTCCAGGAATGTCAGTGAGAACATCCTGAAATGTTTGTAACATCGACAAGTCTCGTCGATGTTCGTCACCAGAAAGATTAGGAGAAACAGAAACGTTTTTCCAAGATTCCGTGGAATGTAATGGAACCACTGGAAGGGGAAGGTTGACATCAGAGAAGGTAGCTTCCTCATCCTGAATGACAGACAGGGATGAATAATGACCGTGAGGTGCAGGAGCATCATCCGTTGCCTGGAAAATAGGCAGCAAATAGTCCGGACGTTCGTGAAATTCCGAAAGCATGTTTATGTGGAAAGTTTTATGCTTTCCATCAATATTGACCACATAGTCAACATCGGAAATCCGAGAGACTATTGCATACGGACCTTTCCATGCAATAAGAAGTCTATTTTCCCTACTGGGGAGTAGGACGAATGCTTTGTCACCTGGACAAAGTTGTCGTAGACATCTATTCTTGTTAGCAAACTGCCTTGCCTTCTCTTTAGCAATTTCTGATGAAGCAGTTGCTAGCTTACATGCCTCAATGATCTTTTGTCTAAGAGCAATGACATACTCATATGAGGATTGAGTTTCATCGCTAATATCATCGGCAGTGATGAGATCGTGTAATAAAGACATAGGGCCGCGTGGACGCGCGCCAAAGACAAGTTCGAAGGGAGAAAATCCTGTGTGTTCATTAGGGAGTTCTCTATAGGCAAAGAGAGCCGCGGGTAAAACCCTGTCCCAATCTTGAGGATGATCTTCAGTTATCTTACCAAGCAAAGTCTTGAGCGTTCTATTCAGACGCTCAACTAACCCATTAGACATAGGATGGTAGATACTACTGAGAGATCGTTCAATATGTAAGGTAGACATTACCTGTGACATAGTGTCAGATATGAGTTGAGTGCCATGGTCTGACAATATTTCTCTGGGGAACCCCAAGCGAGAAAATATCAACCAAAGAGCATCTGCGATATCTGTAGTAGATATGCTCTTAAGAGGAATAGCCTCTGGCCAACGTGTGCACATATCGACACATGTAAGGATAAACTGATGTCCTCTGGCCGACTTGACCTTAAAAAGGGCCAATAATATCTATGGCCATTTTCTGAAACGGCCGAATAGGAATGTCAGCAGCCTGGATAGGCGCAGCATGTCGTGGTCCTCTAGATTTGACCTCCTGACATACCTTGCATGATCGGCAGTAAATACGAATGTCCTTATTGACAAAAGGCCAAAAGAAAGCCGCAAGGACTCTCGACTTCGTACGGGCAAAACCCATATGTCCAGCACATTGCGAGTCATGAGCATGTTGTAATATTTGGACTCTCATGCTCTTGGGAACAAGAATTTGCGAATGTGCCGACGTAGTCGAATCTTGTACCATACGTACAAGTACGCCGTTTCTCATTGCAATCAAGATTTTCTATTTGTATCCTGATTCGGATCACCTTTCTTCGCAAGAACGAAGAATTTTTTTAAAGAAGGATCTTCTTCTTGCAATTTTATGAAAGAGTCACGAGTGATTACTAAGTGACTATCTTGGCTATCAACTTCATTATCACTATTCAGTGAAGTTTCGGGTGTTTGTAGAGCTTGTGCTCTTTGTAACTACTGCATTTGTAGCTTGCATGTTATTATCTTCCCAAGCAGCAATCTGCTGTGGGGTACACTCCCTAACTCCGTGAATACGACCAATAATAAGGTCCGCAATAGGATTAGGTAAGAGACAAGCATGCACATCTCCAGTAAAGAAAGGAGTGGCAATGCGAAATTACAGCAGTAGGATATTTTTCTAGAGTGCCGCCAAATGTGACACATTTTAATAACCCTTCCTGTAGCACAAGATGGATCTACAAGCGATTGTCTAACACCAATAGTGGTGCATCGGAATCGAAAAGTAGTGAGACCGGAGTATCATTAACAAGACCCTTATGTAGAATTAAAGAACCCCTCCCGTCATGCGCAACAGCAGCAGGAAGAGCGGGAAGTGGGTGACCACAACTCAAAGTAGTTATGGTACCCGGTTCGAATAAAGTACTGCATTGGGGGCATTTGTTTGCTCTCTCAAAGTCAAAAGCAGAACCAGTGACAGCGTCAAAGTTTTTACTATCAACAACATGATTACAGGCTCCCTCAGTTTCCTGTTGTACAGCATTAGCCTGCTGATATCTCTTTTTTTTTGTGTTGAGATCTACCCCGACTATTATTACCTCTGAAGTTATCAAAGTTATTATTATCTCTGCAGTTATTATTGTCTCTATTGTAATTGTTATCCTGGTTCGAATTCCAGTTTCCACGATTACTATCATGTTCACATTGATGCGAACATCTATTTGTTTGGTTTTGAGGTCTTCGGCAGGAATAACCTCTATTACCATATCCTCTTTTGAAATGCCTATAATTATTAGGGTGATAGTAACGACCACTATCAGGTTGTCTCCAATTCTTCGAAGAAGAATCACCATGAAATTGATTTCCATGATTTTGACAGAAATTACCGCTACTCTTTCTATCAAAATTTTGTTGGAATCTACGAGCAAAGTTTTGGCCATACGGAGCTGCCGAAGCAACTGGTAAACCTTCTTTCACCTTAGAGTTACCCATGGTTATGTGTGGGTGCGCAGTTACGTATTGGCAACAGAAATCTTCCATTTCTTTTATTGTTTTAGGTTTACGTTCATGAAGGAAAGCAAGGAAAGACTCATTGACAGACGACATGACTTTGTCTCTAAGTATTAAGTCCATAAGTCCTTCATAAGTTTTTTCCGTCTTAGATAGTTCAACCCATCGTGAGAAAGTAATGCGTATTCTTGCAATAAACTCGGAGAATTCAACTCCATTTTCAGGTAACATGTTTTTTAAATTGTAGACGATAGCCGTCTTCGTTAAGCTGATATTTCTTTAACAAAGCGGCCCTGACAACCTCATAATTGTTCTTGTCAGGTTCATCCACCATATTTAATATACTTAGAGCTTTACCTGTCAGTATCCCTGATAACTGATAAACATATTTTGCTTTGTCTATGTTATGAGCTGTACATGCTTGTTCAAATCTGTCCAGATAGAACATTATGTCATCGCTGGAAGGACTAAATGTTGGTAACTTAATCTTAAAAGTATCATTATTAGCCTTACCAGAAGATGAACCCTTGTTAGAATCATTACCATTACTCATGCTCGTCAATTTCAATTTTTCCAACTCTAAAGCTAAGACCTTTTCTTCATGTTCCATTTTTGCTTTCTCTTTCCTCTCATCAGACTCTCTCTGTAATCTTCTCTCCTCAGCCTGAGCCTCTTTTTGAAGTCTTTCATTTTCAGCTTCTTTTTCAAGTCTTTTATTTTCAGCCTCTTTTTCAAGTCTTTTATTCTCAGCCTCTTTTTGAAATCTTTCAGCTTCTAGCTGTAGCTGGAGTTTTCTCTCCTCAGCTTCTGATTCCCTTTTTTGTTTTTCCATTTCCATTTGGAATCTTTTTTCATCCACCTGCATCTGCAGTTTCTTTTGTTCAGCTTCCATCTGCAGTTTCTTTTGTTCAGCTTCCATTGCTTTATCATATCGAGCAGTTGCAAATTCTTCTAACTTATCACCAGTCTTCCCAAGCAATTTACCCTGCTCAATAAAGTGCTCAAATGTAGACATGTTGAGTAATATATAAGTCCAAAACCTGAAATAATTAACTAATTTATTTCAAACCTAAGTGTAACAAGTCTTTATTAAGCACTTGTATATTCACATCACCTTATATTATCCCAGTCTCTGTGGGAAACAAGTCTCCAATCAAAGAACTTGTATATGAAATATCAACAATCAATTCTTGATCATAAGTGCACTTCTCATTCAATAGTGCACGACACTATTCATCATTCATTTATCATCAGTGTAGTAGTAACAGTGCATTAGCATAGCCCATTAACTAATTACTATAACTGTAAACAATGACTATGTAAACACATGCAGAATGTAAACATTGAAAATGTAAACAATACAAACAATGTAAACAATAACAATGTAAACAATAACAAAGATCAGCAACAATACAAAAACTTTCGCAGAAATCAACTAAAAAATAAAGCAGAAATTAATGAAATATCACAAAAAATGTGACGATATCTGCGATAGAATTAAACAAAATACATGACACCACAGTGTATAAACAAAAATGTTGTATGAAACTAAACTGTAGTCAAGAGTAGGCTAACAAATACAAACAAATCAAAACAAAACTAAAGAATGCGAAATAATAACGAAAACAATATTAAAACATGTCATCACAGCTAACATAAATAGCAACAGAAGTCGCTTAGCAAATTCCAGTATCGGAAATTTGCAAACCCTACAGAAAACGCTCACAATAGACGACCTCTATGACGTGGCATAATCTAACGGAGACACCACCCAACCGAGAACCCGCTGAAATATAAACATATAAATATACGAATAACATATAAACATATAACATATAGAATGAGATGATACACAGAAGACTCAGCAGAAGTATAAGGGCACAGTTTACATACAAACAGGCCACTTAACTTATAGGCTTCCAATCGTAGAACAGCAGAAAAAAACGGATGTCAATCAACGTCCTAAAGAGCGAAGCTCCAACGATGATGGCACATCTGAACTGCTTCCACTGCTAACACGATGGTACAAGAGCTTCTGAAATACTGTGTGTTGAGTTGTTTCGGCACTTGACCTTCTAATCCAAAAGTAAGTTGATGGAAATCGGTACTTGGCCTTCTTCAGAAAACAACCCGTTTCAACCGGCACTTGACCTTCACAAAAACGACAGCACTGGAACCTTGACAGCAGCAACTTGCTTGACTTGC
The DNA here is from genome assembly GCA_024509875.1 of Oreohelix idahoensis. NCBI lineage: Eukaryota > Metazoa > Mollusca > Gastropoda > Stylommatophora > Oreohelicidae > Oreohelix > Oreohelix idahoensis. The sequence continues at coordinate 34,582 of JAMPIV010016370.1, forward strand.
GTAAAAGATAACAGCAGTCCGAGTTATCCGGCAACATGTAACAACGCCGGGTACTGTCAAATTCTTGTTTCCGTCAAAAAGTTGAAATTTTGACTTTTACCGGGCAACGCCGAGTACTTTGAAAATTTTGAAGATGTTGACTGTATTGAAGAATGTTAATTTCTTGAAGGATGCTGATGAATTCTTGTTGAAAATGAAGTGGGTAAGGGACTCCGTGTTTGCTGGTACCAGAATCAAACCAGCTTATGGCCACCAAATGATGCGTGATGCCATATGATGATGGATGGTATCCGCATGTCTGGTTTTGTGTGGTGTGCAGATGTGTTCAGTCAAAACAATGTTCATACAAAAATAACAGGGCAATCCACATAGGACGTCAGTAAACTCACGACGTATAAAGTCAATGATTCTTATAACAGCCGTTGACGTTTTTCTTCATTATTTATTGTGGACGCCACAGCAACATTCAATACAGCAATAGACGGTAGACAGCATTACAATGATGAGTCAGATGCATGTTATATTTCAAAGTGCTGTAAATGTAGTCAGGTGAAAAACTCCATCCCTTTCTATAACAGCCAGGAGATAACCAGATGTATGAGATCAGTTCACTCTCCTTAGTTTGACTTCAGCAAGACAGACACGTCTGCCGAAGTATAAATAATGTCCTCAAAAATATCCTCTAGATAATAAAGGTTTTTCCAAACCTAGTTCATTTAACGAAGTAGCAAGTAATGGTCCTTGGTACCTGCATCAACCGATGCAGTACAATACAGCGACATGTGAGCTAGGAAAACATCTCGTGACGACGACTTTCGAAGACAGGCTATGAACCAGAAATCGTTCACGACCAAAAATCGATAGAGTTAATGAAAATGTTAATTTACCTTGCCTTCCGGAAATACACAGAAATATTATGCCTCCCGGCATGTGCAAATACACTAGAGGTATTATCTCGAATAAACGAAATATCCATAAGAGGACTCTCACATTCCTGACAGAACAAAAAAATAGCGGAGATCCCCTCTTCAACGAGGCATCTCTTTCGCCATTCCAAATCGCTCACTCCACTAGTGGTGGGCGGAAACCGATCGACCAAGAAGCAAGACAAGTCATGCGCAGTCCAGCGCAAAATGACCACAGCTCAAACTTAACTGCATTCGATACCAACGCGAGAAGACAAATGCTTACGAGAAAAGTGACTATAAATTTCAAGCAGTTGTTGCCCTTGCGTTATAAAATAGATATTGAAATAAAACGATGTTGCGAGAATTTATCACGCAACAGCTTTCTTGTGATTTTCGTCCATTAAAAGTTATTCCTGGATCAACACTGGCGGACGAACTTAAAAAAAAAAAAGCATCATACCTTTAGAGACACATTCAGAAAATGGAACTAACCAGAAAGTTGTAGGTCGGGCAGTTTGAACCTGTGCAAAGCCTTCGGTCATTTCTACTTCTGATTTATCCTAAAAGGGGTATGTTATACATATATATGGTATGGCAGCTTGCGTACCCTGACAATCCCCAGAGCTATGCCAGTGGGAGTTTTACTCCTGGTAGGTTCAACCAAGCTGGACTGGTCTGTGTGGGTAGGGGTCAGACAAAAGCTGGTACCCTGGTCCTCCAGGTTGGGGGTTTTAGCATAGGGCTGACACCCATGTCTATGTAAAAAAAATAATGAAGTTACGGAAACAACATCAAATGAACAAACTTTGCTGCGGGATGGACATTCAGAGTCTGTGGCTCGTATGACTGTCAGTGGTGAAAGCCGAAAGGAAGCCACTGACATGAAAACGGATGTCCTGACTGCAAAACAGGATACAAAAATAGGATTTTGGAATGTCAGGACAATGTACGAGACAGGTAAACTAAGACAGGTCACGGCAGAAATGAGAAACTATAGGTTACACATCCTGGGGATAAGCGAGAGCAGATGGACAGGGGCAGGAAAAGTTAAAACAGCAACAGGAGAAACAGTACTTTACTCTGGAAGAGAGGATGGACAGCACAGTGAAGGCGTAGCCATTATTCTACAGAAAGGGATAGAAAGGACATTACTGGAATGGAAACCCATCAACAACAGACTGATACGATTGAGATTGAGAGGGAGATTCACCAACACTACAATAATACAATGCTACGCACCAACGAATGATAGCGATGAGGAGGTCAAGGATGAATTCTATCAACAACTGCAGAAAGAAATGGAGGACACACCTAGATATGATCTTGTTATAGTAATGGGAGACCTCAATGCGAAAGTTGGTACACACAATACATATAATGAAAGAACAATGGGGAAATGCGGCAGCGGAATAGCAAACGAAAATGGGGAGAAGCTAATACGTTTCTGTAGCATTAACAACCTGGTCATTGGAGGAACACTTTTCCCACATAAGGAAATTCACAAGTTAACATGGGAATCACCAAATAGTCGGGACAGAAACCAGATAGACCACATCATGGTTAACGGTAGATGGAGACATGCATTACAAGATGTGAAGGTAAGAAGAGGTGCAGATGTGGGAAGCGATCACCATTTAGTAGTAGCAAAACTGAAAGTGAAACTAAGAAGGGCTGGACCAACTGTAACTACACAGAAAAGGTTTGACATCAGCAAATTGAAGGACCCCCTTACCAGAAAAGCTTTTGCGGCCGACATTAAGAAACGATATCAATTTGCCAAAAGCCAGGAAAAGACATTGACTGATGATATAGACCAGAATTTCAACACCATTTCAACAATATATAAGGAAAGTAGCAAATCATGCTTAGGATTCCAGGAAAGGAAGAAGCAAGACTGGATAACACCAGAAACACTAAACACCATAAAGATGAGAAAGGAAATGAAAAGAAAGAAAACAGAAGCGAAGTCCCCCAGGTTAAAGCAACTATATAGCAAACAGTACAGTCAACTGGACAGGGAAGTTAAACACCAAACCCGAGCCAACAAAAGGAATTTCCTAGACGATCTTGCAAAACAGGCAAAAGAGGCAGCACCGAGAAATGAACAAAGCACAGTATACAAAATAACTAAATTCATCAGCGGAAAACAAGGTGCAAACAATATTACATTAGTAAGAGATAAGCAAGGAAATCTCATCAAGACAGCAGAGGGACAGGAAACAAGATGGGCAGAGCACTTCAGAGAAACTCTGAACAAGGAAATACCAGATACACAATTGAATGTTCCTGAGGCTGAAAACGATCTAGATGTAAATACAGACATTCCACGAAAAGAAGAAATTATCACAGCAATCAAAGGGTTAAAGAACGGTAAAGCTCCGGGCCATGATAACTTAAATGCAGAGCTATTTAAGACAGACCCTGAGCTAGCAGCAGAACTATTAGAACCACTATTTGCACAAGTGTGGAAAACGGGGACAACACCATCAGAGTGGAACAAAGGAATAATTGTCAAATTGCCCAAGAAGGGAGATCTTTCAGACTGCAATAATTGGAGAGGAATCACTCTTCTCTCAGTTCCCAGCAAAATATTAGGCATGATAATTATACAGAGAATTTCAAAGGCAGTAGACTACAAACTGAGGAAAGAACAAGCAGGATTTAGAAAGAACAGAAGATGTGTAGACCATATATTCACTCTCAGGAACATTATAGAGCAGTGCTCAGAATGGCAAAGACAGCTTTACATAAATTTTGTTGATTTTGAAAAGGCTTTTGACAGCATACATAGGGACAGTTTATGGAAAATACTGAGGGCTTATGGTATTCCAAGCTGCATAGTGTCAATCATAAAAAGCCTCTATGCCAACTTTACGTGTAGTGTTGGGCAGAGCAACCTAACCTTCGAGGTGAAGACAGGAGTACGACAGGGATGCCCCTTATCAACCACTCTATTTTTAACAGTCATAGACTGGGTGATGCGCCAGACAACAGAGGGCAGTCCAAGAGGAATAAGATGGACTACATTTTCTACATTGGAAGATCTGGAATATGCAGATGGCATTGCACTGCTGGCACATTCACATCAACACATCCAGGAAAAAACGGATAGACTTAATAAATTTAGCCAGCAGGTGGGCTTGAACATCAATTTAAAGAAGTCTGAGGTCATGACGCTCAATGTGAGCAACCCTGAGCCCATATCAGTAAGGAATCAGCAACTGGTACAGACAGATACCTTCACATACCTAGGAAGCATAGTAACACCAGACGGTGGGGCAGGCAAAGACATCAACATCAGAATGAATAAGGCAAGAACAACCTTCTTTAGCCTAAATAACATCTGGAAGTCCTCCCAATACAGCACAAGCACAAAATTAAGATTATACCAGAGTTGCGTGCTTTCTGTGCTTCTCTATGGTGCGGAATGCTGGAGAGTCACAGAGAAGGAAATGTCAAAATTGTCCTCTTTTCACACAACATGCCTAAGAAAAATGCACCGAATCTTTTGGTCGAATACCATCACCAACCAAGATCTGCTTACTCGTAGCAAGCAAGAGGACATGCACACCATCATAGCTGGCAGACGCTGGAGCTGGGTTGGTCATATCCTCAGAAGAGACCCCGATGCCATCACAAGAACAGCTATGCTTTGGACCCCTGAAGGAAAGCGAAAGAGAGGCCGACCAAAAACAACTTGGCGGAGGACTGTGGAGGCTGAGATGCAAAGAATGAACCAGAGTTGGGGCACTGTACGAAGGATGGCCACCGACCGTGCAAAGTGGAATCAATTTGTTGTTGCCCTACAAGACGCCACTAGGCGTGATGGCCACTGACTGCTTTGACGGTCGGTGGTTAAGGATCGAAGAAGAAGAATATATATATATGTGTGTGTGTGTTTGTGTAAATATTTCTTTTACAGGTTTTATAAATAAATTAAACTGTGAGACAAAAATTGAATTCAAAATGGAAGATGATGCAAGGACCACGATGCTTACAAAATATGAGCGGGAATAGAAAGGCAGAACTAAGGAAATGCCTATGTTGTATAACATTGTTTGATTGATGACTGCAATTCTACATGACTGTAGAAGGCTACTGCAACATCATGATTGTATACAGTAATTGTATTGCTGTATTTTTATTTTTGAAAATGTAATCAGTTAGACATGTCATTGCCTATACCCTGCCATTGAACCATGACTTATATCATACCTACATAAGCATATGCTGAACACATCATCTCATAACACGTAGTTCTGTGGGAAATCACCATGCAAGGACTAGCCACATTCTACATGTATTGCAGGTTTACTGTTCTAGTTTGGAACAGCCTGATCTGAACTACCATCCACTCAACGTATACTGTGTGTGAGGGAGTTCCAGTATTTTGGTTCCATCATTCCTTGGCTAGCCGAACACAAGATCCTAGAAGTTGCATGCCAACTACACTCGTGTGTTACCAGACAGTGTATCCAGGACTGTTAAGTTAAGTCCAATGTTTAAGAATTCCAGAAACTTATGTGAGATCCCAAAGAGACAGCGTAATGATGACAAAGTGCAATCAGTGCAGGCAAATGACATTATGACTATCTTCAGCATATAAACTTTATGTAAAAGGTTTATAAATATTAAGTGTGAATTTTAATTTTTACATTTTATTTGAGATTTTTTCATTTCCAAAAAGAGAAACAAGGAAATAGATGTATATAATTTGTTGATTCAGGAAATAGTAATGTTAAGACTTGTCAATTTCTTATTGTTGACAGTTATATTTTGCTGAGTTATTGTTGTCACAGAATAGTTAGGTGCTTTTCTCAGAGACTGGGGTATACCTGTCTAGACTAAATTTCCTTGTCCAGTCTTCTATACTATCATCATCTGCCACATATTAAACCATGCGTCACAATTAGTTCACAGTTTTTGTTGTCTACTCCTACGTTTGCATTTAAATCTCCCATTAATCTCCTGTGTGTTTTGTACAAAGTTCCTTAGAGTTCATCATATGAATCTTGCTCCATATGTTTATCTGCATTGTTTGTAGGGGCATAACATTGAATAATGTTGATTTTTCTTCCTTTTCCCTGGAATCTTGCCGTTATTACCCTGGGTGATATTGATTCCCATTCTGTTAGAGCTTTTCTGGCTTCCTGTGACATCATAATAGCAACCCCTTCTGTGTGTGTGTGGTATTCATCCTCGTGTCCTGAATATATGACATTTTCCCCTGTATTGGTTATGAATTCACCAGTTCCATTTATTCTCATTTCTGCTAGTCCTAAGAGTTTTATTTCATATCGTCTCATCTCTCCAGCTACCTGTGCTGTCCTTCTGGCTTCCTGCATTGTCCGTATGTTCCAGGTGTCTATTCTGGTTTTTGCCTTCGTCGTTAGAAGAGGTGTCAGCAGCTTGACTTCTATTGACTGGCTTTCATCAGGTCTCTGCGTCATACGTTTCTCTTGCAAGGGTTCTTCCTGACTCTGGCTTTTATTACTTCACTCAACTGTTTCAGTTTCTGTGACAAATAGGTTTTTTCCGGCAAGGTTGTCAGCCCTGTTCTCCAACCTCCTTTAACCTGGAGGAAATTGGTGTGCCCACTTTGTCTGTCCCTTCCATTTTGATCTGCTCAGCATGGTTGAACCTACCAGCAGCAAAGCTCCCGCTGATGTAGCTCACAATATCATCAAATCACTCAAGCTGACCCACCACTTCAAGGAGGGGCACTTTATCCCCATTCTGTTCTGTTAATATTTCGTGTTGTTACAATGAACACCAAACTTCATTAACTCAAAACAGACTTAAATAATTTGACTGTTTCTATCTAATAGGTGCAAAAAGTCTCCATTAAAACTACCTTCCACACAGATGTCTTAATAATCTGTTTTAAAATATCTTATAATTCTTAACATAGCGTCCGACTGACAGAGTGGTTAGAGTGCTGGTCTCTCACGGCAAAGGCACATGGTTCAATTCACGGTATCCTCACGCTCCAGTCTACTCAGCTGGAAATGGGTACCCGACTTTGCTATTGTGTTAGGGAAGGAAAAGGCAGCAAGGAAGAGAACTGGTCACCACACATCTCGATGCTGGACCTAGTATAGTGAAGTCTCTAACACTTCACCCCCCCTACGGCAGTATCTGATATGAGACTACCTGTACCTTTATCATTCTTAATATTTTTAATAAACAGAACTTTATTACACATATTATCGTTTTTATTTATTCATTGTAAGCCATTATACATAATACATAGGTTATTGTTGGCATCTCCCTCGTCACAAATAATCAGCGAACATGAGTTGTAAAAACACCACAAATATCACCGTCTGTGATAAACATAATACAAATTCTTCTGAAAGACCTTTCCTGCCCCATGGTTACACAATTTTTTTTTTTTGCAAAGCGGGAACATCTGCTGGAAACCGGCACTAAAGCCCATAAGAGAAGTTAAAACAGATCATATACTCTCTTGCAGTGGTAGATTCCATAGCAATCAGTTTTACATGATGAAATATCTAACTGAGCCTCATCCATACACTTAAGGTTGTCGTCTTGTAACTGTTTATGTCCCAGACAGTTTTGAGGTTTTACCCAGGCACCAAAACAAGTTTTAAGTCATATTTTTTATTAATGGAGTTAAGTGTTAAAGACTTGTATGTACAGGTCAGATTTTTGTCACGCTAGTAAACACGCTCTGGGTGTTGAGAGATTTTTCTTAGTCGGGGGCTGTATGCTCAGTAATTTTTGAACACAGCTCTACTGACTAGCTGTTAGTTTGTTTTTAAAAAAAATATGATAAGGAATCTGGTGGAAGGTTCCATGAAATAGTTTAAGGGGGAAAGGCGGATGAATTCTGCTCACATCTCAAGCTGCGAGTTCGCGCTTGAATGAATTGTACTGAGCTGTTTTGAGCAGCTGATTTTTTCGTGACAGTACTTCGCTGGCAGAGCTTGAAAATCCACGCTTTACCATGTTTGCTAGTGTGTTTTAGCATATATCCTTATGAGAAAGGAATATTCGATAATTGGAGAATGCACGTAATTGTAGATTGAAAGAGATACATTGATATTGATTCTAAGCCAGGGATATTACGCTTAATTATTATGTACTGTGCATTCAACTGAAGATAGAGAGAGAATATTTTCATATTGATTCTAAGCCAGGGATATTGCGGCTTACTTACTTATGTACTTTAGATGCTGCTGAAGCTTGAGAGATTTGGTACCTATTATTTAAAACCTTGGATAACGGCTTGCTATATACGGTTTATGCTGTATACGTATCTGTTGAACTGTTGATGCTTTATGATTTGTCGTGAACTGTAACCTGATGTGAAATGTCGTCCCATGATGTCTGCGTGAGTCTATCGTTAATAAACGTTGGAACTGATAATCTAGTTCCACCACTTCCTGACTCCTGCGTGTTACTGTAGTGCATGAGTGCAGTAGATGTGCAGCCACGTACCTATGACATTCGCGTATATTGACATATGCACAAGTACACAACTTTCGGCCATACGTGAGCCCGACACATGCTGATCGCATCTTTCAGCAAAAAATAAAAACATTTATCTTCTTCTTGAACCCCCATCACTTTAACAGTGGTGGTTTCCAGTGATTCGGGGTATCATATCAACTGCAGCAGGAGTTTACTACACAAGTTCAACATGTCAAGTCAAGGTTGCAGAGTTTCCAGTTCTTGTTCCATGTACAAGTTTCCAGTAGATGTCATACATTATCAAGAACCTGAGAGTGAGAAGTGACGAGTTCCAGTACCTTTCAACGGTGGATTTTCCTTTCCTCAGTGTGTGTGTGAGACCCATCATCTTGGCATGAAGGCTGGGAATTTTCTTTTTTTAAGATAAGTGGCTGTTTTGTATGTGTAAACTGTACCACTTTATATGTTGACAAGCCTTCCTATGTTATGCATTATTCCTTCGTTTGAATGTTCTATGTTCCATGTTTATGCGGGTTTAGTTGGGAGGAGACTTTCGTTAGGATGTATCCCAGTTTACCCAGGGCCTACGAAAGCGTTCTTTAGGATTAGTTTGCAAGTTTCAATTGAGCGATAATTCCGGTTCAAGGCTAAAAACCTTGCCGAGGTTCAGATCGCTAATTGTCTCTTACGACAATAAGTGTTTAGGTGTGACGAAATGTCTCAGTGTTGTTTTCATTATATTTTTCTCTGTACCTTAGTTTTTTTATTAATTTGTTTGTGAGTGTCTTTCTCCCCTTCCTATCTTTTATTTCTATACAAATTTTTCGTTTATACACTGTGTTGTTGCTTGTATTGTTATACTTTTCGCAGTGTCATTGCACTCTTTGCAATATTTTTTCTTTGGTTTTGCTTTCAAGTTTAGTTGATTCTGCGAACGTTGTCATTTGTGCTTTATATAGTGTCTTTGTAACTCTTGTTTGTACTATCTATTTTGTCATGCTCTGTCAATATTATGATGCATAATAGATATATAGGTGATTAATAACATTATTAAGAGTTGAAAAGGTAATTGTACAAGTTCTTAAACAAGGACTTGTCACCCACGAAGTTGGGATAGAGTGAGTGTCTCCTGGATATTTATATTACTTACATATCTTGTAAAATACAACAGAATGTCTAGTTTGGATGATTTCATTATACAAGGGAACTCCCTTGGGTAACTACTGAGGAAGTAAAAGAATTCGCACGTGTCCAATATGCCAAGGCGCAGAAGTCAGAAGGAAAAAACCGAAAATGGAGGCCGAAGATAGAAGATTGCAAATGCAGGCAGAAGAGAGAAAACTTCAGTTGGAAAATGAAAAACAGAAATTAGAGGCTGAAGATAGAAAAATTCAACAGCAAATGCAAATGGAGGCTGAAAAACAGAAATTAGAGGTTGAAAAACAGAAATTAGAGGCTGAAGAGAGAAAAATTCAAGAGCAAATGCAAATGAAGGCTGAAAAACAGAAATTAGAGGCTGAAGAAAGAAAAATTCAAATGCAAATGGAGGAGAAGAAGCTGCAGATGCAAGCTGAAGAAAACCAAAGACTACATGAGGAAAGGATCTTATCCATAGAACTGGAGACAATAAAGGTAGTGAATATTGGTAATACATAAAATGAGAGAAACAATCAAACAACTTCTAATAAGGCAAATAATCATTCTTATAGACCCAAATTGCCTAAATTTAATCCTACCTCTGACGATATTTCGTTTTACCTAAATAGATTTGAACTTTCATGTGAATCTCAGAAAATAGACAAGTCAGAATATTGTGCACGACTTTTGGAGCTACTTACGGGTGATGCAATGCATATTGTGAGTAGGGTGGGTGGGCCTGACAAGAATAACTATGATATTGCCAGGGTTGCCTTATTAAAGAAATACCAACTTAATGAAGACGGTTATCGTCGGCGCTTTAAGACTCTGTTACCGGAGACTGGGGTAGATTTTTTCAGAGTTCATAGCACATATGCGTCTTACGTTCTCACGTTGGATTGAACTTTCAAAAACTGAACACACATATGAAGCCCGTATGGACTTCTTGCTTCGTGACAAAGTCATGTCATGAGTTAATGAGTCTTTTCTTTCCTTTTTACATGAGCGAAAGCCTATAAACTTGAAAGATATGGAACAATACTGTTGCCAATATGTCACGGCACACCCAAATGTGACTGTGAGCCACCCTCAAGTCAGAGAAGGTTCACCCGTGGCTTCAGCATTACCATATGGTCGTAATATGCGCAGTTGATCTTAAAGCGCGGATAGCAATTTTGGTTGGAGAGATAATCATGATTTTGGACAGTACCAAGGGGGTCCATCACGCAGTAATTCTCCTTCGTCAAGAAACTGGAGACACTTTAACGGTCCTCAACGTTTTGGTTCAAACAATTATGGAAATTTTGGAAGGGGTAACTACAATAGAAATTATCAACCCTACAATAATTTTTCTCGGAGACAACAAAATCCATCGAATAGATATTTTGATCAAAGGGAAATAGTAATCGCAACAATGCTAACTGGGGTTCAAATCAGAACAATAGTTTCAATAGAGCAAATAACAATGCTTCCAATAGAGATAATAGTCGCGATAGATCGCGATATGACGGTAGATCTCCAAATAATAGATCGCATTGCCATGCTAACTCTGCTCAACAAGAGCCCCAGGCTGTTAATGATCAAGGTAATAATAAAAATAGTGTCTCTAATGCTACTACTTGCTCTGCTTTCGATTTCGAGAGAGCATCTCAGTGCCCAGAGTGCACAACTTTGTTCCAACCTTCTGCTATAACTACATTGAGTTGCGGTCATCCTCTACCCACTCTTCCGGCCTTAGCTGCGCATGACGGAAGAGGGTCTCTTACTCTACATAAGGGATTTGTGAATAATAATCCAGTCTCAGTTCTCTTTGATTCTGGATGCACAACTGTTGGAATTAGACAGTCTCTAGTTCATCCATTTGGAGCAACAGGTAAGATGGTGAAATGTGTGACATCTGGTGGGACAGTTGAGACTTTTCCGACTGCCATAGTCCACATTGCCACACCGTTTTTCACTGGTTATATACACGCATGTATGCTCAGAGCACCTATCGCTGACCTTACTGTCGGACAGATACATGGTGTAAAAGTGTGTACGCCGGTACAAATTGCTGCTTGGGAACGGTAACATAACCTTACTGCTTCCACCTTTGGAGCTATGCCAATATCTTATCACCAAGTACATTCTCATAACGCAATACATTCTGCTAATCTAGTGCAATCTTGCTGTGTTGATGATTGTCGTAGATTTTTGATAGGAAAATTAAGACTTGGGTTGATCCCTTCTGAATAGATTAGAATAAGTGATAGTCACAGTGAGAGGTAGTAAATAGAAATAGATTTCCACGAGTGAGATGGTAGAAATTTATAGAGGCTGTCCCGGAAATCGAGAATCCCTCTCTCTTTCCGCCTATCTTCTACAACAGATCCAGAGGAGTCAGACAGTCTATAAAAACATTATGTATATATTAATATATCTCTATCCACTCACATGCCCGCACATACAAGTGACGACAGTTAGACACACGTGGGAAAACTATAACAAGGATTATATAGATATTATGGGAACGAACTGACCACCACACTGAAATAAATGTAGGTATAGTTTAATTATCATAGTAAACTTACATCACAACATATAAAATACATCAAAAGCATGTACACATAGTCATAAAAAATCAAGGAATGCTACAATAGTGATAGACCCGTTTGTATGGTCCTTCCCCTGGATATATATATAGCTCACAGTCCCGTTAGAAGAAAGTGATAACCCCAAAGAGTTACAGATACATATGATTGAGTCTATGGTTTCCCCCTTTTAATGTATGGACAGACTTGATACTCTGCTTTATTCTAAGGGAAAATATTGTTAGCAATAACTTGCATAAAGGAAGTTACAACGTGGGAGACTCAACAAAGAACATCCTTCAGTCTACTTTCACTCGGTTCTTTCGTCAGGGCCCTGACTCACACAACCTTACCTAAACTCGTGCTGTTGTTCGCCGGCTGGCACAAACTTCGGGACGCTCACACACTTTTTATCTGTTTCTGTCGTTTAATGAAGCGGATCCCAGCTCTGCAGATTTGTTTGTTGGTTTCATCAAAATGGATCCGGGGAGCGTCTGCTTTATGCGATAGTTATTTCAGACTAAAGTTAGTGTCACTTGACTCACGAAGTAAGAATTAGGCTTAAACGGGCACACAGTATCAGAACACGAGGTTTCCCTTAATTAGGGAGATGACCGGTGGACAACTTCTCTCAACAGATAATCTAGGTTCACCCCACACTTTGTCAACAATGTCGGAAAGTTAATGTTTTAGATTTCTGTAATTATTCTCGCCACAAAGTAGCCTCAACACAGAGTTCGAGGAGAATATGATCTGCCTCAAAGGCCCAGTATAAACATTTATTCTTTAAAAGAAATCTGTTAGTGGGATTGGTATTCTGTCTATCTCTGAAGGCACACGCACTGTCAGACAGGTGGTACTTGAAAAAACCCACGTGGTTAAAGATATAAAATGTTTATGTTTCTCACAGGTATGTCTCTGTACTCATCTCATCTCAACCCGTAACCCGTCATGGGTCGTAGGGGTGCCATGGTGGAAGCATCAGCAAACAGGGTCCTCCACTGCTCTCTATTCTCAGCAATGTGTACAAGTGTGGAAAAACCGTGTCCTGCCCATTCTTTGATGTTATCAGCCCAGGATTTTCTTTACCTTCCTCTTCTCCGTTTACCTTCGACTGTTCCATGGAGGATCATTTTCGAAAGGGAGTCATGACGAGTTACATGCCCAAACCAGGCAAGCTTTCGACGTTTCACTACTGACAAAAGTGGTTCTTTGTGGCCTGCATAGGTGTTTATCTTCTCTCTAACATAGACATTTGTTTTGTGCTCTTTATAGCAAATGCGCAAAATTCTTCTATAACATTTATGCTCGAAAGCCTGAATCCTTCGCTCCGTATCTGCAGTGAGTGTCCAGCTCTCACACCCATATAAGAGAATAGATAATACAAGTGATTTGTATAATTTGATCTTCACAGGAAAACTGATGTTACTTTTCCAGATCACATTCAGTCTTGTCATGGCAGCTGAGGCCATCTCAAGTCTTGTCTTGATTTCTTTACTTGATCTCCCATCACTACATATAGTGGACCCGAGATATTTAAAGGTGTTAACTTCTTCTAACGTCTCTGTACTAAACGCCGGTAAAATTTTGTTACCCCAGTATACACTGAATAAAGAAAAACACATATGAAATATTTTAAATATTATGTACTCAATATAACTTACGTTTTGAACTGCAAGCATAAAGCTTGACTTGACGTTTAAACTTCCCGTGAAATAAGTTATATATATATAAATGCATCATCATGAATTAGGAATACATACGTATTTCGTCAACACTCATGAGGCATCTAGCATTTATAAGTTAGTTTTAAAGTATATTCTCTCGTCTGATTATTTAGAAGTTAAATTTAATTCATTAATAGCCGACTGAGTTTAAGCTAGAAATTATAATTTCTGTTTTCCACTGTAACTCGTCACTATAAAATAATACAGACTATATAAATTAAGCACTCTGCACCAAATCTAACTAGTGAAATATGAAATAAGCGATTATCACTTAATCACTCACAAAATCTAGTTATATATATATAATATATTTTCCTCAACACAGAACTACAGGGAATCGCAGACTTTAGAATTATACGCTGATATATTTATTTGAAGTCTAGAGCTCGGTAAATTTCCGAACAAACTAGGGCTTCGCTATACAGCATATTCTATTCACGAACAACCTGTCTACTGCGAATTTGGAGAATGAATGAAAATCTAGTTTCAAACTCCGGTAAATATCTTAAACCAGGACAAAAGGGGTCCCAACTTATTTCGCAAAACGAAATAATCTCCCCTTCTCATTCTTAAACACCTTACATAAACTAGAAGACTACCATGAACTGACACTCGTGCGTTTTCAGACCTCACGCTGACCAGGGCCAACAGTGAGTGCCTTGTCAGCTAGGATTTCCAGACAAATGTCTCAAACTGCGCCGAGGAGATGTCGGTTATCGCGCCTCACCTGAGCGCTCATCCGATGCAACTCGTTATGGCAGGTGAAAATGCAGACACAATGTCGCCTATAGGTCTGGCGAAAGCGAATATTCACAGTTTCGACCACTATGCAATAACCTCCCGAGCCTGGCATCTACGTAATAACATCACTAGTGCGTTTCTAAATGAGAACAGACACTCGGCGAAAGTTTGAATGGGAAAATAGTAATGTTTAAGTCGCAAACGAACGAATGCGAAAAAATACAAAAAGAATAAAAGAGTGATAATAAAATAGAGGACACGGGTGAAGAAACGAAGAGTATATAGAGAATGTAATGATCATAACTCTCTGTGACAGAACGTCCCCCCTTTAAGATATGGAAGCACTCCATGTCTACGTTATGGAATTAAATTTCCTATATCCGTAGCTTCAGGGTGTCTGTCTTCTTCCCTCTCATCTCCCCCCTCCATCTCTCTCCAATTCCTACTCAAGTCTACTCCCTAAAGTTTCCGTTCTCTGGAATGTCTCCCATGCGCTTGAAAGAGCGTCGCCGCTTCTGACATTTTTGAAAGATTTTGTGTGTGTGCAGTGGTATTTCCCTGCCACTATCGTCATCTTCGTCAGTTTTGGCGATCGTCAGGAGATGGTCGGAGGTTGGCACTGGTTTTTCCAAGTATCTCTTTAACAGATTTAAATGGAAAACCTTTTCCTTTCCTTGAAGAGAGATCTGGTAGTTAGCCTTAGAAATCTTTTTTCAGGACGGTAAACGGCCCTTGCCATCCGATCCTCAGTTGGTTGTTTCCGGTAGGGAGTAACACCAAAACTTTCTCTCCTGCTTCCAGTTCTCTCTCTTTCGCGACTTTCCTGTATCGGTTAGCGTGCTTTGTGTGTGCTCGTTTAAAGTTAGTCGTTGCTAGGTCCCATCCTAGTTTCAACCTATCCTTTAAATCCGATACGTATTTACTGGCTGAGACAACTGTCTCATCAGCCTTTTGGTCTGTCAGCGACCAAAGTAAGGCTTCAAGCGGGCCCTTAATGGGTCTGCCGAATAAAAGCGTAGCTGGCGGAAATCCTGTGGAAGTATGAGGAGTTTCTCTGTAGCCAAATAAAGCTGCCGGAATGCAACAATCCCAATCTTCAGGTTTCACTTGTGCCAGTTTACTTAACAACATGTTGAGGTTTCCGTTAATAGGTTCTACCAGCCCATTTCTGGCCAGAGTATAAGGCTTAGTGTAGATGTGCTGGTCCCTCAAGATCTTCACGATCTCATCCATCAACAGGTTTCGGTATGGAGATCCGTTATCCGTCAACACTTGCTGAGGGAATCCCAACCGAGTGAAAATCTGCACGAGGGCTTCTGCGACATGCTTGGCATCTGCGCATGTTAGCGGGATAGCTTCTGCCCATAAAGTGCATGTATCGACTAAGGTCAGGATGTACCTGTTCCTTCTTTTAGTCCTTTTTAAGGGTCCTAAAATGTCGATCACAACCCGTTCGAATGGTGTTCCTACTATTGGCATTTCACCCAAAGAGACTGGGGGTGTCTGTTGCTTGGGTGGTACACGTTAGCACTGGGCACAGGATTTGACATATCTGATAATATCAGTGTTTACTCCTGGCCACCAATAATGAGTGGTTATACGTTGGTTTGTGGCGTTCTGTCCCATATGATCGCTGAAGGGAAGAGAGTGCCCCATTTCTAGGATTTGGCTTCTGTACTGTTTCGGTACTAGGAGCTGGTTGTAACCTTTTTCAGACTTGCCCGTTCTGCGATAAAGTACGCCGTCCTTAGTAAAAAAGTCCCCGTGTTGTCTGGGTTCCTTAGCCATGGGCAGTTTCCAAAAGCAGGGTGCCAAAGTAGGGTCCTTTTGTTGCGCTTCTTTAAGTTCCATGGGTAACAAATTAGGTGCAGGCTCCCGTTCCTTATTGGTTTGCCCTCTTCTAGTTACTGCTGCCACAATCGGCTCTTCCGGTTTCCCAATAGACACGTATCTACCGCCAAGTGTGACTGGGTAGATGGGGTCATCCATAACAGCCGCTTTGATCACGCCTCTGAAGAAATCAGAGTGGATCTCCACCAGTGCGATGGGAAGCGCTGTAGGTGCCTCACTCTTAGAGACTCCACAAAGTTCGACGGTCTCTCCTGTCTCTTGACCGGGTTTAACCAGGTGTCTGGCAACAATGTAATCATAAGAAAGCCCCGTGTCAAATAAACAAAAAGTTTGAGAACCGTTCAATATAACAGTACCTCGCGTTGAGGGTGTATCCCCAACAGGTTGGTAATCACTGTCAATGATTCCGCCTTGCGAGACTGTTAGTAAGCATCCGATGCGTTTAGGCTCGGTGTGCTCACTCTGATCATTAGTCCCGTGCTCAGGGGTTCTCCCTTTGCCACCTTGTCCTTTCTGGCTGCGCTGCCATGTAGGGCGGTCGGGCTGATCAGACTGTTTACTGTGGTTGCTGGGGTACTTGGTTTTGTAGAACTTGGATTTTTCAGGAGGGGGGTTTTGAGGTCCACTTTCTCTGTGGTTATTCTGATTAGAAGCATGAGAAGATTGCTCTAGATTATTCTTTCGAAAATGCTCTTCTGTCGGTTTACGTTTTGTGGCCGGTAGTTCAGCCGGCGCATTTTGATATCGCTCAGACTTTTCCAAAATGTTTTCAAGCTTTTCTGCACCTTGCTCAGCTAGAAATCTTCGGGTATCTGCAGACAAAGTGTTCTTTATTTGTTCTTTTAAAACAAATTCCTCCAGACCTTCATAGGTAGAGGGGAGCTGCGAAAGCTCAAGGCACTTTGTCAAGTATCCCTTTAAACGAGATGAGAACTGCTGAAAAGTTTCAGAGCTCTCCTTCCTGCTGTTGCGAAACAGTTGCAAAAATTTGCGAGCATTCATTTAAAAACGCTCAAGCAAAGCTTTCTTCAACATGTCGTAATTGTCTTGTTGGCTGCTTTTCAGTTTGGCGTAAACATCATACGCACTACTTTTCAAAGACTGAAAAAGCTTCATATTCTAGCGCGACCTCTCTAAACCGTACAGAGTTGCAATTTTCTCAAATTTTTCTAGATACGTGTCAATCTTCTCATTTGGACAAGGGAAAGATTCTAGCGCAAAAAACATAGCAGTGAGGTGAGTAGATTGAGTGCTAGAAGGATCAGTTAAGGAAGAACGAGGAGAAGACTCTCCATTGCTGGAGGTAGAGACAGCGCCACGACTTTGGAATTCTAAAGTTTTAAGAGTTAACTCATGCTGTCTCTCTTCTCTCTCCTTCTCATGCTGTCTCTTCTTCTCTCTGTCCTCAAGCTGTCTCTCCTTCTCCTTCTCTCTTTCCTCATGTTGTCTCTCCTTCTCTCGTTCGTTCGCCCTGCGAATTTCCATTTCTTCCTCAATCTTCTTCTGTTGTAAAGCTTCAGCTGCTTCTTCCTTTCTCCTAGCTTCTGCTTCGTTCCTCTCCGCGTCATATCTTTCCAGTTCGTCCCTGACAAAAGCTTTCGCTTCCTCTCCTTCCTCTCTTGCTTCGTCCCTGAGGATCTGTCTAAGCTTCGCCCTCTCTGCCATAATAAATCAGTGACTGAGACTAAGTCGAGAAAGCAAGAAGAAAAAGATACGCTGGTTCCTACAACTTGCGAGAAATTACAAAAAAATCAAAAAGATGATATTCTTTAACCTGGGATACCTCCTTCAAAATATAGTACCTAACTATCGCTGCTATTAATCGGCAATAAAGCACCTAATGCAGACGACTACGCCAAATAAATGGTAGTTAAGATTACTCACTGAAAAAAAAAGTTTCTGCAGTGGAAACAAAATAATTACACTGACTAACAAAAAAAAACTTTTTTTTTCTTTCTCTAACATTTATATGTTTTTCTGGTCAATTTTAATGCGCTGTTTTTAAATCTGCAAACCGTTTTTCTCTATCAGGTCGGGATCTCTAGAAATACGCAATTGAAGTTTTTTAACAACGCATACAGTATTACAACATCATTCGTACAAGAAGCATAACAGTTATGTAGGCTTGAATTTCTTTGCAGTCGACTTTCGTCGGTGAATGGCATGTGGTACATCGCGATGAAGCATCCAACAATAATCGGCAAGCATGGTCACACTCCACCGTCCTTGATAACGTGACTCCATTACGGCGATATCTTGATGGAATCATTCTCCATGTTCATTGCTGACTTCGCCAAGGTTGTCAGGGAAAAAGTTAAGATGCGAATCGAGCAAATGGATTTTGAGGGACATGTTACAGCCCATAATTATGTATGCATCTATGCACTGCTTAACAATATGCAACATAGTCGACAGATTTGTGATTTTCCAGAAAGTTATCGACGATCGATTTGAATGCCATCCATGCGCGAAGTTCACTACCATGTAACAAGTTCTCGAATTGTTTGTCTGCAATAACTTTCCTAATCTGAGGTCCTACAAAGATACCTTCCTTTATCTTTGCATCGCTAACTTGCGGAAACTTTTCTCGAAGATAAGTGAAAGCTTTGCTCGTTTTATCTAACGCTTTTACAAAATTCTTCATGAGCCCCAACTTTATATGTAACAGTGGTAAAATGAAGGTGTCTTTGTTAACTAATGGCTCGCGTATTACATTTTTATGCCCGAGCTGCATACGATCTCGGATAGGCCACACCTTTCTTGCATAATGTTCCTGTCTGTTGCGGCTGTCCCATTCACATCGGAAGCAACAAAATTTAGTATACCCAGTCTGCATGCCAGTGAGAATTGCAATGACCTTTAGGTCTCCACAAATCCGCCATTGGTAGTCATTGTACTTTATTTTTTCCAAACGTATAGCCATATTGTCATAAGTTTCTTTCATATGAACAGAGTAAGCGACTGGAATTGATGAAAAAAAAATTCTGTTATGCAATAACACGGCTTTTAGACTAGTCTTGGAAGAATCGATGAAAAATCGCCATTCGTTGACTATGTGCTCATGACCGTTTACATCTTTGCAATAGCAAATGTCATCATCCATCTCAAAGTATTGAACAAGTTCTCTGTGTCTATGACGAAATTTAGATATCGGAGTATTGGGCGCTAAAAGATTTCATTCTTTGAGTCGCGAACCGAGTAATTCCGCTTGTCCTTTGGTAAGAGCGAGATCACGTATTAGATCTGAAAGTTCTGAATGGTTAATTAAGTAAACACCATCATTCACCGGTATGTAATCTGAGTCAGAATTAGTTTCTAAAGCAGGTAAACTATCACTTTCTGATGGTTCATTTACGTCCAACGGATATTGTTCTGGTGGTACTTGGATCGGACACGTGATTGGATCATGAGGCACTGGTTTCGAAACCGATTCAATATTTGGATAAACCACAGACTTTCTAGTTTAAAAAGTGAAACCATGGATATTTGTCAAGCAGAAGTAACAATCAGTAGTGTGATTTGTATGTTCACGCCATATTACTGGCACGCCAAAAGGCATCGACTTATGCTTCGGCGATTTTAGTAACCAACCTGCCAATGTATCGAACAAACCGCATTTGGCTTCCAAGATTTATTTGCATCATCAACTTTCGAATCGAAATAAAGTTCATATGCTATCTTTAGTAATGGTGTAAAGTTTTTCTGGTCAACACGATCGGTAAAATATCCGCACACGTAACAGAACAGATCAGCCGAATTTCTACAACTTCTAGAAGCCATATTTTGCTCAGAATTATTTCAAAATACAGTAACTATTTGAAAAATCGCGTAACATATGTCATGCATCTTTTAGCAGTATAAAAAGTAGAATTATGTTGCTTTTTATTAATTTTTAATAAGTTATATAGTAAAAATGAAACGGAGCAAATAACGGTTTCCCAAAAATATATTTATTCACAAATATCTTAAGAACCCGACGTGATAGAGATAAACGGATTTCAGATTTGAAATCAGCGCAAGAAATTGACCTAAGAACACTTATTCTTATATAAGAAAGAAAAATGTTGTTTGTCAGTGTTATTGCAAAAATTTAAAGAGAAAAAAAATTCCCTTAATTTTTAATCCACTATCAAGTTTACCCCTAAAGACAGTGAGGGTAAGGGAGGCAATTAATCTGGACAAATAGTCCGAAACGCACTCCTTAACTTAGTTCAAACACCTTCCTGCTTCAGAACCCTGTGAATGTTATACACTCACAAACTTTACCAGCGTTTAGTATTACAAATTCATCAGTTAACATATATTCCGACAAAATCAACCTGTAACTCAAATGTATATTATTCAAAAATGCTGTGGAAAAACAATTATTAGTTGTGTGGTCAGCACGCCCATAAACAGATCGTTAGTCTAGGGGAATAGTTATTTTAAAAGATACACAAATCCATGAGACAATCACACTCTTACTCTATTACAGAATAAAGAAAATTAAGTTCCAAATCCCGATAGACGAGACTCATTCTGTCGTAGATTTTTGATAGGAAAATTAAGACTTGGGTTGGTCTCTTCTGAATAGATTAGAATAAGTGATAGTCACAGTGAGAGGTAGTAAATAGAAATAGATTTCCACGAGTGAGATGGTAGAAATTTATAGAGGCTGTCCCGGAAATCAAGAATCTCTCTCTCTTTCCGCCTATCTTCTACAACAGATCCAGAAGAGTCAGACGGTCTATAAAAAAATTATGTAAATATTAACTCTTTAACCCCCAAGAGCCAGTATACTGTACTTCCCGCTAGACCCATTTGGCCCAATCAACAGTATACTGGCTTTCGTATCTCTTGATCCTTTCTAGGGCTGTTTTCTAATTTTGAGAACTCAAAAATGCTATTTTCTTAAAGTATAGCCATCCATTATGGACTTTTGTTATTTATGAATATGAACATTTAAAAAAATTATTTCCAAACAAAAACAATAAAAACATTCTGGTATGGCCATTTTTGTTTGGGCCAAACCCACTTTTTTGCTTGGGACTGAAAGAATTAATATATCTCTATCCACTCACGTGCCCGCACATGCAAGTGACGACAGTTAGACACACAGACGTGGGAAAACTATAACAAGGATTATTTAGATATTATGGGAACGAACTGACCACCACACTGAAATAAATGTAGGTATAGTTTAATTATCATAGTAAACTTACATCACAACATATAAAATACATCAAAAGCATGTACACATAGTCATAAAAAAATCAAGGAATGCTACAATAGTGATAGACCCGTTTGTATGGTCCTTCCCCTGGATATATATAGCTCACAGTCCCATTGGAAGAAAGTGATAACCCCAAAGAGTTACAGATACATATGATTGAGAGACTCAACAAAGAACATCCTTCAGTCTACTTTCACTCGGTTCTTTCATCAGGGCCCTGACTCACACAACCTTACCTAAACTCGTGCTGTTGTTCGCCGTCTGGCGCAAACTTCGGGACACTCACACACTTTTTATTTGTTTCTGTCGTTTAATGAAGCGGATCCCAGCTCTGCAGATTTGTTTGTTGGTTTCATCAAAATGGATCCGGGGAGCGTCTGCTTCATGCGATAGTTATTTCAGTCTAAAGTTAGTGTCACTTGACTCACGAGGTGAGAATTAGGCTTAAACGGGCACACAGTGTCAGAACACGAGATTTCCCTTAATTAGGGAGATGACCGGTGGACTACTTCTCTCAACAGATATTCTAGGTTCACCACACACTTTGTCAACAATGTCGGAAAGTTAATGTTTTAGATTTCTGTAATTATTCTCGCCACAAAGTAGCCTCAACACAGAGTTCGAGGAGAATATGATCTGCCTCAAAGGCCCAGTATAAACATTTATTCTTTAAAAAACTGTTAGTGGGATTGGTATTCTGTCTATCTCTGAAGGCACACGCACTGTCAGACAGGTGGTACTTGAAAAAAACCCACGTGGTTAAAGATATAAAATGTTTATGTTTCTCACAGGTATGTCTCTGTACTAAACGCCAGCAAAATTTGGGTTACCCCAGTATTCACTGAATAAAGAAAAACACATAGGAAATATTTTACATATTATGTACTCAATATAACTTACGTTTTGAACTGCAAGCATAAAGCTTGACTTGACGTTTAAATTTCCCGTGAAATAAATTATATATATAAAAATGCATCATCATGAATTAGGAATACATACGTATTCCGTCAACACTCATGAGGCATTTAGCATTTATAAGTTAGTTTTAAAGTATATTCTCTCGTCTGATTATTTAGAAGTTAAATTTAATTCATTAATAGCCGACTGAGTTTAAGCTAGAAATTATAATTTCTGTTTTCCACTGTAACTCGTCACTATAAAATAATACAGACTATATAAATTAAGCACTCTGCACCAAATCTAACTAGTGAAATATGAAATAAGCGATTATCACTTAATCACTCACAAAATCTAGATATATATATATATATAATATATTTACCTCAATACAGAACTACAGGAAATCGCAGACTTTAGAATTATACGCTGATATATTTATTTGAAGTATAGAGCTCGGTAACTTTCCGAACAAACTAGGGCTTCGCTATACAGCTTATTCTATTCACGAACAACCTGTCTACTGCGAGTTTGGAGAATGAATGAAAATCTAGTTTCAAACTCCGGTAAATATCTTAAACCAGGACAAAAGGGGTCCCAACTTATTTCGCAAAACGAAATAATCTCCCCTTCTCATTCTTTAACACCTTATATAAACTAGAAGACTACCATGAACTGACACTCGTGCATTTTCACACCTCACGCTGACCAGGGCCAACAGTGAGTGCCTTGTCAGCTGGGATTTTTAGACAAATGTCTCAAACTGCACCGAGGAGATGTCGGTTATCGCGCCTCACCTGAGCTCTCAGCCGATGCAACTCGTTGTGGCAGGTGAAAATGCAGACAAAATGTCGCTTATAGGTCTGGCGAAAGCGAATATTTACACTTTCGTCCACTACGCAATAACCTCCCGAGCCTGGCATCTACGTAATAACATCACTAGTGCGTTTCTAAATGAGAACAGACACTCGGCGAAAGTTTGAATGGGAAAATAGTAATGTTTAAGTCGCAAACGAACGAATGCGAAAATTACAAAAAAGGATAAAAGAGTGATAATAAAATAGAGGACACGGATGAAGAAAAGAAGAGTATATAGAGAATTTAATGATCATAACTCTCTGTGACAATGATACGATTGTTTATCATGCTAATTTTAGTGCTTCTTGTAACCCAGTTCGACATACCTCAGTACGTCGTTATTCTAATTTTGACTCTTTTTTAATTACTATTATAGAAGAAGATCCTTCAGTTTGGTCTGATACACACACTAACTTTATAGCTTCGACTGAATCTATATCCAGTCACGTTGATTGCAACTTCTATGCTGCAATG
Source organism: Oreohelix idahoensis (assembly GCA_024509875.1). Classification (NCBI taxonomy): domain Eukaryota; kingdom Metazoa; phylum Mollusca; class Gastropoda; order Stylommatophora; family Oreohelicidae; genus Oreohelix; species Oreohelix idahoensis. The sequence continues at coordinate 58,394 of JAMPIV010016370.1, forward strand.
ACTAGCGTTTTCTTCGCCACATGTACGGACTTAGTTGTTAGTACATATATGTACCTTATGAGTTTCTTTAGCTGTCTTGCTGGACCGGTTAGCTCGGTATCTTCGTCTTTTACGACTTTTTGTCGCACTCGCTGCGCTCCTTTTAAACTTCGTCGTAGGTCCAAGTTTACTACTGTATGCTTTTACATCTTTATTATATCTTTCTTACTTTTTTCTTTGCCCAGTACACAGGCTATGACTTCAGTTCAGCCTTTAAGATGTACGCCTTTGTCTACTGCATTTCCTTTGTCTTGCGCAAAATCTCAGATTGTCAGCCATCATGACACACATTAGTCATCATTACCATCTTAACCAGATTTGCTTATAGAGAAATTTTCGGTATCACTTATATATCTGCGAACTCTATATACTACATTATCGCACACTGGTGAACACTTTTAAATGACCCTGGTTAATTCAGGATTTGTGGTTTAGTATGAGCTTCTTTCTTTGTTACCTTTTCTTGTGTTAACGGAGGAAGGTTTGCTTGTAACATCGTACAGGGGGTCGGAAAAGTTTACCCGCCACAATTGGATAGGTTAGAATTGAAATTGGCTGGTTGTATTTTATAAAAATTCTACCTTTACCAAACAGAGATTTTCATTTGTGTGTGTTTTCTCACAGCCACGGCTTGTTGCGATGAGGAGCCAGAGCTGCTATATTGCTTGATTAAGCGGTTACTTTTCAACATCGTTGGTTAAATTGCCTTGCGAAAGATTTCCTGGTTTTCCAGTGAAGCCAGTCGGCTTTTTGACGCCATACTAGATGTTTTTGTATCCTCGTGGCGCTTAGGAGTGTTCCAAGATCACTGGAATTTGTCCTTAATATATAAACTTATTTAGGATTAGTAGATAATATTTGTATATTAGTATAGTATAGTATATTAATATAGTATTGTATTAGGATATGTTACTAACTTTTTGTTTTTTAAGATAGTATGTTGGTTCATCGTTATGCACACCATTTCATTAACATATTATATTTTATATGACTCTATCTCTGATAATGTACCATGTCATTATCATATTGTCTCTAAATGCTATAGCTGTTTTGTATACTACTGTGTTTTGATAAACGTTGATTGATCGTGGATGATTTTGTAATGATGATGTCTATTAATCACTTAACTTGTCATTGCGCGATACATTTACCCAACGTTGTAATTATTTTGTAAAAGCGTAAAAATTTATGAAGAGTAGAAAAAGTTTTTTTTTTTGACATTGTGATGTATTTTTTCTTTGCCCAGCGCTTCATTGTGCGCTAAGGGTGGGGGGGGGAGGGGGGGGGGGGGGGGGGGTGGGTTTTTTTTTTGACCATTGTGGGGGGTGGGGGGGGGGGCGGGGGCGGGGGGGGGGGGGGGGGGGGGGGGGGGGGGGGGGGGGGAGACGACTATGTATAGCGGTATTAGTACATTGGGAAAAGGTGTTTTTCCTGATGTTGTGATGTATTTATGTTCCATGTAATGCATTGTTTTACTTAATTGTTACCATGACGTATTAATGTTTTCTTTCCCTATTTTTGATTCACTGCTGTCCTTCATTGCTGGTCATTCTTCTTTTACTGGATCTTGTCTTTTCACCTTCTATTTATTATTTCCTACTTAGTCTATACGGAATATACTTAACCTTGTTTGTAACCGACCATCTTTGTATACTTATCTGATTAGTTTGTATACCTCATTTCCTACTTTCTATTTACTTCTAATAATTTTTTTTTAATTTATGGATATGACTTTACAAAGGGTAATTATTGTGTGTGGACATTAGAGCTTCGTCGACTTCATATTTTTTAATGATGTACTTAAAAAAAAAATGATATAATTTTTTCTCCCCGGGTGTCGGTGTAGTCTGTTAAGTCATATTTTTTTTATTAATGGAGTTAAGTGTTAAAGACTTGTATGTACAGGTCGGATTTTTGTCACGCTAGTAAACACGCGCTGTGTGTTGAGAGATGTTTCTTAGTCGGGGGCTGTATGCTCAGTAATTTTGAACACAGCTCTACTGACTAGCTGTTAGTTTTTTTTTTTTTTTTAAATATGATAAGGAATCTGGTCGAAGGTTCTATGAAATAGTTTGAGGGGGAAAAGCAGATGAATTCTGCTTACATCTCAAGCTGCAAGTTCGTGCTTGAATGAATTGTACTGAACTGTTTTGAGCAACTGATTTTTTCGTGACAGTACTTCACTGGCAGAGCTTGAAAATGGACGCTTTACCATTTTTGCTAGTGTGTTCCAGCATATATCCTTATGAAAAAGGAATATCCGATAATTGGAGAATGCACGTAATTGTAGATTGAGAGAGATACATTGATATTGATTCTAAGCCAGGGATATTACGGCTTACTTATTATGTACTATGCATTCAACTGAAGATAGAGAGAGTATATATTCATATTGATTCTAAGCCAGGGATATTACGGCTTACTTATTATGTACTGTGCATTCAACTGAAGATAGAGAGAGTATATTTTCATATTGATTCTAAGCCAGGGATATTGCGGCTTAATTATTATGTACTGTGCATTCAACTGAAGATAGAGAGAGTATATATTCATATTGATTCTAAGCCAGGTGGATTATGCGGATTAATTATTATGTACTGTGCATTAATAACATGAAGCTTTAGAGAGAGAGTATATTTTCATATTGATTCTAAGCCAGGGATATTGCGGCTTAATTATTATGTACTGTGCATTCAACTGAAGATAGAGAGAGTATATATTCATATTGATTCTAAGCCAGGGATAATGCGGCTTAATTATTATGTACTGTGCATTCAACTGAAGATAGAGAGAGAGTATATTTTCATATTGATTCTAAGCCAGGGATATTGCGGCTTAATTATTATGTACTCTGCATTCAACTGAAGATAGAGAGAGTATATATTCATATTGATTCTAAGCCAGGGACCATGCGGCTTACTTACTTATGTACTGTAAATGCTGCTGAAGCTTGAGAGATTTGGTACCTATTATTTAAAACCTTGGATAACGGCTTGCTATATACGGTTTATGCTGTATACGTATCTGTTGAACTGTTGATGCTTTATGATTTGTCGTGAACTGTAACCTGATGTGAAATGTCGTCCCATGATGTCTGCGTGAGTCTATCGTTAATAAACGTTGGAAATGATAATCTAGTTCCACCACTTCCTGATTCCTGCGTGTTGCTGTAGTGCACGAGTGCAGTAGATGTGTAGCCACGTACCTATGACATTCGCGTATATTGACATATCAGCGAAAAATAATAACATTTATCTTCTTCTTGAACCCCCCATTATCTTTAACACACGGGTCAATATTTTCTTCTCTATGGGCGTTTAAGAACTGACTGAAGAACATTGTAAATGTCTTAAATGCGTCAGTTCAGTTTGTTTTACATCAAACCAAGTGTACACATGATTAAATCTGATTACCGTATATACTCGAGTACAAGTCGATCATTAGACTTTTGGACCTAAAAAGCGTCCAAAATGAATCACTCGATTATAAGCCGAAGTATAACACAAAATGATAATTCAATGATGAATTTATGAAAAGTTAGAATTGTTTTCCTCCAAAGCTGCTGGTAATTTTTTTTTTTTTTTTTTTGCGTTGCGAAGAGACGGCGAAAAGCGGCTAATAAAACGGCATACCAGTCTGCAGATGCAAGAAATCTCCATATTTATGGCATGCTGCGATATTTTTCACTCCTTTTCAATTAAAGGGCGCGAATTTGTATTGATCCTCGAGTAACGATGCTACACTTTTGCCACTGAGTTATAACCCATTCATTTGGTTCTTCTTCAAGAGCTGGAAACCACGAATTGTTCCCTCTCCTTGCTTGTTTCGTTTTCGATACATTGCAGTGGTTGAAATTGAAAAGTTCACCGGGAGGACGAAATTAGACAATCGCTGAAGAACCGAGGACAAGATTTGAACCAGGCCAGGTGGAAGATAGCGCTTAGGATAGTATAGCACTCTCTGGCAAACTTCTCTACCTCACTGTGAGGTTAGTGAAAAGTATGACACAGAGAGAGAAAGAGAGAGAGAGAGAGAGGACTGTGAGGTTAGTGAAAGGTTTGAGAGAGCGATAGATAGAGGAATGTGAGGTTAGTGATAATATTTCTGAGAGAGTTAGGATTGTGAAGTTAGTGAAAAGTGTGTGAGAGAGAGGAATCTGAGGTTAGTGAAAATTTTGAGAGACAGAGGAATGTGAGGTTAGTGAAACGTTTCAGAGAGAGAGAGAGAGAGAGAGAGAGAGGACTGTGAGGTTAGTGAGAATATTTGACAGAGAGGACTGTGAGGTTAGTGAAAAGTTTGAGAGAGAGAGAGAGAATGGACTGTGATGTTAGTGAAAACTTTGAGAGAGAGAGAGGACTGTGAGGTAAGTGAAAAGTTTCAGAGAGAGAGGACTGTGAGGTTAGTGAAAATTTTGAGAAAGAGAGAGAGAGAGGACTGTGAGGTTAGTGAAAAGTTTGAGAAAGAGAGAGAGAGACAGGACTGTGATGTTAGTGAAAAGTTTAAGAAAGAGAGAGAGAGAGACAGGAGTGTGAGGTTAGTGAAAAGTTTCAGAGAAGACTGTGAGATTAATGAAAAATTTGAGAGAGAGAGAGAGAGGACTGTGAGGTTAGTGACAAGTATGAGAGAGAGAAGACTGTAAGTTTAGTGAAAAGTTTAAGAGAGGACTGTGAGATTAATGACAAGTTTGAGAGAGAGTGAGTGAGAGAGAGGACTATGAGGTTAGTGAAAAGTTTCAGAGAGGACTGTGAGGTTAGTGAAAAGTTTGAGAGAGAGAGGACTGTGAGGTTAGTGAAAAGTTTGAGAAAGAGAGAGAGAGACAGGACTGTGAGGTTAGTGAAAAATTTGAGAAAGAGAGAGAGAGAGAGAGAGAGAGAGAGAGAGGAGTGTGAGGTTAGTGAAAAGTTTAAGAAAGAGAGAGACAGGACTGTGAGGTTAGTGAAAAGTTTCAGAGAGAGAGGACTGTGAGGTTAGTGAAAAGTTTGAGAAAGAGAGAGAGAGAGACAGGACTGTGAGGTTAGTGAAAAGTTTAAGAAAGATAGAGAGAGTCAGGAGTGTGAGGTTAGTGAAAAGTTTGAGAAACAGAGAGAGAGACAGGACTGTGAGGTTAATGAAAAGTTTGAGAGAGAGAGAGAGAGAGAGAGAGAGAGAGAGAGAGAGAGAGAGAGAGAGAGAGAGAGAGAGAGAGAGAGAGAGAGAGAGAGAGAGAGAGAGAAGACTGTGAGGTTAGTGAGAACATTTTATGTAGGTTTACTACATAAGTAAAAAAACACTTTTATAGATTCTCTCTCATGTATTCTGGTATGCTTTTTTGGGCTGTTTGTCTGAATAAGTAAAGAACTATAAAAACCAAAACTTGTGAGGCTTATATCCTGCATGCATTCTTGTATGTGCTTTCAGGTCAACTCTCTGAGTAAATGCTGCATCAAAAACATCACACTTGTAAGTGCTTCTTTCCTGTTCGTATTCTTTTATATTCAATTTGACTACCTTTACAAGCAAATGCTATACCATAAACATTACACTTGTAAGGCTTTTCTCATGTATGTACTCTTTTATGTATTTGCAGATTATGTTTCCGAGTAAATGCTGCACCACAAACATCACACTTGTAAGGCTTCTCTCCTGTATGCTTTCTTTTATGTACCTGTAGGTTACTTCTTATAGTAAATCCTGCATCACAAACATCACACTTGTACGGCTTCTCTTCTGTATGTGTTCTTATATGTGCTTTTAGGCTACCTCTTTGAGCAAAAGCTGCACCGCAAGTATCACACTTGCAAGGTTTCTCTCCTGTATGTGTTCTTATATGTGCTTTTAGGTGACCTCTTTGAGCAAAAGCTGCACCGCAAGTATCACACTTGCAAGGTTTCTCTCCTGTATGTGTTCTTATATGTGCTTTTAGGTTACGTCTTTGAGCAAATGCTGCACCACAAGCATCACACTTGTAAGGCTTCTCTCCTGCATGTACACTTGTGTGTACTTTCAGCTCCTCTCTTTGTTTGAATGGTACATCACAAACATCACACTTGTAAGGCTTCCATCCTGTATGTTTTCTTTTATGTATATTTAGATTACCTTTACTAGTACATGCTACATCACAAAAATTACACTTGTAAGGCTTTGCTCTTAAATGTACTCTTTTATGTACTTTTAGTTGACCTCTCCAAGCAAATGCTTCACCACAAACTTTACAACTGAAAGGCTTCTCTCCTTCATCTATTCTGTTATGTAGCTGTAGGTTATCTTTCCCAGTCAAAAATACATCAGAAGTTCCACACTTGTAAGACTTATCGTCCTCTATTGTCTTGTAAGATTTATCGTCCTCTATTGTCTTGTAAGACTGAATGATTAAATCACTGCAAGCAGCAACAGCTCTGTCACTCACACAAACTTGAACAGTTTTCTCACTGACAGAAAATATGTCACTACAGTTTATGTTACAGACTTCAGATTTTAAAGTGGATGTATTACCATTTAGGTTGTCACACATTTTTGTTGTCCTTTCATGACTATAGATAAAGTTCAGTAATGGACCATTATCTTTGAGTCTCAATTTGATGGTATCTTCTCTTACTGCATCATTAGAGGTATCATTATTTTCTCTTACTGCATCAGTAGAGGTATCATCTCCTATATTATTTAATGTTTTATCCATATTATTTCCATTGACCTGTGGTAACATATCCTGAAGATCATTATTATCAAACTCCCAGAGTCCACTGTTGTGTACTGTTTTCATATGCTCATCCAGGACATCATATTGGAAGAAACCAGTGTTACACAGAGGGCAGGAATATATGTCTGAAATGTTGAAAACAATGATCACACATAAATTATGAAATGCAAATCCTAAATGTAAGCAAAATGTTATAACATAAATATAAGCATGATGCACAGATAATTAGGTAATATGATCATATCATACACATTTATTAAATACAGAGATCTCATTGCTACTAGGCAACAACTAACAACAATAGGGCCTATTCACTCGGTGATTTTGGTCTGTTTGGATGGGACTTTAGACTTTCCAGGCAGGTGATTTAAGGCATTTTAAACAAAAGGTTTAAGCTGAAAGAGATAGAATTTACACGAAAGCCATGCAAATTACAATGCAATGCAGGAATTCGGAATAGACGAAAAACTCATTTGATTTATAATTGAGTCTTTTCCTTGGAAGCCTTTTTAAGTTATAAAGTCTACGAGTCGACTTATAGTCAGTTTGACCTATACTCAAGTATACAAGATAAGTATTTTCTTTTAGTTGAAGGCATTCACTGATGAAAAACTGAATACTTCCCGGGGGGTCCAAAGATGCAGCAATAGTGAATGCAGTCAGCGACCCATAGCTTGACTGCTCGCATCAGTCAGCGAACCAGAGCTGACTAAGACCCTACTCCACCTCCACGTGGTGGTCCTGGAAACAGTCTGCATCACTGCAGTCTGGCTGAGCGAGTAGGGATCGCAGAGGGAAGGCAAACCCGGTCCCAAAAACTGCCGTGCTGAAGTCGGATGTGTCGACCGAAAGGTGCAGATATAACAGCTTCGGCATAAACAGACACAACGCAACCACCGTCCTTTTCAGGACGAACGAGGAAGAGGAAGAAGGAAGAATACTTCCCTTAATTTTCTACTGATACCTAAAACGTATGTTATTTAAAAAAAAAATATCCTGCACGCACACACACACACATCTCTCTTTTCTTCTGCTCGAAACGCGTTCAAGTTAGCTTTTTTTTTAATGTGAATAATTTTTATTATATCTATACAGTATTATTATATGATGTTATGTGAGAATGTACCTGGATACCACTTGTTATGTTTCAAATTAATATCTGATATACTGTGTGGAAATTTTGCATTGTTTTATATATATATTTTTTTTGGTTGCTTTTGTTGTTGTTTGTTTTTTCATTACTTTTTATTTTTTATGATTCCCTTTTTTTCATTACAATTAGATACTGTAAATGTATACTGTTATATTAGCTTTATAATGTTGGATGCCTTTAAATTAATGCTTAAAGTAACATGTGGGAATCAAAGGATACAGTATGCAAGATGAGAGAGTGGAAGGGCAGAGTGTTAGACGGGCCAGAGCGCCCAATTTTTAACCCTTTGAAAATAAAGTTCATTCCTTCGTTCACTATAGGGACTCTCCTCTACTTGCTGAACTAGTCCTTCAGCTCAATTTCTTGGAGTTAACGGACAGTTTTTTGACCAAGTCAGTGGAGTTGCTATGGCCACCAAAATAGGTCCCAGTTATGGCTGCCTGTTCATGGGCTATCTGGAGTATCAAGTGTGATATGTTTCCAGGACCTTTTCCATTTATATATCATAGATACATTAGCGATGGCATAGGTCTCACCAATATGTCTGAAGTTGACCTATATAGGTTCACTGTCAATTTCCTGGAAATTGCTGTCACCATCACCCCCCCCCCCCCCACTATATATATATATATATATATATCTGTGTACTACAAACCCACTGATGTAAACAGTTACTTTCTCTGCACTTCTCTCATCCTTGGGCTTATCATGACTCCTTGCCTTTCGCGCAACTTCTCCGCCTGTGTCGTGTATGCCAAGATGAAGACTTTCTATGCCAAACACAAGAAATGCTAGACTTCTTCCACAGGAGATAGTATCTGGAGGATGTTCTCACTTCTGCCTTAGAGTGTGTTCTCATAATCTCACATCTCGAGAACCTCAACCCATGCCACGAAACCTCCTCTGACAGATTTAAGTTAATATTGACCTTTCGTCCCCAAAGCGCTGCTGCTAGCAGGATCTATCACCACCTACCTCTTCTCCAAGTAGATTTAGTGACCCAGGGAGTGTTCAGTGAGCCACCCTTGATGTGAAAAAAATGTGAGAGACCTCCTGGTCCACAGCCATTTGAAAACTGTCAGCAGGTCATCAGTAGCCATTTTGGAACCTAGCCATGTTACCGGACACAAACAAGATGTGCCAATATGTTATCCAAACGTTGTGCAGTTTCTTTTCCTAAAGTCAAGTTCACCATCACTAATGGCTTTACATGCAAGTCGCACGTCATTTATGCCATCATATGCAAAGATTGTAGAATTGCTTACTTTGTCCAAATGGGCACAAGACTTGGGGATTGATTTTGCAGAACCTCTATGACATCTCTCGGTTGGAACCCACACCTGTAGCCATCCATTTAAATGGCCCTGACCACCACAGGGTTACTGACATCCAGGTTACAGCTATCAGATCCTATGCCTCTCAACCGTCAGTTTCACCTTAAACAATGCCTCATCCATCTTTTATGTTGCCGTAAACCCCATGGTTTGAACACATAGCATTATTTAATCTGAGGTATCCCTTGTAAGTTAGTTATTTTTCTAACAAAATCTCCTTGACCCTTTTTTTCTTCTAGATTTTTAAAATTTATTTATTTAATTATAGTCATTTTTTACTTATATATATACAGGGCTGTAGATACGAAGGGGGGAGAGAAAAGAAATTATACTGTACCGGTACCAAAATAGTGCATACAATTTTTATTTTTTTTATTAACCCCCCCCCCCCCCCTTCCAATAAAGTCATATCTACGGCCTTGTATATATAAATAAATAAATAAATAAATAAATAAATATATATATATATATATATATATATATATATATATATATAGATATGTATCGACCTACTTCTGGTAGCAGCAGCAGACATTTTGGTTGTGTCATGTGATCCAAATCAGGGAGTTTTTGCTCTTATTTGTGTGTTTCCTACTTAATTCTTACTTTCTTTCCTTTCTGTTTTTGTTTGCATGTTCCTGATGAAGGCCTTGTGGACGCAACATAGGCTTGTCTTCTTGTCTTTTCTCCTAGAAGGACCTATTACATTATATAATCTAGCATAAGTCGAACAAATGTTTCCCTGTTTGGACCTTTAAAATTGTGCCCCCGAGTTATATTCGAGTAAAAAAACAATTAAGATTAATGAAACTGGTCAGTGTTGCCATCCACCCTTTCCACCACACACTGGTATGCTTCAGATATAAACTTGCTGCTTCATTAAATGTTTTTATCAAAATATATTAAGTAATACACATATGACCTATTATACACATTTTACCTATTATGTCTGAAATTTCATCAGGAGTATGTCTTGTTGACCAGCCTCCTTCATATGATCAATCATCAATACCATTAACTTCTTTCACTAGATTCAACTTCGTCAGTTTCACTGTCAGACTCTAAACTGGGCCCTTATTCAATGTCCACATTTGATTCAGCCGCACGGTTAGCATCCTGATCCAATCATATCTCAGGTCCCAAAGAAAATATTCGCCCGCCCGGAAAGCCTTTGCTTTAAAAATCATCACCCAAAAAATCATAATATCGATCACACCTTAAAAAAAAAAAAAAAAAAAAAATTAAAGCATTTTAATGTAACGGAAATCTATTATAACTCAGGTCTCAATAAATACCAAGATCTCATTGCTACTTAGCGACAACCGACAACAGTTATCAGACTCTCCAGCGAACGAACAAACTTTATTTTCAAAGGGTTGAGAATTGGGCAAGGAAGCCTGTCTGAAATTCTGCCCTTACTTTCCTTCATCTTTTATAATGAATTCATTTATTCTCACACGCATTTGACATATTAATGGGGCATTTGACATATTAATGGGGCATTTTACATATTAAAAACAATTTGCAGAGAGCCTAGGAAATTCCGCTGCAATGCGTGAACTCAAAATCGACAAAAACTAATTCGACTTATAATCAGATCTTTCATTTTTGATGTTTTTTAAAGTCCTAAAGTAATGGGGTCGACTTATAGTCGGATCAACTTATACTAAAGTATATACGGAACCTTTTATGTTTTTCCCTCCACCCTACCTATGTAGTATGTAGAGTCTGATCCAGAAATAGATGATAATTACATATGAAAAAAGTGTACAGAGTTTATAGTTAATTAATGAAGAAAGACAACATGTTTAACAACCCTCAATGGATTATAATAAAGATAAATAGTGTCTGTAATTGTTACTGTATTCAGCTGTCTCACCCTTTTTCTTACGCCATCAACCTACATCGTATGTTATTGAATTTAAGGTCAATGAATGTTTCCAATTGTGTGGGACTGTTCTACTCTATCTCCGTTTAATTATACAGGGTGTCCATAAAAGAATGTACCTATTTCTGTTTTTTTCACATTCTTGACCAGTGTGTGGAAAGACATGTAACAATTACCAGTTGCAACTCAACTGCGAAAGTTTTTACTTGAAATACCCGCAGTGCGCATGTGCACTGTTTTTGCAAAATAGCGCCGACCAAAAGAAGGTGGTTTGTGTGGTAGAATACGCGAGAACGCCGTTTGTTATCGCAGTTCAACGCAATTTTCGGCGACAGTTTGGGGTTGATCCACCTGATAAGAATTGAAACGTATGCTTAAAAACTTGCAGAGATTATCTTACTTTTGTGATAGAAAGCATCCTCGTACCACATCATGGGGCCGAGAATACATTTTTTAAAAGGGTACAATCTTTTATGGACACCCCGTACTTTGATATTGTTATTTGTAAGTGTTATGTGTTCGCTCTTTTCATTCTCAAATTTTTTTGGGGAACTGTTACTTTGAAAATGCACAAATCATACACCAAAATAAAGGGTGGTAAACAGAAAATCATGATTAAGAACTTCTTATTAGTAATAAATAACTATATTAACAAACTGTATTTAGTTATATGTATATATGTGTATGTATATATACATATAAATATATATATATATATATATATATATATATATATATATATATATATATATATATATATATTCTTCTTCCATCCTTAACCACCAACCGACAAAGCAGTCAGTGGCCAGTATGCCTAATGGCGTCTTAGGGCAACAACAAATTGATTTCTTTGCCGCTGTAGCCCATCATGCCTTATGGCATCTTTAGGGCAGCGACAAATCAATCGATTTGCCATTGTTTCCGTAATCAAATTGACTAGCAAACAGGTGATCAGCCCGTTGTGTGTGTATATATATATATATATATATATATATATATATATATATATATATTATATATATATATATATATATATATATATATTCCAGAAGGAAGGCGAAAAAGAGGCTGACCAAAAAACAACTTGGTGGAGAACTGTGGAGGCTGAGATGGAAAGCATGAGCCTGAGTTGGGGTACCACACAAAGGATGGTTGCCGATCAAGCAAAATGGAGACTTTGTTGCTGCCCAACATGATGCCACAAGGTGTGACAACTACTGACTGCTTTGACAACCAGTGGCTAAGGATTCATAAAGAAACAAGATACAGAAGAAAAGCCGTATAAGTGAATTTGCTTTGTGGGATTGTATATCACTGATGGGTTTCAGATACATTTAAAAAATATATTAAAAAAAAAAAACACACACACACAGGAAAGAAACCACAACTTTGAGATGTTAGTAGTAAGCTTCCTTAAATATGTGTGTATCAACAATATTTAGTATGTTATTACTTTTTTTTTTAAGTGATGACACTACGAGTATAGATTATATTTCTGTTAAAACATAGTTAGGCTTTACCAAGTAAGCTGTCCTCAAAAGGACATGAAGATGTAAAACTGGTCTCCTTATCCTCTCTCCATGGAGAAACATCAGCTTCCTTCTCATCTTCTCTCTCTTTCTTCACGGTGTGTACCTGGAAACAAAACATTGTGCACATTCAAGTTTACGACAAACCATTTTAATTTTAACCATGATCAAAATTTGATAACTGCGATATAAATGTATTTTGTAACATTAAATTACTTCCTCATCTCATGCAATAATACTGGCACATATTCACATGGTAAGTATTTGATTCAATCTGAAGAAATACTTTTACATTTTTGCCAAATACTTTTACATTCTCCTTCTGAGTTCAGTTTGTAGTCATGCTAAATCTGCAGGCCTGTCACTAGGATGAAGTCTACAGCCTTTTCCAGTCCTGTGCAGCATCCCCATAGCTTCTACCTGAGCTCAGCTTCCTCTTACCAGGTCTGGAGTCATTGGTCGTCGGAGTGTAGGCAGTTTTTGAAAATGTTCAGGGGACTGGATTTCCATTCCACGTGGACATTCACTGGTGTGAGATATGAGACGATAGAGCTAGCCTAGTAATCTGTAGTGGCCAGTTTGCAGGCAGAAAAAAAGGATGGTCTGCTGGTATCTATGAATCTGATGAACTGGGCTGGATCTCTCATTTATGTCCCCTTCGTTCTTCCACTGGTAGTTGCACTGGTTGTGGATGATGGTTGTGGATGATGGTTTTGGAACCTTGATAGTGCAATTGCTGGATGAATTACTCCATTTTACTGCCTGTTCTAGATAAACAATCAGCTATCTCATTCCTGGTGACTCCACAATGGAAGGGTAACCGCTGGAGAGCAAAGGTTAATGATCATTGCATGATGTTTATTTCTGGTGTTCTGTCTTGATTCCAGTAGTGATCTATAGTCAGTAAAAATCACCATTTTAGCTGTAAGTTGCTGTTAAGATCTAGTGAGGATTCTCAGTGCATGCAGCAGTACCATAGATTCTGCTCTGAAGCTGAAGGAGATCTTTCCTGTTTGCGTAGTTTTAAGGATGATTCTCCCATAGTTGAATTATATACAGAGGCCACTTCCTCCAATTTTTAATGCCACCTCTGCAGATTCATCTAAGTATATGTGTGTCCATATACAAACTATCTATGCATGATTTTTGATAGCTGTTTAAGTTGGAAAACCCCGTTTGAGAGAAACCGGATGAGAACAAGAATGGCAATTATGACAAAATTTGCTGGAACAGTTTGAGTCAAAGAGTACTAAAGAAGATTTTCACGAGGTAAGTAAGACCAATCATAGAATACGGCATGACAGCATGGGCAACAGCAGTTCAGTTAAACTTTGACAAAAGCAGAACCACAAAATTTACAGAGAAGCATTACCAAAACTAGATGGATCAGCAACAAATGCAATAGAAGAGGGAGGTAATCTTTCTGAGCTTAAGCAATGGCACAAAAAAAATTTGTCAGTGGTAGTAGGAAAATTCTCAGTAATTTTACAGCAGTGGCAGAGACTTCAAAACTGCAGCAGAATTCCCGATGACACAAAAAAGCATCCAGAGACAAGAAGCTTTCTTTACAGATGTGCTGTTAGTAACTGCAATGCTGAAGAGTCTGAATAATGCAGACCTGGATAACCTATGAGTAATCCTCCACAAACCATGTCAGCAATTCATGAGTGGTAAAGTGTATCCAATCTCACTGTAACATCCCCAGCAATGAAGAGGCTGACAGACTGGCAAAGATAGGCAGGAAGCTATCCTAGCTTGGTTAAAGAATAACTTACGAAGAGATCACGAGTTTTTCAGAAGCAGAAGCAGGAACAAATGTGAAGCAGAGCATCCAGGCTGCTATAATAAAATGATGTATATTATCAGCTCAGCAGAAGTAAAAAAGTGGTAATCTTCGGCTGCACAGACCACAAAAGATTGAGATACCATAAATTCAACTAGATAGTGATAGAAACTACCAGTAAGTATGAACATGACAACGATAAAATGACTCTTGAATTTCTTTTCTGAAGGTGCCCCATGATCTAAGGAACACAGAAGTGTGTATGGGCATCATCAGTACCATTTCTGGAAAAACCTCTATGGAAATATCAACAACCTCAAACTGGCTACTGCTTTCTTTTAACATATTTAAGTTGACGCTTGAAAGTATACAAAGTAGAAGGAAAGAATAATCACTTCTTTCCTTTAATGTTTAATGAATTTGTTCCAGACAATGACCATATTGGTCATAACATTGACCTTATCAGACCTAAATGACCTATTTTAATTCACCTTACCATATAACCAATCATATTTTTATAACAACTGAAAACTGAGGCATTTAATTTGCAGTAATCTTAATACAAAGTGACAATATTTCTTACAATCTGGCAATACGAGTGACAGAGCATGTAAATAAACATGTAACAGTGGAATAACATCCAAAATTGACTAGACTTTGACTTCTATAAAACAAAGTTAATGAAACGGTTTCAAAGTACTTTTGAGTCTGCTTAAAAAATGGACACTCACCTCACAGTGCACTTCCTGTTTTATTCCAGAAGTTACATCTGAAACATTAGGCTCAACATTTGGCGTTGTCTGATTAATAAAAAAAAAATGAAATTTGATACTGACACAATTCTGATAACAGTGGAGGGAATTTGACGGCACAACTACACAATTTTCATCTATTTTTTTTTCTTAAATTAAAAAATAATTGTGAAAATGAACTTTGTTTCCGTTCAAACCATGTGCAACTTGCTTTAAAAGTGAAGGCAGTGTAGCTTAAAAGTTTACTCATAAGAATAACAGCAGTAAGAGTTAACATTAAGCAGTAATACTGTAAATTGTTATCAGCTGTAAACATTTGAGTGTAATAAGATTATTCTGTAAGTTTAGAAATTAATCCCAGAAACAAACTCATTTCAGTCTTATAGTCACACTTAAATAATTATTCTGGTGGCCTGGTGCAGCATGGAGTGATCAGTAGTGCAAAAATATATTTATAACATTGTAAAGAAAAACAAAAAGAAACCTTACTGTAAATGATCGTTACATATGAAATACCTTACCAGATTTCGGTTAGTTTAAATAATTTTTGCTGTTTCAAGATTTTTATAAAGAATTAATGAAACTCACATCACAATCAGCACATATTTCGTGTTTTATTTTCTGATCCAGGAATCTGATCGTCTTGTCCATTTTTCCTGCAATCTGGAAAGAAACATTAGTTATATGTGAAAAAGTTGAACATAATTTGCCTCATGTCGATGTGTGGAGATACTGTTGTCACAAGAAACATCATTCAAAGTTCTTTGTGAAATGAAAGAAATATTAGTCATAAAGTACACTGGCTAACAAAAAAAAATTTTTTTTTGCTTTCTCTAACATTTCTATGTTTTTCTGGTCAATTTTAATGCGCTGTTTTTAAATCTGCAAACCGTTTTTCTCTATCAGGTCGGGATCTTTAGAAATACGCAATTGAAGTTTTTTAAACAATACATACAGTATTACATTCGTACAAGAAGTATAACAGTTATGTAGGCTTGAATTTCTTTGCAGTCGACTTTCGTCGGTGAATGGCATGTGGTACATCGCGATGAAGCATCCAACAATAATCGGCAAGCATGGTCACACTCCACTGTCCTTGATAACGTGACTCCATTACGGCGATATCTTGATGGAATCGTTCTCCATGCTCATCGCTGACTTCGCCAAGGTTGTCAGGGAAAAAGTCAAGATGCGAATCGAGCAAATGGATTTTGAGGGACATGTTACAGCCCAAAATTCTGTATGCATCTATGCACTGCTTAACAATATGCACATAATCGACAGATTTGTGATTTCCCAGAAAGTTATCGACGATCGATTTGAATGCCATCCATGCGCGAAGTTCACTACCATGTAACAAGTTCTCGAATTGTTTTTCTGCAATAACTTTCCTAATCTGAGGTCCTACAAAGATACCTTCCTAACTTGCGGAAACTTTTCTCGAAGATAAGTGAAAGCTCTGCTCGTTTTATCTAACGCTTTTACGAAATTCTTCATGAGCCCCAACTTTATATGTAACGGTGGTAAAATGATGCTGTCTTTGTTAACTAATGACTCGCGTATTACATTTTTATGCCCGAGCTGCATACGATCCCTGATAGGCCACACCTTTCTTGCAAAATGTTCCTGTCTGTTGCGGCTGTCCCATTCACATAGGAAGCAACAAAATTTAGTATACCCAGTCTGCATGCCCGGGAGAATTGCAATGACCTTTAGGTCTCCACAAATCCGCCATTGGTAGTCATTGTACTTTATGTTTGCCAAAAGTATAGCCATATTGTCATAAGTTTCTTTCATATGAACAGAGTAGGCGACTGGAATTGATGAAAATAAATTTCCGTTATGCAATAACACGGCTTTTAGACTAGTCTTGGAAGAGTCGATGAAAAGTCGCCATTCGTTGACTATGTGCTCATGACCGAGGTGCACCATTAGACCGTTTACATCTTTGCAATAGCAAATGTCATCATCCATCTCAAAGTATTGAACAAGTTCTCTGTGTCTATGACGAAATTTAGATATCGGAGTATTGATTCCATTCTTTGAGTCGCGAACCGAGTAATTCCGCTTGTCCTTTGGTAAGAGCGAGATCACGTATTAGATCTGAAAGTTCTGAATGGTTAATTAAGTGAACACCATCATTCAACGGTATATAATCCGAGTCAGAATTAGTTTCTAAAGCAGATAAAATATCACTTTCTGATGGTTCATTAACGTCCAACGGATATTGTTCTGGTGGAACTGGGATCGGACACGTGATTGGATCATGAGGCACTGGTTTCGAAACCGATTCAATATTTGGATAAACCACAGACTTTCTAGTTTTAAAAGTGAAACCATGGATATTTGTCAAGCAGAAGTAACAATCAGTAGCGTGATTTGTCGGTTCACGCCATATTACTGGCACTCCAAAAGGCATCGACTTATGCTTCGGCGATTTTCGTAACCAACCTGCCAATGTATTTGCACAAGTCGAACAAACAGCATTTGGCACCAAGCTTTATTTGCATCATCAACTTTCGAATCGAAAAAAAGTTCATATGCTTTCTTTAGTAATGGTGTAAAGTTTTTCTGGTGAACACGATCGGTAAAATATCCGCACACGTAACAGAACAGATCAGCCGAATTTCTACAACTTCTAGAAGCCATATTTCGCTCAGACTTATTTCAAAATACAGTAACTATTTGAAAAATAGCGTAACATTTGTCATGCATCTTTTAGCAGTATAAAAAGTAGAATTATTTTGCATTTTATTAATTTTTAATAAGTTATATAGTAAAAATGAAACGGAGCAAATAACGGTTTCCCAAAAATATATTTATTCACAAATATCTTAAGAACCCGATGTGATAGAGATAAACGGATTTCAAATTTGAAATCAGCGCAAGAAACTGACCTAAGAACACTTATTCTTATATAAGAAAGAAAAATGTTGTTTGTCAGTGGTATTTGTCTAGTTGACGTCAGTGACAGATGCTTTGCAGGCAGCCATTTTGCTTGGATGAAGTGTTGTGATTAGTGTAATCCATTGTCATGGAACTGCCTCTCCTGCTTTGCAGTAGTGGTCCAACAATGGCCAAAACTCAAAGAGTATCTAATATGGGTCTTCAAAGGTGTCTACCTTTGCACAACATTACTCTTGGCAGAAAATTTTCACAATATAGACTGAATATGTTTTCATTTACATCTGCACTGATTGAAAAGCTTGAAACTTTCATTAATTCTAAAGCGAATATGTTTACATAGACATTTACATTGGTTTATAAATGTAAATATTATAATTAGGATTTACATCATTTCTTTCATCTTTCCCGCCTTGCTCCATTTGGAACTTGGGACTACCTATGCTTTTTAGTTTTCTTTAAGAAACTAGCAATAAAGCAGTCACCGGTCCTTGCAGTGGTTGTTCATGAAATTATCATTCTATATACTGAGGTTGCCAGCTTCAAATGACTTGGACATCCACTAGCAATTTTTACATGGTAATGTATACATATTAGTTCACATGTTAGTAATGAAAAATATAGAATGTAAAATGCACAATTTAAGCCAATCTTGGTTCTCAGACTGTTTGCTCAGAGGAATACAATTAAGGCACTAGCAGATGCCTTTTTACACGTTTCTGGTTAGTTGTTATGTTAACAATAAATTCCCACTATGACTCCGTATTTTAGATTCCTCAGATTCCGGTTGTCCTTGTTAAATGGTAGAGTTTATTTTGAGCTCTGAAATCCTCTAAATTGCTTAAACAGCCCAGTCTGATATATGGAGTTGATTCTAGTCTTAACTCTGGTGGTCGTCTTGGCAAGCGATTCTCACAGTGAACTAAACTTGAGAAAAAAAAGCAGCCAGGTTATATTGCCTTTTTTCCCCCGCATTTGTTTGTTACGATACTAAGCAGAGTGCCAGTCGTTTCAAACATGCTTGTTTAGGTGGGGTAATTCAAAATTTATTTGCGCCTGAAATTCTGTGGGTGATGCAGAAGTCACCTCTCCCATATATGGCAATAAAACGTCCGATTGCCTTCTCTGCAAATGCTTACAAATACAACATCTAACTATTATCTCAGGTAATATGTTCGTAATAAGTCGGACAGGAAACGATTATGTCATTCCTGTGCACTGACAAATAAGTTCTCTCCCCGTAGTGGCTATCAAACTTTCAGCTATTACCATCTTGGTGAAGAACGCACCCTGGCCTTATCAGCGATTAAGCAAATGCTCTGGGCGATTTTAATGCTACTCTGCAGTCTGATAATGGCCACACCCGAGATTAACCAACATGGTTGTCTTTTAATATTGCATCACCTGTCTACTCTCTCAGCAGGGATGGTCAGGTAAACAGACAAGACGAATTATTGCTGACAGAACTGTAAGAATGTTTAAAAATACACAATATCTGCTACATAGCAGAGAAAGAAAGAGGTGCCGACCATTTCAAAGCATGTAATTAGTCAGTTCAACAAATGTAACTGATTACTGCCGTAATGAAGCAGAGATCTACCCAAAATTATGTCAGTATCACAGCCATAGATGAGTTCAGTTTAGTGTTTCTCAAACTTTTTTGGGTCAATGCCCCATTGGCTCTCAGAGCACATTTCCAGCCCCCCCCCCCTTTTTCCCCATGCATTGCATTAAAAATCTATATAAATAGCACTACTGGTTATAAACTTTGCTCTAGTGAAACGTTTGTCTTGTTAATTAACATATAACGAATATACCGTTATTCTTATTTCACATCACAGTAAGATACTCCTCCACTGAATAACTAGAAATTCATATGTTTCCAGATCAACATCGTTATTGGATAGGTCTATTTTACAGTATTTACAACAAAAAAAAAGAAGGTAGAAATGAAGCACAGTGGGCCAGCGGCGGACCTGAAGCATTTGGCATCTGGGGCGGAGCTTTCCTTTTGCACCGTACCCCGGATTTTACCAGACAAAAATTGCGAAATTAAAATACACGACAGAAAAATGCATTATGCTTACAAATAGATGTTTGAACAGTTTGTTTAAACAAATTGTAATTTTTTTTAATGCATTACTTTAAAAATTCAACGAACACATAATACTACACTCCATTTGTAAAAAGAAAAAAAAGAAGAAAAAAAAACACACACACGCAGAGAGAGAGAGAGAGAGAGAGATACAGAGAGAGAGAGAGACAGAGAGAGAGACAGAGAGAGAATGATAGAGAGAGAGAGTGAGAGGAAATAAAGCATCACTTTCAGCCTCTTCATTAAACGTTAATGGACAAGATCCACAAACTCTACATTTAAGCCGTCATATCTGCAGACTGATTTATGACTTCATCAAAATTCATTTTCTTTGCAAATTGATACTCAGTAGAAAATAAAGCCAGATTTGTCAAACGTGTTTGACTCATTGTTGAGCGAAACTTTTTAAAATTTTAATCAGTTTCAATTTTTTTCAATGGTGAGGCCCTAAGCCAGGTGTCGGCAACTGGTAGATCCAGATCTACATATATATATATATATATATATATATATACGAGGGACGGTCAACAAGTAATGCCTCGTAATTTTTAATTTCATTCAATAGGCAAGAAAACAGATTAAATTCACATTGAAATGTAGCCCCAAGTCTGAACTTCAAAAATTTATATTTCAATGTAGTTTCCGTTATTTGTTACAGTTTTTGTTCAACTTCTAACAAGGGCATGTATCCCCGCACGGTAAAAATTTGTGTCCTTTTTCCTAAACCACTGGCTTACGGCGCGTTTAAGGGTCTCGGTGTCCTCAAAGTGATGTCCGCGAAGATCTTCTTTCAGTAGTCCAAACAGATGGAAGTCAGAAGGTGCAAGATCGGGACTGTAAGGGGGACGTGGTAATAATGTCCAGCCAAATTCTGCAATCGCATCAATGGTGCGTTTAGCGGTGTGTGGCGTTGCATTATCGTGCAACAGTAGTGCAGTCCTCTGATCTTTTAATGGGTAAAGTCGCCGAAGACGACCTCTAAGCTTCTTCAAAGTTTCAATATAACGGTCTGCATTCACCGTGTTTACCTGTTCCAAGAAGTCGAGAAGAATCACACCCTTCTCATCCCAAAACACGGATGCCATAACTTTCCCTACAGAAGGTGAACTTTTGAACTTCTTTCTTGTCGGCGATGTACTGTGATGCCATTCCATTGACTGCCTCCTGGATTCTGGTTCAAAAACATGAACCCAAGTCTCATCACCTGTCACAATATTCGATAAAAACTCTTCTCCTTCAGTTTCGTAACGGTGCAGGAGGTTGATGGCTATGGTTTTCCTTGTTTCTTTATGTCTGTCAACATTCTGGGTACCCACCTTTCACAAACTTTGAATAACTTAGGTCTTTAATGATGTTCTGGACACTCCCTTTACTAATAGACAACATGGAAGAAAGTTCATCCAGTGTTACCCGACGGTCACCACGAATGATGCCATCAACTCGATGAATGTTGTGTGGAGTCACTGCGGTAGACGGATGGCCAGTCCGCTTTGCGTCAGCCATTGAGGATTGACCTACTTCAGCTTCGTCACAACGATGTACTCAACGTCGGACAGTGCTAACATCCACTGTTGAATCTCCATAAACATTCTTCAAACGTTCGTGGATGCGAATTGGGGTATCGGTTTCAGCATTGAGGAATTATATGACATAACGTTGTTTTAACCGAACGTTTTTGGCAGCCATTTTTAAACTGTTACAGTGATGCCACCTGTTACTGAAACAGGTTGGTAATGCTATACAGTGCAGAAGAGTGTTTGAGGAATCCTGCTAAATTTACAAATCGCACACCGATGCAGTATTTCTTCTTCTCTTCTTCCGTCCTTAGCCACTGACCGACAAAGCAGTCCGTAGCCAGTACGCCTAGTGGCGTCTTAGGGCAACAAGAAACTAATTGTTGTTCTGTTACGCCTAGTGGCGTTTATTGGTACAACAAACAATTAATTGTTGTTTCCGTAATCAGAGTGGCTGGCAAGCGCGGGTGATCAGCCCACTGTGGATGCAGTATTTACATACATAAAAAATAGGAGGCATTACTTTTTTACCTTCCCTCGTATATATATATATATACGTATGTAGATCTTCAGATGGCGCAATGTTACCAAAGTAGATCTTTAGAAGGCTCAGTGTTACCAAAGTAGATCCCAGAAGCGTATGGGCTGTCGACCCCTGCCCTAAGCTATTGAAAGCTGCAGAGGCCCTATTTGGTAACGGATAATAAGGCCGTGTAACAACTGAACTTAGCAAAAGAGGTCCTAACAGACTGTGAGGCCCTAAGCTATAGCTTATTTAGTTCATGGCTAAATCCGGCCATGGACCATCAGGATGGTGTTTCAATACCTTGCCATGCTGCGACATTACAATGTAAATATTATCTTACGTATAAAATAGCTAACGCCAATCCTGGTGAAATAATTAATGCGGCTAACTGACAAAAATGATGAAAACGAAAACTGTTAGAGAGAAAATACGTTAAAACCAACCTTTGATCAGTGAGTTTCCAAGGACACGACACAATAATTCTATGGAAATGTAATGCAATCTAGGCTACTTATTCGCATGCGACTAGAGATGCATGTAGGAACAATCTAAACAGTTTGCTCTTTACTTTGTCGTGTGTCAACGAAGACGATGCAGGGTGTAGATTTGACAATGGGTCCAAGTTGTTCCGGGATCCAGTAATAGTTTCCAGTCATTGAGTACACCCGTGTTCACTTTCTTAATAGCATTAGGACGGTATCACTTTTCGTAGTTTAACCAAAAGGCGTACACCGCTATTCGACCCTTTGTAACGTTGCTGCAGTCGCTCTATTCATTTTCGGCTGATCCTAGGGTAATAAATTTTATAGCAAGTGTGGTCTCCTGTTTTTAGTGTGTTTGTGTGTGTAAGGTGGGGGGAAGACGATCAGTTGAATTTGTACACAAAAGTGGTACAATTTATACCTGTGTCAAGCGTTCCTGTTACTCAATGAACTAAAGTAATTTTGTACAAAATGACTTCGGGCCAAGTAGATTTTCATTGATGTTGCTATCACATACATGATCCCTAACCAAATCACACAAGAGGAAAATCCCATCCTGTGAGGTGAGATGCTTAAGGAAAGCCATTAATGTTACTAGGAGAGACAGAATGAGAAATGATAGCACTTATGTGCCTGATAGAGTTACAACAAACTAACCTTTGTGCTGGCGACAAAGAGTCTTGATATACGATTCATGACTTTTCGCAATTTTGTCGGTTGAAAGAATGCGAAAAAAATAAAACCGAAGAAAAAGGTGATTTGTCTTATTCAGACAAGAGATACAGAAAATAGCCAACGATGCAGCCACGCGGCCTTAGTCGAGGAAAAGAAAGTAATGTTGTCGACACTGGGGAAATTATTTCAGGAATATTTTACTTAGTTTCAACATTTATATTGACATTTTCACTCTCTCGATGGCACCCCCCTCCTGCCTGGCACCCGGAGCGGACAGCACCCCCTATAGTACGCCTCTGCAGTGGTCTAACTTCTTTTATGTTATCCCAGTAAGCTGGGCCGGAATTAGATATGGTGAGGCCTTAAGCTATAGGAGGCTGTGGAGGCCCTTTTTGGCAATTGGTAAGAGAGAATAAGGCAGTGTAACAACTGAACATGACAAGAGAGGCCCCTTCAGACTGTGAGGCTCTAAGCTATAGCTTATGGCTAAATTCGGCCCTACCAGTAAGTCGCAAACGGATTAGGTTTAGGATACCTAAAACGAACCTCAACCCTAACCCATTTTTACTGTGCCTCTGAATTCTTGTTTTAAGGCCCCATTGAACAGGCGGCTCTCTGTGCTTCATTTCAACCCAAAAAAAAAAATGTATAACTAAAAAGACAATTTGAAACAGTTAAAAGTTATAAAAATTATCAGATATTTCAGCTGAGATTATAATATTTATATATATCGTTCACGAGAGTGTCGTTAACTTCTGCAGATAAAATGAAGACTTTGAAGATGGAGGTTACAAATCTATTTTGTTCCAACATCATTTACTAAAGAAACTAGCTTCTCGTATTTTTTTGTTTGAAATCACATTTTTTCACGACCCCTCCCCCCATAACCACACAATTTTAGACGCCCCCTCCCCCCATCTCTCATTGCGCGATGTCATATGTTAAGGTGACCAAACATCTCGATTTGTATGGATAAACTGTGCATCAGGTTGGATTTTTTTTTTTTTTTTTGGTCCTTTCCAGTGGCACTTGGGCTTCAGCCCTTCGGCCCAATGACATGAAACAAATTTCATGGCGAAGCTAGGGAGCCTGTTGACTTTCCTCCCAACCCGGTCAGGAGCCAGATGTCCGTGCCATCTTCGCCCCTTCCCATCTACAGAGGGTTTGTGCTCAGGAGCCACTCAGGTTATTGCAGTCTCTGGTCGAAGGCCCTTCTTCAAATGTCTTCGCTAGGACTCGAATTAATCCAGTCCAAGTCCCGGTCGAAGACACTTCTTCAAATGTGCTCGCCAGGGCGCGAACATGGATCACCCGATCGCCAGCGCAGTGCGGTAACCATTACGTCAGCATTTTTTAAAATGTCGAAATATCCGGCTTTTTTGCGATTTACAAAACCAAATGATAGACTCCATTTTGAAAAATCCCCATCCGTATTTCACTACGGACGATTGAATTTCCTCACTATGGAGCAAATATTGTATCTACAATCCCGTAAACTTTCCGGTTGTTGGATAGTTTATACAGTAATAGATTATCGTCACATTTTAACTCAGTTTTACAAACTGTTACTCTAATTTTTAGTTGTCACCTATAAAAAAAATGCACTTTGAATGATAAGATGGTATTAGGTTGTCATTTAAAATTTCGCTGTCTATTGCAAATTACAAATAATTTTAACTTTAATATTGAGTTAAAACATTAACTAATGACATAAATTCATCACATAAACCTACTCTAAGTGTCAAACGTTTTTTTAAAAATAGTAGTTTTGGCGACGTGTGCTTCCTTCAACCTACACACAAGATCCGTCCGTCGATAATATTAAGGTACATGTCTGAATATAAAAAACTGTGTGGTTTGCACAGTAAGAAAAAAAAGAACACACACACACACATACACAAGCGAAAACATGAATGCCACACTTGCAGGGCCGTAGATAGGACTTAATAAAGCGGGGTTTACATACAAAAATTGTTTTATGCACTATTTTGGTACCGGTACAGTATAATTTTCCCCATAGGAAAGGGGGTGGGGGGGGGAGGGGGGGGAGAAGAGAGAAAGGGTGTTTGAAACCCCCCTCCCCCCCCCCCCCCCCCACCCCAACCATATCTACGGCCCTGCACACTTGTGACTGAAAGTTCGCAATCAAAACTGCCATTTTTTTGTTTTTGTTTACAAAAACAAAAGGTCCTTTTGCTTTTCATACTGTGAAAAATCACAATAATTTGAAATCAGTGGACTGTACTTAAAAACACTTTGCATCATTCCGAAAGTGCCAACAAATCTGCATGACCCAGAACCGGAACAAATGCTAGTGCTTAGATTACATTTTTTTTTTAATCAGCAGCACCTGTATTTGCTACCGACACAAATGTACCACCTCTGCAAACAAGACACTCTAAATCTTGCAGACCCCTGGCAAAACATGGACACTTAAAAAAAAAATTATCTGCATCTACTGTATACATTGTCTGAATTTTGTTTGGTGTCCTTTTTTCATTTCTTTATTTTAGGTTTTATTTTTAAAATACGTACTTAAATTTGATTATGATTGGATATTGTAGATGTATGTTGTTATTTTACTTTTATAACGCTGCATGCCTAAATAATGCCCAAAGTACATGTGTGAATGAAAGGATACAGTATGCAAAATGTGAGAGAGGAAGAACAGAATGTTAGATGGGCTTGCGTGTCCAATTCTTATCCCTTTGAAAATAAAGTTTGTTATTTCGTATGTCAGTGCTTCACAACCGTTTTCACTTCGCGGCACACTTAACGTGCCTTTATAAATTCCACAGCTCGTAATATTGCAATAGGTGGGTCTGACAAATGTTTTAAAATTCAAAGCAATCTATATAATTTTAGTGTGATGGGTGATGGTTATTTGTAAAATTGTACGCGTGTGATTCGTTCATTTTATTTAGTTTGGTATACAGTTTTATGATGTATTCTGTCTGGTATCACGGCACACCAGGCAGGCAACGGTGGCACACTAGTGTTCCGCGGCACACCGGATGTAGAGCGCTGATTTATGTGACAATGTTTCTCTGTGTACCATCTTCATATATCAGTAAACACAAAATCAAGGTGACTTGGTGAAATTATTGTTTGATGTGCAATAAATATTTCATTATCAATTTAAAAAAAAAATTAATAAATAAATCCTACGTTTTCACTATAATGTCCTCCTTTCCATGACAAAAAAAGGATAAAGGTTGTGATAGGAAAGGGAGAGAACTGGGATAGGAATATGTAAGAATAATTTATGAGTAGGGGGACTTAGTTTTAGGTCAAGCTTGTGTCACGAGAAACCCGTGGGGAAGTAAAGAGTTGAGAACTCTCTTCAATGGTCGTCAGCTGAGAGCAGGTTAGAAATTAGACTAACCGTACGACCATCTACCCTGTTATGGGCAGCTGAGGTGCCATGTTGCTTATGGTACTATTGCAGTGTGCAGAGAAGAAGACTGATGCAAGATATTTCCATAACAAATAGTTTTTTTTTATGTCGAGCTGTGTCCAGCAGATATCGCCAGCAGTTTTATTCTGGTATGTAAACACTCGTGTAATTAGCTGAGAGCAGATAGACAAGGACAAATGTTAAAGCAGTTGTCCAGCGTCGGACATATAGGGCAGGTAGTACAAAGAATAGTTTATAGCTACGAAGAAATTACCAGCACTGGTGGTGACCCAGACAATACTTTGAAACAAATTTAATAGAAGGAGAACAGCCCATTAATCAGTAGTGATGTGTAGTAGTGATGGGTGGATAGAATAACAAAATAGACAGCAGAGATCCTGAGCTAATCAAGAGATAATAACATTAGTTCCTAACCAGTGCAGTACGTGAAGTAGGAGTGTCATCAATGAAGTTTCATATGTATATTTATTGATAATCAGGCTCGGAGGTAGCCAAGTTGTGAATATGTTCCTTGACAACTAATAAAGAACTTTTGTTGTCAGCTCTGAGTCGTCAAGTCCTTCCAAGTATTATATTTGTCAGATAATTTGATCTCATTCAGTGGTCATAGGAACAAGGTAGGCCACAAAGGTACGGCGCCTACAATTACAGCCAGTGAACATAAGACAAGGTACACTAAGTCGAGAACATACACAACGGTCAACGTAACAACAATCACACAAGCACAAGAACCTGGGTTAGAAGTTGTGTTACAAAGAATCAATGAAACTATCACAAGGGCAAAAATAGTGGAACAGGATCTGCCAATTTGCCCGAACGTTATCTATACGGATAAGTAACTGTATCACTTCGACACATTGCAAAACACCTACTATTAATTAAACTAAATAAAATCCAACTAACATGAACGAAAAATATCTATTTCAAAATTTTATAGGTTACAATTACGATATTTAACGCCTCGATTTTCTAATTCCATAATAAATCATACTCACGAAATAAAGTCTGCTCGCAAACACACCGCACTACAAGCTTAAAAACCCCACTGAGTCACAATATGGCAACGTCCAGTTCACTGTCCTCCCCTCGGCCCAAAATAGTTAATGTCCTTCTTTTTGCGTTGAATAACACGGTCACCCTATCTAACCCTAATCCGAAGTAAGAGTCAGTAAGAGAATTGATAAACAGCGTTGGAGATCAGGAAGTTCTTGAGAGACATAATCTACTACGCCAGAGATCATGGTACATGAAAATAAAGAAGATTTGTATGTTCCTCAAACCTGTTTATAAATAATGCCAGTTTTCCGTTACTTACGCAAGGAATCTTTTGAAATTCCAGCACAACGGAAATGTAAAAGCAGAAGTCACGTGGTAATTTCTGCTTTTCTGGATTGGCTTTCGTATTTTGTTTCACGGTTCAAATAAATACTCTATATTATTGTTATGAGAAGCTTTACTTTTTTATTGTTGTTTGTATTTGTTTTAATTTTAATTTTGTTGTTGTTGGAAAGAGAAAAGACACTTTCATACAATTTTACAGTTTCTTCTTCTTCGTACTCTCTCAGACGTCTACTTGAATGTTATCAAAGAATGCAGTAGTCAGTTTGAGGCTATTTGAATCCTCGTAAAGCTTTTTCACGAAAGGAACTGGCGTCGGCCATATGCACTTTCTCTGTACCACATATAAGGGGCAACTTTGAAGCAGATGTTCAGCAGTCATTTTATCAGTGCCACAGTTACACTGATCGGTAGTTCCTATCTTTAGCTTGTTGAATAGATGGTATCTCAATTTGTTGTGGCCAGTGCGGAGTCTGAAGATTACCACTTGTTCTCTTCTGTTGAGCTAGTAGTAAACATCATTCATTTTACAGTTTGATTTACTATATTTGAACTGAGGGAAGAAGATACTATATTTAGATATCGGAAATCAAATTTCATTATGTTGTATGTATTACACTATATATACTAATTATAACCCATCAAGGGTTGAACGCGATACTTTGTCTTAAAAAAATTAACCATATTATTCATAGGTCTTTGCAATCGAAATTTATCCTTTCTAAAATTTTTTTAAATATATTTTTTAAGACAAAGTATCCCGTTCAACCCTTGATGGGTTATAATTAAGATATATAGTGTAGTAAATTCAAGATAATGTTCTCATGTTAATCTTTGCTTCTGGTTTTATTGATATAGCTCCAACCAGGACCGGCGTTAGTCGTTGCGGGCCCGATAAGAACCACTGCGGTGGGGCCCCGTGACTTTTATTTATTTCAGATCAGATATGAGAATATACACTATTACGTTGAATTTAAAAAAAAATAATAATTTCTTGCAGGTAGTACTATAAATTCTTTCAATATGTTGTTCAAACTAAGCTATTTTGCTTCATCAAATTATGTAGATGGGGACCTAAGACGCAACAAGCAAGGACTGCAGTCAGTGACCCATAGCTAAACTGCCTGCGTCAGGGTCAGCGAACCAGAGCTGACGAAGACCCTACTCCACCTCCAAGTGGTGGTCCTGGAAACAGGCTGCATCACTGCAGTTTGGCTGAGTGAGTAGGGATCGAAGAGGAAGGCTAACTCGGTCCCAAAAAATGCCGTGCTGAAGTCGGATTTGTCGGCCGAAAGGCGCAAGTATCGCAGCTTTGCTGTAATCGGTAACAACGCAGTCAACGTCCTGTTCAGGACAAAAGAAGAAGAAGAAGAAGAAGAAATTGTGTAGATAGTATTACAAGGCTGTCGTGTCTATATTGGAGAACTTTAACCTCGGATAATATTTGATCAACTTTAATTGAGAAAAATCCTGTCCCCACACAACCATACTGACACCTGTCCCCACACAACCATACTGACACCTGTCACCACACAACCATACTGACACATGTCCCCACACAACCATACTGACACCTGTCTCTACACAACCTTACTGACTAGAACTGAGAAAAGATCCTGTCCCCCACACAACCATACTGACACCTGTCCACACACAATCATACTGACTAGAACTATCAAAAATATCATCATCAACTGACAAGAACTATCAAAAATATCATCATCAACATTCTCTTTTGTACTTCTTGTGGAGCATGGATCCACAACAGCAGCTGCTCTGTTCACAGAAAGCTTGCACGAAGCCTTTACCTTGCACTTGTAGCGGTAGTTTCTGTAGCTATTGGTGTTACATGATAAGATTGCCAGCCCCATAAGCAACTTCATTTTGGTCACCTTGTACGACATACCTGAGGATGCAGTATCATGTTATTTATTTGTTTCTATACAAAGCCTCCCTCCCCCGAACAACACGGGGCTGTTAAAAAGTATATTAATATAAAACAAACATAAAGGTATGTTTTCAGGCACTCGTAAGAAATAAAGAAGTAGAACACTAGACAACAGAAAAACAACAGACATGAGTGGCTTACCCAGGATTTGAACACTGGACTTTCCGTGCGACAACCCCGCCTAGCTATGCAAGCGAATCACACTATCCTCTCTGCCATCTACGCATCACCAAAATATGATGCTTTGATGACAGGTCAATAATGCGAACCGAAAGACATAACACCGGAAGTCCACCATGGGCAGTACGGCCTATTAATGACGCAATCACTTCTGTTGTTTCCCTATCAGACAGCATAGGCCAACCCACACAAGACAAAGAGACCTTAATACTGTGTCCAGTACATGATAGTAGACTTGGAACAGGAAGTACCGGACAGAGGGTAGGTTTTTGGTATTGTATAAACATTTATAACATATAGGGAAGGGGAAAAAAGTGACTGTTAAAAAGTATACGTTCACACAACAAAAAACCAATAGCTTTCTCATTAAAAGAAAGGAACCTCATGATGATTTTCAAATGGACTTAAAATGTCTGAAAGGGAAAGAAATGCTTCATTGATTCGATTTTCTCAACCAGCCTACGACCATACATATATGCTTACTTAACAGTTTGACAAGTTCGTTTTTCTCCATGAGCTTGGCATATATTTGCGCAATTTCGTAATCTGTAAGACTGTAAAGGGCAATTTTTACTATCTTGCAATATAATACATTTATATTCTTATTATGTTTGCAAATATTTTGGAAGCAAAGTATTTCCTTTTTAAGTGCTTAAGGAGAAGTCATTTTTGGGTTGCTTCCCTTGAAAATAGTTCTGTCATCTTCGATCGGACTCCGCAGACGACTCTAGGCCTACTGTGATTTATTCTTTGGCTGGGTAGGAATAGATTGTTCTTGCTTCAGTATATCTATGGCCTGGATTTATACGTAGTGTTTGTATGAGTAGGACGAGTCTGTCTTATATATGGATATCTTTGCATTTCTAAGTCGAACTAATTTGGTTGTCGCTAGAAAAGGTCAAAGGCTATGCAGCGGAAGTATCGCTAGCAAAGGGTGTGATCCATGGCTGTCATCCTGTGAGGATGCCGAGTTTTGTTGTAGCAGGCTTTTTTTGCCGAAATAGTGATCTATATATGGATGGGGAAAAGTGATAATCATTTAGACATGTTGTATGTACTTTACCCCAGTGTTTATTCTCTTTTGCCAAGGAATGGCAAAGTTATATTTCGCATAAAAAGGTAAAACCACAATTTATTATGAACTTGGGCTTCGCCATCGTTGTTGATAAGCAGATGCACAGTGGTACTTTTAAAAAGAATATCCATTCAAAGGAAGAAGACATTCCTATGTATCAGCACTGGATTGTATGATATTATTCAATTACCTCTATGAGAGAACCTATGAAGAAATGAGGACATTTAATGAATGACTAATTTTGGTCTATATTCTATAGTGAGTGAAGCTCACGAGAGAGAGAACAGCCATGTTGAAATTCATATACTTTGTATTTATCGAGTGAGAAAAAGGGATGCCTGTACTATCGCTCGATGAACCAAGAGATCACTGCTACATGTGAGAACCCATGTCTGGGATTCCTATATTCTTATGAAATATATATATATAGTGAACTGTACGTGAAGGAATATTCGCTAGACGAGGTTAGGTCTAGGAGCCTTCCTATGTATTGGTTATGGTCTGACGTGCCCAGTCAGTAAAGCCAGATGATTTACATGATGGAACGCTGAATGCTTATTTACGAATGCTCCATTATGATATTTGCCAAGCATGAATGCTAACTTAAGATGATATTCCTGTGATCAACATTATGCTGTCTATGTCGACATTTGTTCCTGTAACCATACACGTACTGTCCAAGTGTGCGTCCCATTAAATGTTATAAAAAGACCACCGTAGTTCCAGTACTTCTTGAATTCGAACAGTGTGAGTATGAGTGATGTACTACCAACCTGTCAACTCTATCGAATCATTCTACCATTCGCGTACTGACATTCAGATACACACTCATTGTTTACACTCACATTCTTGTCGGAGCCTCATCACGTTCCAGGACAAGATGACCTGTATGACCAAAACTGTGCTGGGTTTGATGAGTTGACAATCGTTACACTTTACTACACCAGTCCCAACATCTACATTTATCCACTGGTGGACATTCACATCATTTAGCAAATAAAGCATGATTCAACAACTAGTAGCCAGTATGAGTTAACAACTACACACAAAGAAAGAGTTTAACAACTGGTGTGCCAGCTTCCTGGGTCAACCTGCACAGTGACCATATTGAGAAGTAAACTACTGAGACCAGACGTTCCTTGGGGTCTGTTACGACACACAAATACATCAGCAGTACAACTCTACAGTGATGTCAGCGTGACCTGTCCTGTCGAGAGTATGCAGTAACTAGGTCAGGGTTTGTTGACATTTGGTTCATTGGACATTTGCCATACAACTGACAGTGTTACACAGCGAGCTTGGTTGAAACATAGAACATTACACATCAGGACTGGAGAATATTTGACAGTGTTTGCGAAAGAAAATGTTATTGAACTGAGAAGTCCTACATTGATTGTTATCATTCAAATCAACGATGGAGCTTCTATTTCTGTGTTGAATTTAAAATAATTAGACCAGAAGTATTTGTTTAATAAAGTACCACAGTACTGTACTATTAGGCAGTGTAACTGAGCCTTCATTCCAACACATTCTTTCTGCAACACTCTATTTACATCATATTGCCATACTATTTATGCATTTATGTATTTATGTTTAACTATTTATATGTGATATTTGTTTGTATCCAGCGGGTTGTTGTTTCGGTTGGGCGGTGTCACACAGCAGAGTATCCCACGTAATAGAGGGTCTGATGTGTGCGTTTCTATAGGTGCAATTTTCTTCATTGAAAATTTGCTGCGACAGCTGTTGCTATTAGTGTTAGCTGTGAAGTCTGTACTCATTGTTGTTTTTGTAATATTCCTCTGTTCTTTAGTTTGTTTTGATTTGTTTGTAATTTGTTGGTCTACCCTATTCTATCTTTCAGTTCTATTCTCAATTTATATTTATATACTGTGGCGTTATTTGTATTTGTTATCCTCTTGCGGTTTATCTTTTATTGTTTTTCCAATTTTATTTATTTCATTTCCGCAAATGTTTTCATGTTTTTCTGTATAACTGTTTTGTTTTGTGCCTGATCGACATACACTATTTAAAATATAGTTGATCATATAAATTGATGTACAAGAATCAACTGATAGTTAATTGCTATTACTAAAGGTACACAGTTGATGATATAAAACACTATTTCTGGTGCACTGCACTTATATTATAGAGTGAACCAGCAACTTATAGCTGTTATTATATAAGGATTTATACAAGACCTTTGTAAGGCTTGTTTCCCACAGTGATTGGGATAGTTAAGTACTATTTTTCACAGGTTACAAAGTTATCATACAAAGTCTTTGATTAAGACTAAGAAAGTAAATTTATTTACTTTTGCAAATTACTGATCTTATTAGACAAGATGTCTACCTTAGATTATATTTTATCACACAAGGCAGGGCTCTTGATAAGACTGGTCAGCAGTTAGAAGAATGGGCAGTTGCTCAATATGACAAAGCATTAGCTGCAGAAGAGCGAAAACTTGCTGCTGCTGCTGAAGAAAGAAAAGCATTGATTGAAGAAAAGAAATTAGCAGCTGAGGAGAAAAGATTGGAAGCTGAGGAAAAAAAAATCACAAAGAGAGGATGAACAAAAGAAATTGCAGATACAGACTGATGAAAAAAGATTCCAGATGGAAATGGAAAAAGAGAAAAGAAAAGATGAAGCTGCTGCTGAAGAGAAAAAATTACAGGCTGCTGCAGAAGAGAGAAAATTACAAGCTGAAGCTCAAGAAAAAAAAGCAATAAGAGAACATGAACACCAAAAAGAACTTTTAGCATTTGAGTTAGAAAAGTTAAAGTTAACAAACATAAGTAATGTTAATCAAGCATCTAGTGGTAATGGTAAACCCTTTACTTACAAGGTCAAGGTACCAGCGTTCAACCCTTCCAGTGATGACATAACATTCTGGCTAAACAGATTTGAACGCTCGTGTCGAGCACATAATGTGGACAAATCACAATATGCTAACCAGTTATCAGAAAATCTGAAAGGTGATTCTCTGACTAGTTTAAGTTTGGTTGAAGAGGCTGACAAAGATAACTATGATGTTATTAGGGCAGCCTTGTTAAAGAAGTATCAGTTGTGTGTCTGAAGAGGGTTATCGGAAGTTGTTTAAGACAATGGTGCCTGAGGCAGGTGTAGAATTCTCAGAATTCATTGCAAGAACACGTCTTACATTTGATCGTTGGATTGAGCTATCCAAAACAGAAAAGACTTATGAAGCCCTTATGGACTTGATACTCAGAGACAAGATTATGTCAAGTATAAATAAACCTTTCCTCGAATTCTTACATGAGCGTAAACCTAAGTCTCTAAAAGAAATGGAACAGTATTGTACCCAATACGTCACTGCACATCCGGACGTAGCCATTAGCAACAGTAAGGTTAAAGAAGGTATGCCAGTTGCTTCTGCAACACCATACAACCCTAATCACTCTCACAAATTCCAAGGACCTCAAAATAGGTTTAATAAAAAAGGTAACTATTACAGTTATCAGAACCAAGGTAACCAATCATTTCAGGGTTCTTCTTCGAATACCTGGAGAAGAGCTGACAGCCCTCGATTCAGGGGTGGTCATAATTACAGGAACTTTCGCAAAGGAAGTCATTCTAGAAACTATCCAAGTTTTCCTTCATGGAGACAACAGGATCATAATTACCGAGATACTCATTATAATGAATATGATGATAGTAACCAAAGGAGCTATGATTCAAACCCGAGTAGAGGTTATAATAGTGGAAACAATGATAAGTACAGAGGCAATAATAACAGAGGTAGAGCACAATTCAAAAAACATAAAGCTCATTACCAGGCGAACTCTGCACAGCAAGAGTCCCACGAAGCCTATAAACAAAATAAAGATAATGATGACTCTAATAATATGGCATGTGCCGCTTTTGATTTTGGGAGAGCATCTCAGTGCCCCCAATGCAAAACATTATTTGAGCCAACCACAGTGTCTACTTTAAGCTGTGGCCATCCTCTTCCCGCTCTTCCTGCGTCAATCGCGCATGATGGGAGAGGTTCTCTTGTCTTACACAAAGGTTTAGTAAATGACAATCCAGTCTCAGTACTTTTTGATTCTGGATGCACAACTATTGGGGTTAGGCAGTCACTCATAGATCCTTCTCATTCTACAGGCAAAGTAGTCAAATGCGTAACATTTGGCGGCACCATAGAGAAATACTCTACCGCTATCATTAGGATTGCTACTCCTTTCTTCACAGGAGATGTACACGCATGTCTTTTGCCGGATCCGATCGCTGATCTTATCATCGGTCGCATTCACGGAGTCAAAGAATGTACTCCGGAGCAAATTTCCGTTTGGGAAAATCAAAATATGCAATCTGCTAATGCAGTAGTCACTAGAGCTCAAGCTCTCAATATGCCTGAAACTTCATCTGTTGAAGATAATGAAGTGCATAACCAAGATGATCCCTTGGTAATTTCTCGTGACTCGTTTATAAAACAACAAGAAGAAGAAGATCCGACTCTTAAGAAATTCTTCACTCTTGTAACAAAAGGTGATCCGAATAAAGATTCAAATTGTAAATCTTGGATTACAATGAAGAATGGCGTACTTGTACGTATGGTGCAAGACTCCACTAAGTCAAGTCATTCTCAGATTCTTGTACCCAAGAATTTGAGAGTTAAGATCTTACAACATGCACACGACTCTCAGTGTGCTGGTCACATGGGTTTTTCCCGTACTAAGTCAAGAGTTCTTGCGGCTTTCTTTTGGCCTTTTGTGAACAAGGACATACGGATCTATTGTCGATCCTGTAAAGTATGTCAAGAAGTCAAATCCAAAGGTCCTCGTCATGCTGCGCCTATTCAGGCTGCAGATATTCCTATTCGTCCATTCCAGAAAATGGCGATAGACATCATTGGTCCATTCAAGATCAAATCTGCTAGAGGACATCAGTTTATCTTAACGTGTGTAGACATGTGCACACGTTGGCCAGAGGCTATCCCTCTAAAGAGCATTACTACCGCTGACATTGCAGATGCTCTTTGGCTTATATTTTCTCGGCTGGGATTCCCCGGAGAAATATTATCAGATCATGGCACCCAACTGATATCGGATACCATGTCTCAAGTAATGTCTACTCTACAGATAGAGAGATCTTTGAGTAGCATCTATCATCCTATGTCCAATGGGATGGTCGAGCGACTAAATAGAACACTTAAGAACTTATTAGGGAAGATAACTGAGGATCATCCTCAGGATTGGGATAGGGTTTTACCCGCGGCCCTCTTCGCGTACAGAGAGGTCCCCAATGAACATACAGGGTTTTCGCCCTTTGAACTTGTCTTTGGCGCGCGACCGCGCGGCCCAATGTCTTTGCTGCATGATCTTATAACAGCTGACAATATTGACGATGACACAAAATCTTCTTACGAGTATGTCATCGCGCTGAGACAAAAGATTATCGAAGCATGCAAATTGGCAACGTCCTCTTCTGAGTTTGCTAAGCAGAAGGCAAGACAATTTGCTAATAAGAAGAGAACTTTACGACAACTTTGTCCTGGTGACAAAGCATTTGTTTTGCTACCTTGTCGTGAAAATAGACTCCTTATTAGTTGGAAAGGTCCGTACGATATAATATCGAAAATTTCAGATGTTGACTACATCGTCGATATTAACGGGAAGCATAAAACCTTCCACATCAATATGCTTACGGAGTTCCATGAACGTCCTGACTATCTACAGCCTATTTTCCAGGCAACGGACGATTATCATGTCAAACATGGTCATTACTCATCACTGTCTGTAATACAGGATGAGGAAACAAGTTTTTCGGATGTTAATCTTCCGCTTCCAATGATCCCACTTCATTCTAGTGAATCATGGAAAGACGTTACTGTTTCTCCTGATTTGTCTCTAGGAGAACGGCGACAAGTTTCGTCTATGTTACAAACATTTCAGGATGTCCTCACTGACATCCCTGGACAAACTCATGTCATTGAACATGACATTGTTCTAACTGAACATACTCCAATTAGGGTTAGGCCTTATCCTATCCCTATACATTTCCAAACACAGGTTGAAAAGGAGTTGGATGAAATGATAGATTTACAAATAATCGAACCATCCACTTCTGCATATTCTTCGCCGATGGTTATTGTTCGAAAAAAAGACAATAACATACGTCTTTGCGTTGACTATCGCAAATTGAATCAAGTTACGAAGTTCGATGCTGAACCTATGCCTTTACTAGAAGAGTTACTTACTCGTCTTTCTAAATCGCATTTTTTCACTAAACTTGATTTGTCTAAAGGATATTGGCAAGTTCCATTATCCGAACGCGCCAAACCTCTTACCGCTTTCTCTACTCCCAGAGGCCTTTTCCAATGGAATTTTATGCCTTTCGGCCTTATGAACGCACCAGCTACATTTGTACGCATGATGCGTCGAATCCTATCGTATCGGTCAGATGTCATTGCTTATCTAGACGACATCTGTCTTTTCAGCGATACTTGGGAAGATCACTATTCAGGATTAGTTGAATTATTATCAACTCTGCGTGAGTATAACCTGACAGCAAAACCATCTAAAGCTTGTATTGGCTTTAGCGAAATTGCTTTCTTAGGCCATCGAGTAGGTCACGGTTTCTTGAAGACAGAAGACCATAATATCACTAAGATACTTAACATCTCTATCCCTAGGACTAAAAAGCAAGTGCGAAGTCTTTTAGGTCTCATACAATTTTATGGACGTTTCATTCCGAATCTGTCCTCTATCATGGCACCTCTCTCTACACTATTAAAGAAAGGGTCGCCTAACATGGTTCACTGGTCTCATGAATGCCAATCTTCACTAGAGAAGATCAAAACTATGTTTTCATCACCACCTATTTTAGTGTTGCCTACAACAGATAAGACATTTGTTCTTCGTAGTGACGCTTCATCCACTGGGATTGGAGCGGCACTAATGCAAGAGTACTCTGGAACTCTGCATCCTGTAATGTATATATCCAGAAAACTTAATGCTGCAGAAAGGAATTACTCGGTTTTAGACCGTGAATTATTGGCAATGGTTTGGTCAATTTCTCAAACTCCAAAGATTCCTTCTGGGCGCGCATTTCGTAGTGGAAACTGACCAAAAAGCTCTTACGGCTATCCAAAGTAAGAACTTGAAGAGCTCGAGATCAACTCGATACGCAATCGCTCTTCAACCTTTTCATTTTTCGGTACGAGCTATCCGTGGTTCAGAAAATGTGATGGCGGACATTCTGTCCAGATGCCCACATGATGCCACTTAACTGTTAAATATTGGGTTTTTTTAATATGTATAACTTTACAACAGTTATTTTTTGGTTTCTTTACTAAGATACACATTTGTAATTTAATAATAGAATGATGGTATCTCTACTTAGCGGTTTATTGATGTTAATTCACCGCTGTTCTTTGATGATTGTTTCTTCATAAATCATAAATTTAAGATTATAGTGTGAATTTTTGGTATGCATTGTATAATTACCAGAATTGTATTATACGTACATCACACCTTCCTGGAAACATTTATTCGTAGGGAAACAATTTCTCTCAGATTTTGAGATATATATTCTCACCAGTCATATTAGGAATTATAGTTATTCCTGATATTTTCATCTGCGCAGTATTCTTGCGTTGTGAGCCTATTCTACGGTGCTCCTAGATGTATTTAAAAAAAAAAATTTTTTTTTTTTTTTTTCCCGGGAGGTGTGGTAAGACTGTAAAGGGCAATTTTTACTATCTTGCAATATAATACATTTATATTCTTATTATGTTTGCAAATATTTTGGAAGCAAAGTATTTCCTTTTTAAGTGCTTAAGGAGAAGTCATTTTTGGGTTGCTTCCCTTGAAAATAGTTCTGTCATCTTCGATCGGACTCCGCAGACGACTCTAGGCCTACTGTGATTTATTCTTTGGCTGGGTAGGAATAGATTGTTCTTGCTTCAGTATATCTATGGCCTGGATTTATACGTAGTGTTTGTATGAGTAGGACGAGTCTGTCTTATATATGGATATCTTTGCATTTCTAAGTCGAACTAATTTGGTTGTCGCTAGAAAAGGTCAAAGGCTATGCAGCGGAAGTATCGCTAGCAAAGGGTGTGATCCATGGCTGTCATCCTGTGAGGATGCCGAGTTTTGTTGTAGCAGGCTTTTTGCCGAAATAGTGATCTATATATGGATGGGGAAAAGTGATAATCATTTAGACATGTTGTATGTACTTTACCCCAGTGTTTATTCTCTTTTGCCAAGGAATGGCAAAGTTATATTTCGCATAAAAAGGTAAAACCACAATTTATTATGAACTTGGGCTTCGCCATCGTTGTTGATAAGCAGATGCACAGTGGTACTTTTAAAAAGAATATCCATTCAAAGGAAGAAGACATTCCTATGTATCAGCACTGGATTGTATGATATTATTCAATTACCTCTATGAGAGAACCTATGAAGAAATGAGGACATTTAATGAATGACTAATTTTGGTCTATATTCTATAGTGAGTGAAGCTCACGAGAGAGAGAACAGCCATGTTGAAATTCATATACTTTGTATTTATCGAGTGAGAAAAAGGGATGCCTGTACTATCGCTCGATGAACCAAGAGATCACTGCTACATGTGAGAACCCATGTCTGGGATTCCTATATTCTTATGAAATATATATATAGTGAACTGTACGTGAAGGAATATTCGCTAGACGAGGTTAGGTCTAGGAGCCTTCCTATGTATTGGTTATGGTCTGACGTGCCCAGTCAGTAAAGCCAGATGATTTACATGATGGAACGCTGAATGCTTATTTACGAATGCTCCATTATGATATTTGCCAAGCATGAATGCTAACTTAAGATGATATTCCTGTGATCAACATTATGCTGTCTATGTCGACATTTGTTCCTGTAACCATACACGTACTGTCCAAGTGTGCGTCCCATTAAATGTTATAAAAAGACCACCGTAGTTCCAGTACTTCTTGAATTCGAACAGTGTGAGTATGAGTGATGTACTACCAACCTGTCAACTCTATCGAATCATTCTACCATTCGCGTACTGACATTCAGATACACACTCATTGTTTACACTCACATTCTTGTCGGAGCCTCATCACGTTCCAGGACAAGATGACCTGTATGACCAAAACTGTGCTGGGTTTGATGAGTTGACAATCGTTACACTTTACTACACCAGTCCCAACATCTACATTTATCCACTGGTGGACATTCACATCATTTAGCAAATAAAGCATGATTCAACAACTAGTAGCCAGTATGAGTTAACAACTACACACAAAGAAAGAGTATTAACAAACATGTTTTTGTAATTCGTCCTTTGCAATTTATTGAAATTACTGAAATTTCTCTTCATTCGTATACTGCTTACGCAGGAAACGCTATCTTTGTTTTTTTAATTAAAGTAATTTTCGATAAAATATCACTTAGTTTGTTCCGTTGAGTGTTAACGGCTTTGGAATCGGAGACGTGGATTCAGTCGTTTTTTTAATAGACGATGTCAGTAAACAATGTCTAACTTCTAAAATTTCGGAGTCGAAAAATGTTCGGCCAACTCCACAGCCAAGGTTGTGTTCTGAACTTGGGGATACAATATGAATTGTTTTGATGTACAGGCAGTTTAAATTGTTCTGCCTTATAAACTATGAACTGTATATTCCCTGCTCATTTCCTTTAAAATTGCATTTATTGTGATATATCCTTGCATGTACAGGTAACAATTTCTCAACAGCAGCACTTTTCTGGACTCAGAAGTTTTTAATTCAACTATATTTGATTTTAATAAACTGAAATTGTACAGGTCTGTATATAGATACGTTTGTACTATACCAAATCGTAAAGCTCTGCAAGCTGGGTGGAACACACACAAAACGATGTTGTGTTATTAATGAACTGTCATTAAGTTCCGAAGTTTCTCATGCATTAATGGAATAATCTTATGGTACTGTACAGTAGGGCCTGCGTGATGCTGACCATGTCACCCCTAGTGTGCCGATGGTCAAGAAAATATGGGCTTAAAACCATATTCCCAATATACCTCAATGGGCGTGTAACAGGATCTTTTACCTTTTACTGCTCAGTAGACACGCGAACTAAGTCAGCAGTGTGATTCGTCACCACTCACTCCCGCAGTGACGAGACGAACCAGTCTACAATCTACAAGGAACCAACATCGGCTGGAACAGAAGCCAACCGACATTTAACTAGCAGCGAAGTACCCATTTAGAGCTGCCAAATGAACCCTGTAAGACAATGTTCAAAACCTTAACCAGATCGTCTCATGTGATGAATCCGTAAAGGCTAACATTTTTTCATCAACACCTTTATTTATTTTAACCCTGTTAAAAGTAACTGATTATTAAATTTCTTTTTTGTTTATATATACAAATGTATAGTTGATTTTGTCATTTTGAGTGAACTACACCAGTATGTCTCAGTCATTTTAAATACATATAAACAGAGCTATTAAAGTAATATTTTACTGAATTACATCAGTTGGGAGCTCATCAAACGAGCAAAATTCTCTCTTCCTTATAGAAGGTCTGGAAAGTTACTAAGTTCATTACGGCCTTGATAATATCAGCTGTGGTGCTTGATTTCTTAAATTCCTTTGAGGCTCCCTAGAACTGAAGCATCATTCTTCAATTCCCATCTCTGCCAAGAGTAATCTTGAGTGAAAGGCGGATACCCTTGAAGACCCTCGGTAGATACTCTGTGTCACGAGCTCGTGAATTATGAGTGTGTCGTGTGTAGATGGTAAACAACACTAGGGGTATGAATAACACGACGCCACTTGTACAGCTCCATGACATTTAATAGAACATTCACATAAGTCCTGAACATTAATAATATCGTCACGCTTGCATTACATCACACTCAGGCTGACATTGCCTGCAGGAAATAACTTATAACAATACTTCCACGGACTGGCTGACCGTCCACACACAAACAAAACACACAACACGTTTCTATGTGCGGCATTCAATCCTCGCACGAATCCATTCACCATACAGGTGTAAATCACTTATCCCAATTGACTGGCGGCATGCAACATTGCCATTTAAAGTCTACTTCAATACAGCTACAAGGCGGACAATACTCAACGCCTTACTCCACCGTAGCTCCAAAGGCGGGACCAACTCGTCGCCTTAATATGTTCTCCATGAACATTACCCAAAGTTCCTCCAGAACACTCCTAGGCGGAAAGACGTCGCCTATACAACAATATGTAAGACATAATTCGTATATTCATAATCACTATATAATATCTCATCTGTCACATAATACGAGCACCCAGCTCGACCAGAAATCACATCCTCAAGCGCACAGCTCGGCTATCAAGCACAGACTCTCACTAGTCACACTCGGATACTCTCTCAGCCACCCAGACTAGTTCACCAAACACGATTTCTCAATGCGCACGCCCAAGTCACAACATACTGACAAGAAGTCAGACATAAACTCAACCGCTGAGTTAAATTTAAATAATGACAACCTCAGTGACCCTTACTTCCACAAACTCCATCATCTACCCATGAAACTGCTCTGTGACACTCTGAATTTTGGCCCCTGTTACCATCACTGCAGAAGAAGGGGAGGAACCACGTGGCAAATAGTGATTTGTGGGTATATGGCAGGGAAGGTGAAGATCTGGTGATTTTTTTAAAGAACATAATACTGATTACACAAAATTAAATATCAAATTTGACATCGTGGGTCTATTGCTTTTTGTATGTGTGTGTGTGTTCACAATTTTATTTATTATTATTATTTTGACAGTCACACAACATTGGGTAATTTTGATTTGCTTTATTCGCAATGATTGGCCAGGAAATATGATGCCACTTTCACATATTGGCAATTAATCATATTGTTGTTTTTGTTATTGTTGAACACAATCGACATCATTGCACTCCGGGCAAACCCATAGGTGCTCAGTCTCCCTCAGTATATGTCGATGAGTGTGAATGCTACCTGTTCCTGTAGCTCTCTGGTTATAAACACCACGGATGCATTCTCTCATACGTCCAACTCTGCTAGCCTGATGTTTGTTGCCAAATTCCTACAGTCTTAACCTTCAGGATTCATCTATTGCAGTGTCATTCTCTAACAGATGATCATTAATAGTTCTCTGTGTCTCTCCCTTAGCACAATGGACTAATCACCTGTTTGCCAGATACTTTGATTACATGTTTTGCCCAGGAGCCTTGTGCTCTTTGGGTCACCTCTACACCTCGTTTTACGGGGTAGAAGAGGTTCCGATTATGAGATGAGATG
Source organism: Oreohelix idahoensis (assembly GCA_024509875.1). Taxonomy (NCBI): domain Eukaryota; kingdom Metazoa; phylum Mollusca; class Gastropoda; order Stylommatophora; family Oreohelicidae; genus Oreohelix; species Oreohelix idahoensis. Next base: position 101,966 of record JAMPIV010016370.1, read on the forward strand.
AGATCTTTCCCTTATCCATATCCAGTGTCCCCACTGTGGGTGATCTTGATGCTAGTCTGTCAGCTCTCTCATTACCGCGTACACCTGCATGACTAGGACAGTAGATCCACACCAGCTCCTGCAGATTCAAAGCTTCTATGGAGGTTTTCCATTCATGCCTTAGCCAACCATTTTGAATCTTTCGAAGCATGGACTGAGAATCTGACTCAATGACTGCCTTTGTTACTGAAGTTTCAGTTAGCCACCTTAAGGCTGCAGTAGCTGCCTCTACCTCGATTCTCATTCTGGAAGTTGTTATCTTGTAAGCCCCGCTGTGTTCCGCAACGATTCTGCCCTTTACCCTTGCAGAGAAGCCCCAACTTGATTTCTCACTACGGATCACAGACCATTAGCATACACAATGGCATAATTATCCCCGGCATGATCAAGTATCAGTTGATTAATTTCCATTTCCGCTTTCCCATTGCCCCAAGCTCTACACTCTCTGCCAAGGCTGATGATTACTTGCTGGTAGTTAATCCAGTTCTCATCTGACTTACTCCACTCTTCCCCTTTGAATATATTTTCAACCGTGGTCACCTGCTTGATTGTTGTTTCTGCCTGTACCATCCATGACATCCCCAATTAAACATATTATTTAGAATTTAACACAATATATCATAATCCATCAGAAATTGAACGGGATATTTATCATGTTTAAGATAAAGAGGAAAACAAAATTGGTTTTCTAAATTAATCCTGCTAAGTTAAGTAACTGTCTTTGAGACTTGTTTATAACCATTATAATTGCAGGCTAATACAGAATATATCAGTCACGTAAAATCGTGTTGGTGAATAGGTATTAGAGGAATACATGGATTGATTACATCGTCAACTGGCACAACCGGTTAATACTGCCGATTTTACGATGTTTGATATGACATTTGAAAAATGAGTCATTCTGGTGCAAAAATTCAATAAATAACGATTAACTCAACTCTTGATTTATATTTACATATAAAACAGATTTAATAGTGAGTTATTTGAGTAACAGAACACAATTAATAAAGTAGATGTTTTTGCAAAGGTTCAACTGTACATCCACAAGCAATTTATACATGCTAAATGTAAATATAAATTATAAAATATAAATGTTACAACTTACCTCAAATTAAGGTGAATTAATAGACAGACTTGACGCACGGAATTCGAAATATGTCGGGCAACTGTTAAAGATGCCGTCGTCCTTCAGGTGAGTTAGTTTTCTGACTTGGTACACTTGAGTAAGGTTCCTAGGACTTGGGGCGTTACGTATTAATACTGGAGTTTACTCCTTCTTTTAATTTTAAAAGGTGCTCCTAGTTCTTTCGCCTGTCCTCTAATGGAACCCTTAATATTACTTGTTATTCTGGCTGTCTATGATTTATCCTTGATGAAGATGGAATGCGAAATCTTAAATGCTTTAGGTTTTAAGCAGAATTTTGCCCCCACACATATGGCTTGTCGTAAGGTTCTGGTAGGGGAAATCCAATAATAATAATGTACAAATGTGACCCCAAAACTTTATCTACCCCGTTTGGGAGATACCATATCATAATTAAGTGTAGTTTAATATTTTAATACCAAACCAACCCCCAAGGTAAGGAGTCTGATTTTGGCAGGGGTTTGCCCCATCCTCCTTATGTAGAACATTATCACCTGACCATATGATTTATTGCCCCTTGCATGTTAATTTTGCCAGCATCATTATGTCACTGACCTGTCCTAATTAGTACATCTGGTAAATCTCTTCCAAGGTTGTTATAATTCCATTGTTGTTTATTACAACAAGCCATCTTATCTGAAGTCGATTACAACATTTATCTGCCTTAATTTTTATCAAGAGTGTTATTCTCCGACCGACATTCCTGTTTACTAAAACAACCTGGCCTGGAAATATTTACCGTCAGATTTCCCATTGTCTAAACCTTTCCAGCTTTTCGTGTATAGACAGGGCATAAGGACAGGCCGTGTGTTTGTGCAAGTCATGCTTGCTAAATTAACACGTTATCTTGAAATGCCATTTGTTGTCCTATCATCAGACTCATTCCACAACAGATCTCTGCACCTGCGGTACCAGCCCAATGACAGTCAAACACTTGCTGCAGTACTGCCTAACCTACAGTAATGAGCGGAGTAGCATATGGCAACAACCCACTTCTGTCACCGAAAAACTGTTTGGAGATGTCGGGAACCTTGAGTTGACTACTGCCTTTATTAGAGTCATAAATGTTGAAGTTTAAAGGCGAAAGAGGAAGAAGAAGAAGAAGACTCATTCCACCAATTTTTTTTGGTCAATCAACCCGTCTCGCTACTTAGACTGCCAAGAAATAATTACATAACCTGACAGTCGATAGCGCGCTTAATACGTCCACTCCCGGTGTCTAAAATAAACAATCCTCAAAACGCTTAATACGTCCACCCGCCTCCCATACCGCTGACTGTCTAAAATCAAACAATATGACATCAAAACGATAACATCGAAAAAAGGCGCAGGGTCATAAAAGTCAATGGATGGCACCCAAAGTTTGTTACAGAAAATAGTAACGACTGTATTATGACTCGTCACAAATATTAACACATCTCACTAAAATGTAACACCCACATATGTCACTCACACATCTCACTAACATGCAAAATACACACAATCTCTTTAACATATAACACCCACACATCTCACTAACATGTAACACCCACACATCTCACTAGAGGGTCCATGGGGCATGATGCGCAACACAAGACCCACAATGTCTCTCAGCATCTCATGCTCAAGCCTTCCTCGCCTAGAAGAGACGGACTCTGTTCTCTCCAGTAATCCAGCTGAAGGTTGGGGTTTCAATCTTTAGCGGGAAGCATGATGGGACAGCAGACGAGGTTCAGGCGAAATCATTTCCCCAGGCAGTTGGGACAGGGATGAGCTCCCTCTCCCATTGAAGAGGTGCTGAAGTCGTCGACATTGGGCCAGAAGGGGCACCGGACACCGCAGTATCACGCAACTCGCTCTCTACTCTACGGATGAGTACACCGTCATCTCACAAATATGTAATACCCACACATCTCACTAATATGTAATACCTACACATTTCACTAATATGTAATACCCACACATCTCACTAATATGTAATACCCACACATCTCACTAATATGTAATACCCACACATCTCAGTAATATAGAATACCCACACATCTCACTAATATGTAATACCCACACATCTCACTAATATGTAATACCCACACATCTCACTAATATGTAATACCCACACATCTCACTAATATGTAATACCCACACATCTCACTAATATGTAATACCCACACATCTCACTAATATGTAATACGCACACATCTCACTAATATGTAATACCCACACATCTCACTAATATGCAATACTCACACATGTCACTAATAAGTAATGCCCACACATCTCACTAATATGTAATACCCACACATCTCACTAACAAGTAGCACCCACACACCTCACTAATACATAGCATACACACATCTCTTTAACATGCAGCAAACAACCTCTGTAACAAGTAACACCCATATCTACTTTAAAAAAAAAGTGGAAGGAGATGGAATAGCATCAGATGAGCATCATGTGCCTCCACTCATTCACCATTTTGGTAGAATCTACCTCATTAGTTAAACATATTCTTTAGTTAGAATTACAATATTCTTTGCAATTTTTCAACTTTTTGTTACATTTAAAAATAAAGTTATTTACAAGGGATAGTACATAGAGTGACATTTATTAACATCACTATTTTGTTGCTTCGGTGATTTATCCTTGAGTATATACAGTATATTTGATTAGCGTTTGGAATTTAAAATAGTGTTTTGCACTTCATTTTATCTATTGTATTTATTTGCAGATAATTTTTGTTCAGTATTTAACTTATTTTATAACTTGTTAATGCTGCTGTGATTATTTCTTTCGGTTATTGTAATCCCAACTACTATTATTTATGGTGTTTGAAATAATTTTGGAGGTACCATTTTTTATTTCTAATTATTACGGCAGGCGTCAACTTACTACTATTTATATTATTTATAAACATTCAGCACGCATGCCTCTCTAACAAGTAACACACACACACACACACACACACACACACGCACACACACACACACACACACACACACACTCGCAAGCACACCCCCCACACATACACACACACACACACCACATCTCACTGTTTTTTAAGATATGTGTGGTAGTGCAGCTATTTAGTGCGTAGGTCGCGGCATCCAATATTATCGTGTTACCGGGCTGTGTTTACGGCATCAATGAAAGAATGTGTGTGTGTGTCCGTCAGCTGATCGGGTCAGTTCAGTTAATGGTTTTGAGCGCAGGTAAATATTTTGAAGAGCGATAACTCTTGTACGTTTCTTGGTTCAAGTCGTTACAGGTCTGTTCGCCTGAGATGGAAATTCTTGACCTTATTTTATTCTTCCTTCCCAGAGTTCGTTCGTACCCTTTTTTATGGTTAGTGAAAAGCAATGTCTTGTATAGTGGTTATGTCAAAGTATCCAACTGTAATATTCCAACGAAAACTCAGCAATGTAGAAAAAATAAAATATAGTTTATTAACGTGATTGGAACAGCAATGTTATTGACACAATAATGAAGCACTTATTTCTTTCTTACCCAAAGTAGTGAATATCCAAAACAAAATGAAAATGGAAATCCACAGGAATAATCTATCTAATAGAGTAAAACACAAACTTGTCTACTTAAAATATACTGATCTAACTTGACAAACTTGTCAAGTTAAAAAAACAACTTGTCTTGATAATCTCAAAGACGAAGTTCTGTAAAAATCCTCTCGCCTAACGACTCCTAAAATCTGTACAAGCCCTGGATCCTGTCAATCGCCCACGTCTCTTCTTTATATACAGCCCACTCTTTTTTCCCGCCAATTTTCACACGATGCTTTATTTTTCACTCGGCACCAAACATCAACATTTGCACACGCTCTTCTCAGCTTTTCGACCTTTTTTGCACACGACATTCTGTTATTTCGACTTTAGCAACGGAAGAAAAAAAACCATGACTTGCAACTTCAACTCTCCAAATTTTTCCATTCAATAAACAGGCACTTATTATTTTTGTTGTTCTGGGACAGCTTTTTTCCCGAAGCCGTGAACTTGTCATGACACTGTATTTTGTGCACAAATGTCTTAACTGCTTTTAACGTTTGTTATTCTCATTATATGTAGTTTTTAACACGTATTAATTGGTAGTGTTATGCCAAGCGGTCACACAAGTACCCGGGGGCCACAAAAATGTTATCCCCATGTGGAGACATTTTCGTCCTATCAACTAAAAAAAAATCAAGTCCCTAACATACGTACTGGGGCAAAATATGAAATGGGGGCAAATATTTATGAAGCAATTGGCAATGGACAATTGTTGAGAAAAATTTATGTTACTGGTATAAGTCATTGACTGGGGGCATATATTTATGAGCCAAAATGAGAAAAAAACTACAAGGTCTCAGTATACATGTGAGCCAAAAAAATTAAAAAAAAATTTTAAGATGTCAGTATACAAGGGAGCCAAAAAAAATTTTTAAAAAAATTTTAAGATGTCAGTAGGCCTATACCTGTAAGCTAACTTAAAAATGTATTACAAGATCTCAGTATGCATGTGAGCCGAAAAAAAGGGGGGGGGGGGGAATATTATTTCGTAGAACGAGGGACAAAGTAGATTTATATTGCGTAAAACGGGAAAGACATACAAGTTGTTTATACACTATGTCATTAAACTATGGGATATGGATAGCAATGTGCAATACACAATGTAAATTGTTCATTTATTAATACAATACTTATATAATCTTTACTTAATACACTAATAATAATTCATAAAAACATGGAGTTATGATAGTAAATATACATAATTAATGTTAAACGTATTGAACTTTTTATTTAAAGTCAACACATATAAGGTTTGGTCATGTCAAACAAAACTCGAGTGGTAATCAACACTCAGGACAATAAGTGAATCCTATCTTAATATTTACATCTGAATGGTAACTGACCTTAGCTGGTTACCTGTGACCATGACTTTCGCTAATGTGAACGGGAGCGGCGAAAGGTCACACTGGATGTTTGAACTCTCATTGACGGCACAGTGTGGCGTCAACTGAAGGAGAGGGAGGGGTGGTGGGGATTTATAGTACAATGAAATAGCTGGGGGATTAGAGAAAGTAGTTCCGGTTTTGGATGGATGAATGAACGCGAGGCATGGGAGAAAAGGGGAGAAAAAAAAGAAGAAGAACTCGCATGGGGAAATCGACACGGGGGGAAGATAAAGGTGGTGAAAACGAAGATTGGATTTGACATAGCGAAAAACAGCGAGGTGGTGTTAAGGTCACGTGTGGACAGTTTGCGCGTAGGGAAAAGGGAGTAGAGGTGTGGGTCAACATTTTATATACGCATTAGAGCTTAAATAACTTGTACTGGACGAGTACAAAATCTGTGTGTCTCAACACAGTAATTTGTTAAAAAGGCATGATATATGATATATAGTTATTTATGCGATATAAATGAAATTCAAACAATGCATAATAAGTAATCTTAAATCGATCCATAGCATATGTCTGTTAGACAAGTAAAAAATATGTTAATTGAGAAAAACTGCTCTGAGTATCGTTCACCATTTGTGATGCTCCGGCTAATCACATGTGTAATAATGTTTTGGTTTTCTGCCAAAGTCTTAATATTATGACATAAACTGTCATAGTTTGCGGTCGGGTGCAGTGCCAACAAAAATGTAGCGCATTGCCTACAAACGGCAAAATCGCCCGTTTTGGTTGATGTGCTTGTCTCATATCATGAGAGTGTAGCTTAAGATCAAACAATGTCTTCTTTAACCCTTGAGATTCTTCCTTAGTGGCAAATAGTACATGCATGTGTTTAGTTAAGTTTATAACGTACAACAATACATATATTTCTAAGTCCAAACAAAATGTAATTTAAATCTTCTAATACAAATATAACTGTTTAAATACTGTAACTGTGCATGTTGAATAGAGTTGCGCCTCTGCAGATTTTTCTCTTCACTAGCGGTTATGACTGCCGCTGATAGCATCAACTGGACGACATAGAAGGTGGCTGGCATCATCCAAAAAAAAAATTCAGAGCAGCCAGCAGAGCACGCCGGATGACTCTAAAATATTTGATTTGTCTAGACAATTTTATCGTACTCGGACAAGGAAAATGAAACCGTTTAGGGTAACCCAGCCAGAGCAAACTGGATTAACTCTAAAATATAGCATAGTCTCTCCTGGACTAATCTGCTATCGTACACGGACAACCAAAATGGAACCATTTAGGGTAACCCAGCGAGAGCATTCTGGATTAACTCTAAAATATAGCATAGTCTCTCCTGGACTAATCTGCTATCGTACACGGACAAAAATGAACCCATTGAGAGTGGACCTGGCTAGAGCAGCCTGGCTATCTCTAATAGAGCGATTTCTCTCTTAGACAGTCTGCCATCGTACTTTCTCTCAGTGTCTACAGCAGTGACAGTTGATGTAGTGCTGCAGGTAGGGTGTTGCGAAGTTGATGCACTGTGCTGTGCGATGTTCTTTGGTTTTGTTCGCCGTTTCGTGTACAGCTTTGCACGAACATGTTCCTGCGGAAGGCATATAACCTTTGTCAATGGTACCGAAATGTCTGATGAAGATGAGTAAGGTCGTTTCGAGGCGAACCGAATGGATGTATCCATATTATCGTCGGTATGCTCGTTATCATCATCGTTATCACTTTGGTGTTCTTCAGTATCAAGGTCTGACTCCTCTCGTTGTGTGGAAGTAGGAGCGGGAGCATTTCGTTCCGTTAATGAAGCAGGTGATAACTCTGTATCGGAAGGTTGTGGTGTATCTATATTGGTGTCGGCATCTTGTAGAGTCTGTTGTTGTTATTGTTCTTCATTTAAAGATGTGTTGCTATCTCTGGCTTTTACTGGTGTTTCTGTAATTTGTTTCACTTGTGTAACGACTTCCGGGTCTTTCATTTGTTCCTGTAGGATGTCGAAGTCGTCTGTTCGATTTTCTTCAATATATTTGCGTTGTGGTTGGAGAAGGTTGTGCATAGGAAATACCGGCTGTACATTCATTATCCAAAAATTCTCGGTTGTTAACTGACACTTACCACTGTTGATGTTAGTTATGTGTAGTGTCATTCCGTTCTTGATTTGACTAACAACATTTCTTACAGCTATCCGTTGATGTCTTCTATGTAAACTACTCCAATCTGCTCGTGTTTGGACAGTGTCTCTTTCCCATTTAGGTTTGTATGGTTGAATGTAAGTTTCGCTCTCTCTACCACTACGGCAGTACTGTGGATTTAGCTGTCGTTTGATTTTTTGAAGGTTTGTTTCCCTGCGTGTTTGTCTGGGTATGCACTAGTTGGTTCCGTCGCTGGTTTTTCATATTAATTAAGCGATGGTATCTGGGGGTAACGTGTGTCACAAGATTAATCTCATGAAAACTTCTGCATGTCCTGTGATGTAAGCTGTCATTATCAATTTCTGGATAATATCTCTCAGTGCCAAATCCGTTCCTGTGATAAGCCTTTCTATTTCCTGCCCGCTGTTTTCTCGTAGAAGCGTTAAATTTACTTGGAGAAGTTCTGTCATTTGTCTTATAAGCCGGTAAGTGTGCTGGTGTTAGAGGATTACGGTAGGCTTCCATAACTATTTCTTGATCTACGATATCCGCATAATTCAAGTCATTATCAATTGTAAGGCACAAATTGTAGGTTCTGTACTGTACCTCTGTAAGGCAGTGAATATTGTGGTATTTACGCACATATTCATCTGGGTAGGCAGGTGAAAAGTTACACTGTTCGTTTGTTCGGCGGGTGTAATTTGTATGTTTACCAGTATTAACATACATGTTATTCTTGTAATACCTGTGTTCGGCTTCGCAGTGGGATCTCCTTCCATACGGTTTGTACGGAACGTAGACTGAATGTTTGGTGACAGGACGTGTATGCCGGCGCTGTGATTTCTCAAAGTTCTTATGAGGGCGTGGGAAAAATGTGGGGGCTGACGAGGAAAATCGAATGGAGAAGGGTGACTCAGGTCATCAATCGGTGTTTCTTTCTTGGCGGCGGGGGTCGGAAAAGGTTGAACCTTGTCTGTCATATTTGTGTTCACAAATTTAACTTGCGCTATAATTGCACCGCGGGCAACAGATGTCGCCTTCCCCGAGGTATTTAAAATCATGACAGGAAAATCACGGGTGGTGGTTAACTTTTGGCCTGTCACAGAAGCCATATAGGTTTTCGAAGGTGCAAATCTGACATGTTTCTTAATCTGTAGGTATATTTGCTCTCTCATCAAGCTAATGGTGGCTCCAGTATCTATCAGACCTCTGAAATTTTCGTTATTGATGGATATTAAGCATGAACTGGGATCAGGCGATAAATTTATGTGATTTATTTCTGTTAGCTGTGGTTTGCAATCGGTGCCATGATGTTGAGGTTTGTTTTTGGTACTGTAGGACCTTTGTTCATAACTGTTGTTAAAGTTATGTCTGTTGTGGTCATACCGAATGGTCCCATTTATCGGCTGACATAAGTGTTTCCCTGACCTTGGTTGTAAGATCTGAGCTGGCTTCGGTTGAAGGCATGATTTCGTTGTGGGTGAGGTCTGTGTTGATCACCATTTGCATAATAATAACGTGGTGAGTGGTTCTCATACTGATGCGGATGTCCTCTGTATTGATTGTAACTCTGTTTTTGTGTAAATTCGTGAGAAGTATGTCCTCGGCGTTTGCAAATAAAGCAAGTAAGGGCAGTAATCTGGTGTACATTCTGTTGATGTCTTCTGGGTTGCTGATGCGAATGAGATTGTCCTGCATGTTGGTTGGGATGATTATAATTTGAATGGACTCTGTGGGAGCTGTTCCTACACCAATGTGGTCTTGAGTGGCCAATTTCCATCGGTTCATGGAATTCGTCGGAATGGTCTAGTTTTGGTTCCCTGCCAATTCGTTGCTGGAACCTTTTCGAACATTTTCTTCAGTCACCTCTAGTTGAATGGTCTCTGTAATGGTCTTTGTGTCCTTTCTAAGAAGATGGAGTTTAAGGTTATCTGCGTGTAATCCGTCAATAAAAATACCGATTAAATGTCTTTCAAGCTCTTGGGAAGGGATGTTCCCGTCTAGAAAAGCATCTTCAGCCAAGTTAAGTAATCGATCTGCGTAGAATTGTACTGGTTCGTGTTTGTCTTGGTGTATTTTGCGAAGTAAAGTCCAAGCATGTTGTCCATCGGTTATATCACTATAGCGTTGGACAAGCTCTTTCCTCAGTGAATCAAAGGTCTCATTGGAATATGTTTTAGATCTACGACGGAGAAAATCGGTTACCAAAGAATCTGAAGACAGGTAAGCTATTCTTTTGCGGTCACCATCTCATGCAGCGTTTATTAGAGAAGCAAATTTTTCCATGTCCACTAGCCACTTCCTGAAAGACTTAGCATCCCCAGCAAATGGAGTTACGACAGTTCGGACCTGTTGGTACTTGGCGAAATGGTCTACATTACCTAAAGTTTCCGTAATCTTCTGTAGAGCAATCATAGCTGGCTCTGCGTCGTCTGGAAGGGGTGTGTGACTTGATAGAGCTGATTGTTGCTGTTGCTGTATATGTATTAAATGTTGTTGTTGTTGCTGTTGTAGCAGTAATTGTTGCTGATCAAGCTGCTGTTGCAACGTTTGTGGTTCCATGATAGTGATTAATAGTGATTAGGCCTGTCTGCTATCACTAAAAAAAAGGTGGCTGTTCGCTTGCCAGAATGATGGCTGTGTTTACGGCATCAATGAAAGAATAGTGTGCTGTGTCCGTCAGCTGATCGGGTCAGTTCACTTAATGGTTTTGAGCGCAGGTAAATATTTTGAAGTGCGCTCAGCGCTAACTTTTGTACGTTTCTTGGTTTCAAGTCGTTACAGGTCTGTTCGCGCCAGAGATGGAAAATTCTTGACCTTGTTTTATTCTTCCTTCCCAGAGTTCGTTCGTACCCTTTTTTATGGTTAGTGAAAAGCAATGTCTTGTATAGTGGTTATGTCAAAGTATCCAACCGTAATATTTCAAGGAAAACTCAGCAATGTAGAAAAATAAAATATAGTTTTTTATTAACGGTGATTATATTTGGAACAGCAATGTTATTGGACACAATAATGAATGCACTTATCCTCTTTTTTTTTCTACGCCCAAAGTATTGAATAATCCAAAACTGAAAAATGAAAATGAAACCAAATACCACAGGAATAATCTAACTAATAGAGTAAAAACACAAACTTGTCTACTTAAAAAAACTTCACTGGTCCTAACTTGACAAACATGTCAATTTAAAAAAACAACTTGTCCTTTGATAATCTCAAAGACAAAGTTCCTGAAAAAATCCTCTCAGACCTAATACTTGGACTCCTAAAATCTGTACAATTAGGTAATCGCCTATGAAGCCTAAATTAGGTAAATATGAAGCCTAACAAATAAAATTAATAAAGAGAAGAGCAATGGTAAAATAACAGTGCTGTCACAAAGAATGTACTCGAAATCCCCCTTGTTTTCTGCTTCGTCTGCAAATTTGTAACGCTTTCACGTTTGTAGTAAAAGCTCTAATACATATATAAATTATTATCTTATGACCCGCCTTTCTTCATAAAATGAAAAAGGCAATGGTGTGCTGTATTTCTTGGAAAAACATTGAGTAGGCATGCGTCTGCGAATTGTAGCGTAATGACCTACCTTTAATTTTAAACAAATCCATTAATGTCTTTTTACTTATTATGACTGCGCCGTTACCAAAACGAAAACAGATGTGGACTAAAGGATAAAAGAGAAGAGAGGAGGGCTGCGAAAATCATTAAAGCGCGAAAGTTAAAAACGCATGGGACTAAAGGATAAAAATTAAACACGCGTCTGTGAAAAATCTTAACGCCAACACGCTTCGCGCGATACACACAAATGCTGCCATCACGCGTGTAAGACTACAAGCACTAACTTTTTTTTTTCAGACGGACGGACAGTGATAAATTCACTACCCTTCCCAGAGTTAGGTTTTAAAATCTGAAAAAAAACGCTTATTGGGGAAACCTGACATTCTAACATTTTTTATGTCCGAAAATTTGACATTAGTTGACAAGTAAACATAGCCAGGACAGCCATGGCGGTTCTACACGATAAAAAAATAAAACAAACTACACGACTATTTTTTTTAGATTAAATTGCATATTTTGAACGCAGCCACGTAGCTCTTTTAAATGTGGATATTTGGGTTCCTTAGGGCTTGCTGACAAAGAATATGTAAAACGTTACGCAAATAGTCCAGGAATTAATAAATTATAACCAAAATAAAATAGTGGGGATGCCTGACAACATGAAATCATTTTCTGCTCATAAAAATTTTTTTTTATAAACATGTTTTTGAAAAAAACCTTGCGTTACAGAAATTAGCCTTACCATGTAAACTCCAAATTGATTGGAGCGCAACAAATGAAAGACTAACCACGATTGGTCGGGCTATAAATACTATCTTGGTTGTTAGGGAGACGTAGAAAGGTAAACATTTTTTTTTCAAACATTTGTCGAAACGTGGCCTCATTGGCTAGAACTTCTCGCTGATATAACTCACTTAGGGGAGCGTTAGTTCGAGACCACTTGCAAATAAGCTTGATAAAGCAACAGTGCGTTTGAAGCCAGCTCACATTTTTGCTAAAATAAAAGCCTGGAACATAAGCAGATGGGAATTTGTGCCAGTTTGTGCCAGAATTCATTGCTAATCAACGTATCTGTGTTTATTTCCATGAAATTGTGGTAAGCTTGAACCATTCAGTATCTTTTAATGAAAATTGAATGTAAATTGTTAATTTATGCCTGTATATATATGTGTAGTTCAGTGGCAAACAGGAGATAAAGCCTATAATGCTCCAGCCTGAACAGAGGGTGGTCGGAGGGAAGTAAAAACGGCATGGAATGGCCAAATAGTACACTGACACCTGGATGATTGACCTAGACAGAAAATAATGCTGGAAGTGCAGAGGCGTGGGTAACCATTAAGGAGGTAAATACTGGTATAAAGTATTTCAGATGAAGCTGACAGTTGGCCTAACGCTCTGAACTCAATGTTTGTGATGTATTGTGCTCAGTGTAAAAAGAGAGTATAAATTAGTTATGAAGTAGAAGGTATATCCTTCTTGTTTTCAGGGACCGTGGTCTTGATGGTATTGAGCAGCACCTGGTCAGAGCTTTGCTGAATCCAGAGTCGGACAGCATACTCCTTGGTCTTTTTAGCTATCAGTGAGGTGTCTCCAGAGCCCAGAGGAGAATTCGAGCAGAGGAGTCCTTTCCTGCCGCCATCACTCAAGATAAGCTGATTTGGCCAGCTGAGCTCAACATTATGTCCCCTCATCTTGAAATGACTTTATAAAAATAACATTCAGAGGGGGAATTTAATTGTCTTAATATCAGGAACTGAGAACATCTCCAATACTAGTCCCTAAAGACAAACTATTGAAGTCATGATGACAAATACCAACAGAGCTTGAACAAAACAAAACCAGTATTACCTCATTTTACTACTACACAACTGACACACATAGGATAATTTTAATAATATATGTCACTACAATATTCATATTAAATACATTCTGTACATAACTTGTAATTTAAATTGATTGTGATTCCTGGTTCCCTTGTAGTTGAATCAGGACACATATTCATTCATGCCAGTAATGAATACATATTGTTATTTGAAAAGTTATCAGTGACTCTTTTAAGATATCCTTGTAGAGTGTTATATGTATGTGAGTGTCACAGTGTTGTCAAGTGTAGTGGAATAAATTAAATTGTTTATCCGTCTGTTGTTGTTATGACTTACACTTCATCATACACATACCCTAGACACATAACGTAGTCATCACACTATTCCAGAATAATTCTGACTGAGATATATAGATATGTGTAGCAAGTAAGGTTATCTATAATACACTACTCTTAATAGATATAGATACCTTCACAGCTGATCTCAGTCAGTACACTAAGTCCCCTATAAATATTTATACCATCCCACTTCACCACATCGCCCACGTCTCTTCTTTATATACAGCCCACTCTTTTTTCCCGCCAATTTTCACACGATGCTTTATTTTTCACTCGGCACCAAACGTCAACATTTGCACACGCTCTTCTCAGCTTTTCGACCTTTTTGCACACGACATTCTGTTATTTCGACTTTAGCAACGGAAAAACCCATGAATTGCAACTTTCTCCCAAAATTTTCCATTCAATAAACAGGCACTTACTATCTTGTTGTTCTGGGACAGCTTTTTCTCGAGGCCGTGAACTTGTCATGATACTGTATTTTGTGCACAAATGTCTTAACTGCTTTTAACGTTGTTATTCTCATTATATGTAGTTTTTAACACGTATTAATTGTAGTGTATGCCAAGCGGTTACACATGGGAGGAGAGCGGAATAGCATCAGATGAGCTTCATTTGCCTCTGCTCATCCACCATTTCGGGAGAGGCTATTTTGTTCAACCTATTCTTTTGTTATAATTAGGTTATTCATTATAATTTTTTTCAACTTTTTAATACGTTTATAAATAAAACTATTAACAAACGATGGTACATTTAGTGGTACATATTAGCAATCACAGTTTTGTTGCTTCATTAATAGAAGGGGAACGACTAAGTATCATAACCCTCCACTCCCAAAGGAGCATAGGCCTTCAACAAACCCATGCCACGTCCTCCTGTCACGTGCCATCATCTCAAGTTCTTTCCACGTTCTCCTCATCATTTTCACCTCTGTTTCCAGCGCTCTTCACCATGTGCTTCTTGGTCTACCTCTGCCTCTCTTGCCCTGGGGGTTCCAGAACAAGGACTGCCTTATAATGCTATCAACAGGTTTCCTCAGTGTGTGTCTTATCCATCGCCATCGTCTTCTTCTTATCTCTTGTTCCACTGGCACTTGTCTAGTTCCTGTCATCAGTTCCACGTTGGTAACCTTGTCATATCATTTTAATCACTCTATTCTACGCAAGCACCCATTTATGAAAGTCTGTAGCTTGTTGGTTGTTGTCTTTGTTGTTCTCCATGTCTCAGAGCCGTACAATAGGACTGACTTCACATTTGAGTTGAAGATTCTTATTTTCGTGTTGGATCCGATTTCTCTTGATCTCCATATATTTCCCAATGCAATGATAGCTCCTCTAGCCTTTTGTATTTTTATTTTGATATCGCTGTCTGTCCCTCCAACTTTGTCTATATTGCTGCCAAGATATGTGTACGATTCTACATCTTGTATTGGTGTTTCTTCAAGTTCAACCCTGTTATCATTACCTGCATTTATTCTCATTATTTTTGTCTTTTCCCTGTATATTTTCAAACCCAATTGCTGTGACCTCTCGTGGAGTGTTTTCAATTTGTCCTGCATCTGATTACGTTTATGTGACAGAAGAGCCAAGTCATCCTCCACACACACACACTTTTTGTCAATTTGATGTTACATTTTTTGACTGCAAGCTATAAACTCCTTGAAAAATTATTTGTGGCTTTTTAATGCATTTACAGCCTGTGTTTAAAATATTTTTAAAAATATTTTTATCTGTGGCAGTCGCTGTCTACGCAAAGCATGAACCAGAGTTGGGGCACGACACGAAGGATGGCCACCGACCGAGCAAATTGGGGACAGTTTGTTGCTGCCCTACAAGACGCCACTAGGCGTGATGGCCATTGACTGTTTTGTCAGTTAGGGTCTAAGGATCCAAGAAGAAAGTCGCTGTCTATTAAACAGGTGTCAAGGCTAATAACCCTTCTTTAACAGACATGCTGGTCGGTGATACCTAGGACCGGGGTACATGAATAGTCGTTAATGTGTTTAATTATGTCTGAAGTGTTTTTCACTTTTAGGCTCGAAATGGGTTCATCTTTCGTTGTCTACTAAAATTCTCATGGAAAGTTTAGTATTTCTTGATTTTTCTTCTCAACTTGTAAGTTACCTTAATGAACATCACAACTAATCTGGCTGGTACGTGTAGACGAGATGACAATCTTGATCACAGAAATTAGTAAGAAACCCGTCAAAATGGAGAGGTTTTTAATTATAGTGTGCTCTTTTAAAGACACACTATATCTACTTTGGTCATTTTATTACAGGTCACCGTCATCAGATCTTTGCAGTAAAAATTATATGCAAGCATTAAATATTAAGCCATAGGGCAACCTTCCTAAATGACACGAAGAGAAGTGATATTGATCTAATGGACCAAAAACTGACTAATTAACTAATAGTTCCTTTATGACAACATTTCTGATATATGTTCGTGTATCTTTTAAAATCTTGCCCTGGTAGACTGTGTCCTGGATGTATACTTTAAGATTGGTTGGGTTCCTTCCTCTCGTGAGCGCTACATGAAGTTGGTCATTAGCAAAGACTGGGTCCGGTAGGTATACACCTACATGATCAAACAATTGTCCCTGCGCTTTGTTGATTGCCATGGCAAAAGACAAAATCACAGGAAACTGTCAACGTCTCAAGATGAAAGGAAGGGCTGTATCGCTTGGCTCTAACGTGATGCTTTACTAATTGTCCGTGACCCACTTTCATGTGTCAGGAGTGAAGAACTCTCTTTCTTACTTCCACTAACAAAGAGTTGTTGCATACAGGGTCGTAGATACGGGGGGAGGGTGTTTAACTCCCCCCCCCCTTCCCCCTTAGGGTTTGGTGAAAAACATTTGTGGGGAAATTATACCAAACACGTATTGTGCCGAAATTTTGTATTACCCCCCCCCCCGTTTATTGTGCTATCTACGGACCTGGTTGCATAAAATACATTTCATTTTACAGAATGCTGCTTTCATTTCATAGAATGCTCCAAAGGCCTCTTATAATACATATGACTTTTAAGAAATGAATCTGGGAGCAGCGCTAGCGTAGTGGGCGACCGGTAACATTTGAAGGAGTGTCGTCGACCAGGGACTTGCGGCTCCTGAGCCGATCCAGCTCTAATGGGTACCTCCGAAATTGGCGAGTATCTCCCAGAATGGCGAGGGACATCTGTCTCTGTACAAGAAAAAAGGGATACTCACGTAAAATTAGTTTCAGGTTAGACGTACTAACCTGAGCTTTCGCCTCGAGTAATAGCGGGCGTACGAAAATTGTGTTATGGCATTGATGTGTTTTTCTAACACAAAAAAATTTTAGTGAAGGCTTCTTTGTAGAGGACACTGGTAGTACAGTCACTTGGTGACATCACGGATACGTGTTCCGGTGTGCTAACTCGGGAAAATGCCATATATAAGTTGCCCATGTGAGAATCACTCATCGTTCAAGTCGACGCCGGCCACGTGACGCGTTTTATTTTGTGTTTTATTAATGGTCATTGAAAAACAAACTTTTATAGGGAATTGGGAGTCTCTCAAAATTGAGAGATCGGAGAGAATCATCGGGATTCTTGGTATGCAGACATTCTCTCCGATACCACAACATGTCTGGATGGTGGCCTCTACTATATAATTCTCCAAAGATGTTATTTGGAGTCTAGTGTCATTACACAGTTTGGGTGGACTAAGATTGCGGAGTAAAATGTTTGGTGCACTCACTTCTAAACGTAGTTCGTGAGACGGTAACCCTGAAGGATTTAAAGAGCTTAATAACTCGACTAGGTAATATACGGAGTCTTGTTTGTCCAAGGTGGTATCACCGAACTTTTATGTGCGGGAAGGAGAGTTAAGCTGATCTAATATACGATTATTTATTTTAGTTACAGTATCATTTTTAGCTGCCAAAATAGCGAGTTTCTTAAACCATGAAGGATATTTACTTCGTAAATTAATTATGTCCGGATAAACAGAATTGATCAACTCTGGACGATGTCGTAAACAACTCTACACAGTTGAGTATTATTCAAACTGACTTTCCCTCCCTGTACATGCAACTATAATTTCCTTCTTTTAACAACAAATCTGCAAAGAGAGCTATATTGACGTTCCAGAAAATTTGAGCTCGCATATTCTTGGAAAGGGATAGTTTTCTAGAGTCAGGCCAAATGAAAGCTCCTTTTAAACACGTATTTACTTCCTGCTCCTGTACGTCGTGGGATAACGGGTAACGTTTGCCTAAAATCGCCAGCAAATAATACGGTCACACCACCCATGAATCGAATGACGCCTCTTATATCTTTCAGAGTGTCACCGAATGCATTGGGGCGACCCCTTCTTCATAATGACTGTTTCACTACGGCAGTAATCGGTACATTTGGGGTACGGATTTTATTACTTGCTTTCAATTGTTGCACTTTCTTTCTCTGCAAAGTAGCAGATATTTTGTATCTACATTCTTTCGCTACTTTCAGTGTATTGTGTCTTGTCTGTTTGTCTGACACTCCTGGTGGATGATAATACTAAACATTTGCAGGACCGGCTGAGAGAACATTATCGACAACCAAGTTGGTTAATCATAGGCGCGGCCGATATCAGTACACAGATTAACACGTACATTGCCCAGCGCAATCTGCTTAATCACTGATAAGGCACGAGTGCGTCTCCACCAAGGTTGTAAAGACACGGATTTTGTGTGTGCTCAAGCAACATATAAGACATTACTTTAGCGAAAGTAATAATTTGTTACATATGACACACATTGTAGTATGAGGTTAACGACATGTTCGTGAGTTGGTACACAGGGCAATCGGATGTTTACAGCCCATTTTCAGAAAAGTAATGTTTGAATTTTTGAATTAGCTGAGTCGTGCAAAATATTCAAATCAGATTGGCTGATCATTTGAGCTTCATAACAACGAATGCGTGGGGAGGCAGTGAATATAACCTGACGCTTCAGTCAGTCAAAACTATTGTAAAGATCGCTTGCCAAGACACCAGACCTTGCCAGAGTGAAGGTAGAATTCAGAATTCCGTTTTATCAGACCGGGCACCTGTAATTTGAGTATTTATCGGGACTTTCGAAAAACAGCGAAGGAAATCTCTATCATTTTAATAAGGATAACCGCTTTTTGAGGAAACTGAAGGAAACACACAAAGTCAGAGAGGGAACTTATTAAATTAACGACACCCCAGACGCGTGTAAGAGGCCGATTCAAGTCTCTTTTATTCATCTGAGCAAAATGTCTGTGAGCCAGGATTGGTTTATTGGTGGCACCAGCAGAAAGTACTATCTCTGGAAGAATAAAGGAACAGTGGCCTAAGCTTTAAGACGACGGACCATCTTTGTAGACTCTCCCTGAGATTTATGGGAAACGAGCTACACCCGACAACCTTGACCAGCGACGAGTGTGAGTAGTGTAAAAAGAACCAACCCATCAGAAGGAGCAGAACCGTTATTGACAGCTAAGTTCAATATGTGCTGCCCCTTGAACTTCTTGTAACAATTTACCTCCTATCACGACAGTGATGATAACTGTTTCTTGATCCATAACTATTCAATTTATTTTCAAACTGTTAAAACTTAAGTGATTATTAAATTGTGTTATTTGTAATTTTACAAATTTAACTTCGATTTAATTATTTTAAATTTACTGCATGTTTGTCTCAGTCAATTTACTACACACACTCTAAACAAAGCTATAATAGAATAATAAGAATTACACTGAGTAAATAAGCGGTGGGGGCTTAATCAAGGTAACATAAGCCGTTGCTTAATCATTCACAAAAGTTGTTGGCAGATTCTAGAATTAACGTGCTCAGCCAAATGGAGCACTGTTTTCGCTTATCTTAATATCTTGTGAAGACTACTTTGTGTTAGAAGCGTAATTAACCTTCTATCTACATATCTGCCAAGAGTAATCTTGTGCGAAGGTAGACACATTTGAAGCCCATATTAGATGCTCTTGAGTTATGGCCACTGTTGGACCACCACTGCAAAGCAGGGGAGGCGTATACCGTCACACAGAGTCCTATCTAGGGCTTCGATAGAACTTTTATGCGACATACTGCTCTCATCCTTCACAATTATCGAACACTTTTGCTGCAAATTTTCTGCGGCGCTCTGTTTAGAAATATTACACACGGCACCTTGATCATCATGACATAAATTGATTGGTCACTTAAATGTTGCATAAGCCATTTTGCCACCTTGTAGCCACGACGCAGCTATTCCTGAAGAAGCCACGGCCAGGGAAACATCACCACGAGATCTTATTTTGACAAAAGCAGACTTATAAGGAAAGTCTTTCCCGCGCTGCCGGACGCACCTAAAAAGAATACGCGTCCTGAACCATTTTCAGCATGTGCGAGAACAGTATTGTAAACTGTAAGTTTATCGGTGTTCAAGCAGGTCTCATCTGTACTCACAGTTTGTAACAACGCCTGTTGTCATAGGTCGTTTCTTGCAGATATAGTCGGTCAAAAGAAGAATAATCCGGATCATTTGTTTGCAGAAAACCAAATTCTTGTAAAGTTGTTTTCCTGAGAATGATCGTAAAATTTTTTTTTAGTTATTTAAAGCCAAATTGTATATTACATCGCTTTATAGTAAGTTTTCTATAGAACGGTCGAGGCGAAGTCGGTGTAAAATATCTTCTGACATGCTGTCTCTGTGTGAAAGCCACAGAGATAGTGGATCAAATACGTAACAAAGTACCAAAATAATGACACACAAACAAATACTAAAGCAACGAAGATGAACTGGACAAAGCAGCTTCATCTTCTTTTAAACCCAATGCTTTACATGCTGCTTGAAATGTAGGATGTAGGACACACTGAACTGTTTTTGTAAGTTTTCAAGAGAAGTGAGGCCTTTAACAACGTGGAGTAACAAACGCAAATAATAACATTCAGCGTTTTTGGGGTGGACCGTATAGACACACGCCAAAGCGTCACATTTTTTTATACACCTGGGTGTCCTTCAACTGGTACTCCTTGGTTTCGCCTCTGAAATTTATTTCTGTTCCATGTATAGTATGCCGGAAGCTCATCATACGCCAAAGTCCTTGCAAAAGAATCTTCTGAACACAATTTGAAAAAAGTCATCAAAGTAGCATCTCGCGGACAGGGCCGTAGATACGGGGGGGGGGGGGGGGGGGGGGGGGGGGGCTTTAGGGTTTGTGGGTGAAAAATGTTTTGTGCTGGTTTTTTGTGGGGAAATTATACTGTACTGAACATGTTTTGTGCTGACATTTTTGTATAACCCCCCCCCCCCCCCCCCCCCCCCCTATTAAGTCCGATCCACTGCACTGCTCGCGGATTATTAACAGCTTCTGCTGCATTGTTAGGGTTGAAATACACACGTTGGCCATTTTCAAGATGGACAGCTAAATGCATAAATTTTGGCGATCTTTCGTGTTTGCCAAACGAAAGAATTCTCCAAACCGCCTCTGAAGGACTCATATAGTGTCCGAATTGGAATTGTTGTATCTCTTCCTGGCGATTGTGGCTAAATGTGGCTTGATCACTACCCTTGTTAATATACAGTCATGCGCCGCATAACGTCCGTTCAGACAACGTCCGACCACATTTACGTCCGTGGTCCCATAAGGTTATAATAGAGTTCACAAATCCCGATCGGAGAACAGGACGAAGCGGACGTAACCGGACGTAGCGAAAGCAACAGCTTCCCGCACGCAACACGTGTATCTCATGTTTCTTGTATACAGTACAAAGCGATTGCGATGCCAGGCATATACAGTACTTTGCAAAAAAAATGGCAGTCATATTTTCGAAACGCAGCACACTCATAGAAGCAAATAATAATAAAAACTGTATGTCCAGAGGAAGATTGGTATCTCCCCTATCTATTAACAGTGGTTTCAGTACAATATAATGTTGCCTTCTCCAGCAAGGCAAGCCTGGAAGCGGCGAGGCATACTTCCCGCAAGTGTTTGTAGGTAATTGTGAGTCAGACTGTCCCAGTATTTTTCAGCTACCTTCTTCAATTGTTCAACGTCTCTGAGTCCACTCTTTTTAAAATGATTCTTGAGTAGTGTCCAAACGTTTTCAATTGGGTTTAGGTCGGGACTGTTGCTGGGCCACTTCAGCACTATCACATTCTTCTCTTGCAGACATGCTTTGGTGGTATGAGCTGTATGCTTTGGGTCATTGTCATGTTGAAATGTGCACCCATTGGAGTACATGACCTGCATAAATGGCAGAAGGTGTCCCTCTAGTATGTCGATGTACCTTTCTTTCGTGAGAATTCCTGTGAAAACACACAGTGGGGTGGCACCTCTTGCTGCCACCCCTCCCCAAAGATTGAATTTCTGGGTATGTTTCGGTCGCTGGTACACAGGCGTTACAGAGTCTTTCATCCAAATATTTATTTGAGCAGGATAAGACCAAACAGAACATTCATCTGAAAAAATTACATTGTCCCATGACCAATTTTGGTGTTCGTGGCACCAGTTCAAGTGCATCTGTTTGTGAGTCTCTGTGAGAAATGGTGACGAAATTACCCGCTTTTTTGTGTAATTCATCCTGTGTAGCTCCCGGTTGACAGTAGCATTAGATACCTCTGGGTTTCCGAACTCGATCATGCGCTGCCGTATGTTTTCTACACTCTTCATTGGCCCAGCCCGAACGATTTGGGCGAGACGCCGATGGTCCTCTGTGTCCAAAATTCTTGACCCCCCACTACCTTCTTTTCGCTCGATTCTATTACCTGCTTTTAATTTACTCTCAACTCTGTAGACAGTCCGCTCAGGAATGTTCAAGGTTTTAGAAATGTTGGAACATGTTTGATTTCCTTCATTCCAAAGCTGTGAAATTAACATACACTTTGACTTTGTATCCATTTTCTGCCACTAGCATTAGAAATTGTCGTCTGCTCTATTATCAAGGGACTTTACTCTACGCTAATTTTTTTTTTACTTTTGGTAGTGTTTGCTCACTTAAGTGGGGTGTCAATTTGGGGGGCAGAACTTGCATATTTAATTAGATTGCAAGAACCAGTGAATGCTATAGGTTGTGATTTGGGCATGTCGCATTCGACAGTCACGACGATCCTTAAGAACAAAGAAAAAATTCTCCAAGCTGTTAAAGGATCGGCTCCACTGAAAGCTACAAAGCTTATGAAAATGCCAGAGAGAACTATATCAGATATGGAAAAATTGCTAATGACCTGGATTGAGGACCAAACACAGAAGTGAATCCCTCTCAGCACGTTGACGATCACTGCTAAGGCACGAAGCTTGTTCGAAATGCTTAAAGAAAAAGCAGGACCAGACTACAATATCGAGTTTAGTGCTAGTTCTGGGTGGTTCAAGCGCTTCAAACAACGTTTTTCGCTGCATAATGTGAAAGTGGGTGGTGAGTCTGCGAATGATGATGCTAAGGCAGCAGAAGATTTTGTCGAAACCCTAGATAAACTAATTGTAGTGGGAGGTTATTTGCCCCAGCAAATTTTTAATATGGACAGTATTACCTTGCCAGGTACAGTACATTAGCTGAAATACAGTACTGTATGTGTACAGTATCTTGGCTACTTAGTCAATACAGGTACACTACAGTATCCCATATAACTATGCTTAGTATAAAGTATGGTGTTCGCACAACGTCTGAATCGCATAACATCCTATTTCACAGAACGTATCGTGGACGATAAGCGGCGCATGACTGTATTTTCAAAAATATTTTATAGATATTAACGAACTGCAGTACTCTACGTTAATATGCGCGTCAAAGTTCTCAGTAAAACTGGGTTATATGCAGTAGCGGCTTTCTTTAATGAGCTGTTGAGCTGCAGCACCCCCTGTTAAAAAAAAAGGACTGCATACATTCTCTACTACATTATAATATATAATCTGGACAGACCGAAAAAATTGAGGTTACACCGGAAGGATTAAATACAAAAAAAAAAAATTATCCAACACCGTATTGGGGAAAGCGCTGCAAGCGATTACAGCTCAAGTGACCTTGACCTCTTATAAGCGAATGCTTGTCATACACACAGCTAGAGGCGAACTACGATTGGTTTGAATTTTTCAACTGGAGCTGCAGCCGACCACAGCACAAGTGCAATGAGCAAATTAAAGGGAAGTTACAATGAAATTTTTAAACACGAGAAATAGCAGCATACATGTCTGTGTAACCTGTTTGAGACTCGGGAAGCTGCTACGACTGACAATGATTACTCCTAGTTGCAGTAAACTTTTAAAATAACTTTTCAGAACTTCTTGACAGATTTTAGATGAGATAAGACACTAATCATTTGTTTCTGGGTTGATACTTCACGTGGTGGTCACAATTTGTGAGTGTTATGTTTAGTATTTTAAATGAATGAACAGTGCAGCACCCCCAATGACAACCCCTTGGAACCGCAACTGGTTATATGGTATTACCCAATGATTATCACTTTTCTGCATACCTGTTCCTATCGTCATGGTCGCTACTTGGCCTGTAAAGCCAGTTTCTCTTATTCGGTAGTTCGGGTATCCATAATTGCCTCTAATGGTATCTTGGTGAAAACTTGTCACATACTTATTGGTGCATTTATGAGAGTCCATGCATGAATAATTTGGATTCAAATGTCCTCAAGGCCCAAGAAATCACATTCTTAATGACAATTTCATTCAATTTTGGGTCAACATTCTTGTCTGAAAGTTCGGCACAAGTCATTGAATCTATTTCTTCTGGTCGAATTTTGTTCTCAAGCCAAAGCAGTAAATGTATATGAGGGGATCCCCGCTTTTGACACTCCACCGCATATATGAAACTTCGAACTGTATCGAACATTTTACTTTTCGTTGTCAGATTCATAAGATTCTGTATTTTCAGGTGAAACACTCTACTAATTGTGTCGTATCTATCTTGTGGAACCGTTTTTTTTATACAATGCACTTATTATTTCGGGCCACCTGGCTTTGCAGGTAAATGTTATAAACGAATCCGGTCTCCCAAAGCGTCTAAAATATGTCATTGCGTCTTACGTACGTTCGTGTAAATGTCTTGGACATACAGTAAAAGAAGACGGAAGTATAATCAACTGTCCCATTTCTGACATGTTTGCATTGCCTTGCAAGGCATTATGTATGTAGTTATAATCATCAGTTCTTAATTGACGTGTTTGATCGTATATAAGCTAAACGATCAGTTTCAATTTTGGGATATTGGTCAACCCAAAACTAACTAAGAAGCGTTTTAAATCTGTGTTAAGTGTTTAAGTTACCCTCGCCAACCATCATTCGATATGAATAGACATTCATACACGACACTTTCTTATTATGGAAGTCTTTCTCCAGTCAGTGGATTGACTTGAGGCATAGAAATGTAACGCCCACCTTCACCACATCACAGCGTTAATGGGTATTGTAGAGCGCCATAAGCTCAATGGGTTTCAGGTACTATTTGTATAAAGTTTTCAGGTACTATTTGTATAAAGTCAGGTCGCCTATCTGCGTGGATATTAGACGAAAGTCCTCGACATTGGATGGAACATTCTCTAAGACTGTTTTAAATCATAAAATATAATTATTGTTACGATGCTCCTGATGTCGTACCATCTATATAAATAAAAGCCAATGTATGTATCTATGTTCTTAATACAAATCCTCACGGCTTATTATTTCTTACTGAACTTTGGCAGAGTCTCTTTAATTACTGCCGAGTAACGCCATGTAGTTGTTTTATAACTTAATATTCTAATTATGACATTATGAGTAATTAAAGTTTTCCGTAACGAAATATAAACTAGCCAGTTAATTCTCAGGGCCCGTAATCAAATAAATAGATATCCAAAAAATGTCAAGGGACATAGCACAAATGTTAAAACTATTATTTTATGTTTGTTATTAATAAACATACGTTTGCATATTTTACAAGATAATTAAAAGTGTTTAACTACACACTCTTACTTTAATAGGAAATATATTTTTAAAAAACCCAGTTTTATGTAGCACTTCCTTTTTTTTTTAACTATGTAATTTTAATGAACCTCATTTTGTCATGGGGGTTCATATTGGATCAGAGCTGTATTGATACATATATTAAAACCAATGAATGTTCTGTGAGGATGAACATCCACTGTGCGTGTTTAATCTGAATGAAAATCGAACATGGTTTAAAGTATTATTTTTTTACAGCATTTTAAAAATACGTTGTCAAACGAATTTAAATAGTAAAACAACTGTATTGACATATGTAAAAACCAAACTCACTCGATCGTCGCTTTTTTCCGCTGCAATTATTTTTATGTTATTTTATAGTAAAAACTATAGTTGTTGCAGAAAAACAAAATTATTAGATAGAAGATCGTTGAAGGACCGTTTGAATGGAAGTAATTTTGTCACATGTTGCCAGGTAACATAATTTTTTTTTCTACCGCTTTGGTTAAAAAAAAATGAGCTGGTGGTTTTAGTCAAATATGTATTTATTTCATGTGAATGTATTTTTATTTTGATTGAAAAAAGCAGATTTACGCATTTATTCGCTTTTACTTATGGTATTTCGGTGCTTCAGAATTTCCTTTTATAAACATTTGTCCCCGTTTAGTACTAAAATTTAGAAAATGAAATGTAATTTTGTTACATGTTGCCACGTAAAAATTAAAAAAATGCGAAGTAATTTTGTCACAAGTTGCTAGGTAACATAATTTGGTTTCTACCACTTTGGTTTTAAAAAAAATATAAGCTGATGGCTTGATAGGGACATTTTGCGGGAAACAAACTATTACATTAATCAGTTGGAAAGATTAGTTGAAACCAATGAACCGCTCTTTGTTGATCATCAAAGTGTGGCATACAACGCTATTCTGGACTTGATCAGAAATGTTAATGGAGGACTATTCTTTCTTGATGCACCTAGTGGGACAGGATAAACATTTCTTATTTATTTGCTTCTTGCTAAAATTCGAAAGCAAAATGAGATTGCTCTTGCGGTTGCATCATTTGGAATAGCAGCTACATTATTGGAAGGAGGTCGTACAGCTCATTCAGGTCTCAAACGACCCATAAATCTAGCATATTTAGAGTCTCCGGTTTGTAACATTAGCAAGGGCTATGGACAAGCACGAGTGCTACAAAAATGCAAAGTCAACGAATGGGATGAGTGCACTATGTCACATAAGGTAGCTCTTGATCTGACTTTGCAAGATATTAGGGGAAACACTCTTCCAATGGGAGGGGCTGTGATAGTGCTTTCTTGTGATTTTCGTCCATTAAAAGTTATTCCTGGATCAACACCGGCGGACGAACTTAAAAAAAAAAAAAGCATCATACCTTTAGAGACACATTCAGAAAATGGAACTAACCAGAAAGTTGTAGGTCGGGCAGTTTGAACCTGTGCAAAGCCTTCGGTCATTTCTACTTCTGATTTATCCTAAAAGGGGTATGTTATACATATATATATATATATATATATATATATATATATATATATATATATATATATATATATATATATATATGTATGTATGTGTGTGTGTGTGTGTGTGTGTAAATATTTCTTTTACAGGTTTTATAAATAAATTAAACTGTGAGACAAAAATTGAATTCAAAATGGAAGATGATCCAAGGACCACGATGCTTACAAAATATGAGCGGGAATGAAAAGGCAGAACTAAGGAAATGCCTATGTTGTATAACATTGTTTTATTGATGACTGCAATTCTACATGACTGTAGAAGGCTACTGCAACATCATGATTGTATACAGTAATTGTATTACTGTAATTTTATTTTTGAAAATGTAATCAGTTAGACATGTCATTGCCTATACCCTGCCATTGAACCATGACTTATATCATACCTACATAAGCATACGCTGAACACATCATCTCATAACACGTAGACCTGTGGGAAATCACCATGCAAGGACTAGCCACATTCTACATGTATTGCAGGTTTACTGTTCTAGTATGGAACAGCCTGATCTGAACTACCATCCACTCAACGTATACTGTGTATGAGGGAGTTCCAGTATTTTGGCTCCATCATTCCTTGGCTAGCCGAACACAAGATCCTAGAAGCTGCATGCCAACTACACTCGTCTGTTACCAGACAGTGTATCCAGGACTGTTAAGTTAAGTCCAATGTTTAAGAATTCCAGAAACTTATGTGAGATCCCAAAGAGACAGCGTAATGATGACAAAGTGCAATCAGTGCAGGCAAAAGACATTATGACTATCTTCAGCATATAAACTTTATGTAAAAGGTTTATAAATATTAAGTGTGAATTTTAATTTTTACATTTTATTTGAGATTTTTCATTTCCAAAAAGAGAAACAAGGAAATAGATGTATATAATTTGTTGATTCAGGAAATAGTAATGTTAAGACTTGTCAATTTCTTATTGTTGACAGTTATATTTTGCTGAGTTATTGTTGTCACAGCATAGTTAGGTGCTTTTCTCAGAGACTGGGGTATACCTGTCTAGACTAAATTTCCTTGTCCAGTCTTCTATACTATCATCATCTGCCACATATTAAACCATGCGTCACAATTAGTTCACAGTGTTTTGTTGTCTACTCCTACGTTTGCATTTAAATCTCCCATTAATCTAATGTGTGTTTTGTACAAAGTTCCTTAGAGTTCATCATATGAATCATGCACCATATGTTTATCTGCGTTGTTTGTAGGGGCAAAACATTGAATAATGTTGATTTTTCTTTCTTTTCCCTGGAATCTTGCCGTTATTACCCTGGGTGATATTGATTCCTATCCAATTAGAGCTTTTCTGGCTTCCTGTGACATCATAATAGCAACCCCTTCTGTGTGTGTGTGGTATTCATCCTCGTGTCCTGAATATATGACATTTTCCCCTGTATTAGTTATGAATTCACCAGTTCCATTTATTCTCATTTCTGCTAGTCCTAAGAGTTTTATTTCATATAGTCTCATCTCTCCAGCTACCTGTGCTGTCCTTCCGGCTTCCTGCATTGTCCGTATGTTCCAGGTGTCTATTCTGGTTTTTGCCTTCGTCGTTAGAAGAGGTGTCAGCAGCTTGACTTCTATTGACTGGCTTTCATCAGGTCTCTGTGTCATACGTTTCTCTTGCAAGGGTTCTTCCTGACTCTGGCTTTTATTACTTCCCTCAACTGTTTCAGTTTCTGTGACAAATAGGTTTTTTTCCGGCAAGGTTGTCAGCCCCGTTCTCCAACCTCCTTTAACCTGGAGGAAATTGGTGTGCCCACTTTGTCTGTCCCTTCCATTTTGATCTGCTCAGCATGGTTGAACCTACCAGCAGCAACGATCCCGCTGATGTAGCTCACAATATCATCAAGGCACTCACGCTGACCCACCACTTCAAGGAGGGGCACTTTATCCCCATTCTGTTCTGTTAATATTTCGTGTTGTTACAATGAACACCAAACTTCATTAACTCAAAACAGACTTAAACAATTTGACTGTTTCTATCTAATGGGTGCAAAAAGTCTCCATTAAAACTACCTTCCACACAGATGTCTTAATAATTTGTTTTAAAATATCTTATAATTCTTAACATAGCGTCCGACTGACAGAGTGGTTAGAGTTCTGGTCTCTCACGGCAAAGGCACATGGTTCAATTCACGGTATCCTCACGCTCCAGTCTACTCAGCTGCAAATGGGTACCCGACTTTGCTACTGTGTTAGGGAAGGAAAAGGCAGCAAGGAAGAGAACTGGTCACCCCACCTCTCGATGCTGGACCTAGTATAGTGAAGTCTCTAACACTTCACCCCCTACGTCAGTATCTGATATGAGACTACCTGTGCCTTAATATTTTTAATAAACAAAACTTTATTACACATGTTATCGTTTTTACTTATTCATTGTAAGCCATTATACATAATACATAGGTTATTGTTGGCACCTCCCTCGTCACAAGTAATCAGCGAACATGAGTGGTAAAAACACCACAAATATCACCATCTGTCATAAACATAATACAATTTCTTCTGAAAGACTTTTCTTGCCCCATGGTTACACACATTTTTTTTTTTTTTTTTTTGCAAAGCGGGAACATCTGCTGGAAACCGGCACTAAAGCCCATAAGTGAAGTTAAAACAGATCATATACTCTCTTGCAGTGGTAGATTCCATAGCAATCAGTTTTACATGATGCAATATCTAACTGAGCCTCGTCCATACACTTAAGGTTGTCGTCTTGTAACTGTTTATGTCCCAGACAGTTTTGGGGTTTTACCCAGGCACCAAAACAAGTGTTAAGTCATATTTTTTATTAATGGAGTTAAGTGTTAAAGACTTGTATGTACAGGTCGGATTTTTGTCACGCTAGTAAACACGCTCTGTGTGTTGAGAGATTTTTCTTAGTCGGGGGGCTGTATGCTCAGTAATTTTTGAACACAGCTCTACTGACTAGCTGTTAGTTTTTTTTTTTTTTTTTATAAATATGATAAGGAATCTGGTCGAAGGTTCCATGAAATAGTTTGAGGGGGAAAGGCGGATGAATTCTGCTCACATCTCAAGCTGCGAGTTCGCGCTTGAATGAATTGTCCTGAGCTGTTTTGAGCAGCTGATTTTTTCGTGACAGTACTTCGCTGGCAGAGCTTGAAAATGGACGCTTTACCATGTTTGCTAGTGTGTTCCAGCATATATCCTTATGAAAAAGAATATTCGATAATTGGAGAATGCACGTAATTGTAGATTGAAAGAGATACATTGATATTGATTCTAAGCCAGGGATATTACGGCTTAATTATTATGTACTGTGCATTCAACTAAAGATAGAGAGAGAGTATATATTCATATTGATTCTAAGCCAGGGATATTACGGCTTACTTATTATGTACTGTGCATTCAACTGAAGATAGAGAGTATATATTCATATTGATTCTAAGCCAGGGATATTACGGCTTACTTATTATGTACTGTGCATTCAACTGAAGATAGAGAGAGAGAGTATATATTCATATTGATTCTAAGCCAGGGACATTGCGGCTTACTTACTTATGTACTGTAGATGCTGCTGAAGCTTGAGAGATTTGGTACCTATTATTTAAAGCCTTGGATGTCGGCTTGCTATATACGGTTTATGCTGTATACGTATCTGTTGAACTGTTGATGCTTTATGATTTGTCGTGAACTGTAACCTGATGTGAAATGTCGTCCCATGATGTCTGCGTGAGTCTATCGTTAATAAACGTTGGAAATGATAATCTAGTTCCACCACTTCCTGACTCCTGCGTTTTACTGTAGTGCATGAGTGTCAAAAGGATCCTGTATCGTCACCTACCTCTCCTCCAAGCTGACCCAGTGGCGCGGGAAGTGTTTAGTGAGGCACCCTTGCTGGCATATAGACGGGATAAAAATTTGAGGGACCTCCTAGTCCACAGCCGTTTGAAAACCGTCAACGATGTCCACTTTGGAACCAAGCCATGTAACCGTACACGATGTAAGACATGTCAGTATGTAATCGAAACACGTTCAGTCTCGTTCCCTAACGCCAAGTTCACCATCACCCATGGCTTCACATGTGAGTCACGCAACGTCATTTATGCTATTATATGCAAACGTTGCACCATTACTTACATCGGCCAAACGGGCACACGACTGGGCGACCGATTCTGCAGACACCTCTACAACATCTCTCAGTTTAAATCCACACCTGTGGCCATCCACTTCAATGGCCCTGACCACCACAGTGCCACTGACATCCAGGTGACAGCCATCAGATTCTGTTCCTCGGACGCCAACAGTCGGTTTCGCCAGGAACAACGCCTCATCCATCTTATGGGTTGCCTCAAACCACACGGTTTGAATACCCAACATTCTTTTGTCTGAGATTCCTTTCTCTATCGAGTCCCAGTTGTGTTATGACTGTCTACTTTGATGCGATCACGCTTTTTTTTTCTTCAAATTTATTAATTATTATTATATATAAAATATATAAAATATATATGGGTGGGATAATATTTTATTATTAAAAAAATAAATTTATATTTTATATAAAATTTTTATTTAATATAATTTATTTTATAAAATTATTTTATTTTTTTTAAAATTTTTTATTATTTTTTTATTTTTTTACCCTTTGGGGTGGGGGATTTTTCAATTTATTTTTCCTCACTCTTTTCCAGTCCTTGTTTTCATTATTTCTTATTTTTTGTTTTTAAAAAGACTTCCTATTTCCGGTTTAGTGGCAGCCATCTTGCTTCACATGTGACTGGACATAAAGGGAGGTTTTTTTCTCTTACTTTTATAGTTTCATGTTCTCTACTTAATTCTCATTTTCTTTCCTTCTTGTCTCTTGTTTGTTTGTCCCTGACGAAGGCCTTGTGGCCGCAACGTAGGTTTTTCTTGTCCTTTCTCCTTGTAAGACGTATTACTATTTGTGTGTGTGTATATTTTTTTCCCCATTCAACTAGTGCATGAGTGCAGTAGATGTGCAGCCACGTACCTATGACATTCGCGTATATTGACATATGCACAAGTACACATTTTTCGGCCATACGTAAGCCCGACAACATGCTGATCGCATCTTTCAGCGAAAAATAATAACATTTAACTTCTTCTTGAACCCCCATCACTTTAACAGTGGTGGTTTCCAGTGATTCGGGGTATCATATCAACTGCAGCAGGAGTTTACTACACAAGTTCAACATGTCAAGTCAAGGTTGCAGAGTTTCCAGTTCTTGTTCCATGTACAAGTTTCCAGTAGATGTCATACATTATCAAGAGCCTGAGAGTGAGAAGTGACGAGTTCCAGTACCTTTCAGCGGTGGATTTTCCTTTCGTCAGACTGTGTGTGACCCATCATCTTGGCAGGAAGGCTGGGAATTTTCTTTTTTTTGAAGATAAGTGGCTGTTTTGTATGTGTAAACTGTACCACTTTATATGTTGACAAGCCTTCCTATGTTATGCATTATTCCATGTATTCCCCCGGGGTTTTGAATGTTCTATGTTCCATGTTTTATGCGGGTTTAGTTGGGAGGAGGAGACTTTCGTTAGGGGATGTATCCCAGTTTACCCAAGGGCCTACGAAAGCGTTCTTTTTCTTTAGGATTAGTTTGCAAGTTTCAATTGAGCGATAATTCCGGTTCAAGGCTAAAAACCTTGCCGAGATTCAGATCGCTAATTGTCTCTTACGACAATAAGTGTTTAGGTGTGACGAAATGTCTCAGTGTTGTTTTCATTATATTTTTTCTCTGTACCTTATATTTTTTTTTTATTTAATTTGTTTGTGAGTGTCTTTCTCCCCTTCCTATCTTTTATTTCTATACAAATTTTTCGTTTATACACTGTGTTGTTGCTTGTATTGTTATACTTTTCGCAATGTCATTGCACTCTTTGCACTATTTTTTCTTTGGTTTTGCTTTCAAGTTTAGTTGATTCTGCGAACGTTGTCATTTGTGCTTTATATAGTGTCTTTGTAACTCTTGTTTGTACTATCTATTTTGTCATGCTCTGTCAATATTATGATGCATAATAGATATATAGGTGATTAATAACATTATTAAGAGTTGAAAAGGTAATTGTACAAGTTCTTAAGCAAGGACTTGTCACCCACGAAGTTGGGATAGAGTGAGTGTCTCCTGGATATTTATATTACTTACATATCTTGTAAAATACAGCAGAATGTCTAGTTTGGATTATTTCATTATACAAGGGAACTCCCTTGGTATGACTACTGAGGAAGTAAAAGAATTTGCACTTGTCGAATATGCCAAGGCGCAGAAGTCAGAAGAAAAAAAACAGAAAATGGAGGCTGAAAAACAGAAAATGGAGGCTGAAGATAGAAGATAGCAAATGCAAGCAGAAGAGAGAAAACTTCAGTTGGAAAATGAAAAACAGAAATTAGAGGCTGAAGATAGAAAACTTCAACAGCAAATGCAAATGGAGGCTGAAAAACAGAAATTAGAGGTTGAAAAAAAATTAGAGGCCGAAGAGAGAAAAATTCAACAGCAAATGCAAATGGAGGCTGAAAAACAGAAATTAGAGGCTGAAGAAAGAAAAATTCAAATGCAAATGGAGGAGAAGAAGCTGCAGATGCAAGCTGAAGAAAACGAAATACTACATGAGGAAAGGATCTTATCCATAGAACTGGAGAAAATAAAGGTAGTGAATATTGGTAATACATAAAATGAGACAAACAATCAAACAACTTCTAATAAAGCAAATAATCATTCTTATAGACCCAAATTGCCTAAATTTAATCCTACCTCTGATGATATTTCGTTTTACCTAAATAGATTTGAACTTTCATGTGAATCTCAGAAAATATACAAGTCAAAACATTGTGCACGACTTTTAAAGCTACTTACGGGTGATGCAATGCATGTTGTGAGTAGGGTGGAGGAGCCTGACAAGAATAACTATGATATTGCCAGGGCTGCCTTATTAAAGAAATACCAACTTAATGAAAACGGTTATCGTCTGCGCTTTAAGACTCTGTTACCGGAGACTGGGGTAGATTTTTCAGAGTTCATAGCAAATATACGTCTTATGTTCTCCGAATGGATTGAACTTTCAAAAACTGAACACACATATGAAGCCCTTATGGACTTATTGCTTCGTGACAAAGTCATGTCATCAGTTAATGAGTCTTTTCTTTCCTTTTTACATGAGCGAAAGCTTATAAACTTGAAAGTTATGGAACAATACTGTTGCCAATATGTCACGGCACACCCAAATGTGACTGTGAGCCACCCTCAAGTCAGAGAAGGTTTACCCGTGGCTTCAGCATTACCATATGGTCCTAATTTGCGCAGTTGATCTCAAAGCGCGGATCGCAGTTTTGGTAGGAGAGATAATCGTGATTTTGGACAGTACCAAGGGGGTCCATCACGTAGTAATTCTCCTTCTTCAAGGAATTGGAGACAATTTAACGGTCCTCAACATTTTGGTTCCAACAATTATGGAAATTTTGGAAGGGGTAATTACAATAGAAATTATCAACCCTACAATAATTTTTTTCGGAGACAACAAAATCCATCGAATAGATATTTTGATCAAAGGGGAAATAGTAATCGCGACAATGCTAGCTGGGGTTCAAATCAGAACAATAGTTTCAATAGAGCAAATAACAATGCTTCCAATAGAGATAATAGTCGCGATAGATCGCGATATGACGGTAGATCTCCAAATAATAGATCGCATCGCCATGCTAACTCTGCTCAACAAGAGCCCCAGGTTGTTAATGATCAAGGTAACAATAATAATAGTGTCTCTAATGCAACTACTTGCTCTGCTTTCGATTTCGAGAGAGCATCTCAGTGCCCGGAGTGCACAACTTTGTTCCAACCTTCTGCTATAACTACCTTGAGTTGCGGTCATCCTCTACCCACTCTTCCGGACTTAGCTGCGCATGACGGAAGAGGGTCTCTTACTCTACGTAAGGGATTTGTGAATAATAATCCAGTCTCAGTTCTCTTTGATTCTGGATGCACAACTGTTGGAATTAGACAGTCTCTAGTTCATCCATCTTGCGCAACAGGTAAGATGGTGAAATGTGTGACATTTGGTGGGACAGTTGAGACTTTTCCGACTGCCATAGTCCACATTGCCACACCGCTTTTCACTGGTTATATACACGCATGTATGCTCAGAGCGCTTCGCTGACTTTACTGTCGGACAGATACATGGTGTAAAGGAGTGTACGCCAGTACAAATTGCTGCTTGGGAACGGCAACATAACCTTACTGCTTCCACCTTAGGAGCTATGCCAATATCTTATCACCAAATACATTCTGATAACGTAATACATTCTGCTAATTTAGTGCAATCTTGCAGTGTTGATGATACGATTGTTCATCATGCTAATTTTAGTGCTTCTTGTAACCCAGTTCGACATACCTCAGTACGTCGTTATTCTAATTTTGACTCTTCTTTAACTACTATTATAGAAGAAGATCCTTCAGTTTTGTCTGATACACACACTAACTTTATAGCTTCGACTGAATCTATATCCAGTCACGTTGATTGCAACTTCTTTGCTGCAATGACTAGCGTTTTCTTTGCCACATGTACGGACTTAGTTGTTAGTACATATGAGTTTCTTTAGCTTTCTTGCTGGACCGGTTAGCTCGGTATCTTCGTCTTTTTTTTCGCACTCACTGCGCTCCTTTTAAACTTCGACGTACGTTCAAGTTTACTACTGTATGCTTTTACATCTTTATTATATCTTTCTTACTTTTTCTTTGCCCAGTACACAGGCTATGACTTCAGTTCAGCCTTTAAGATGTATGCCTTTGTCTACTGCATTTCCTTTGTCTTGCGCAAAATCTCAGATTGTCAGCCATCATGACACTTTTAGTCATCACTACTATCTTCCAGATTTGCTTATAGATTTCGGTATCACTTATATATCTGCGACTCTATTATACATTATCGCACACTGGTGGAACACTTTTATGACCCTGGTTAATTCAGGATTTTGGTTTAGTATGAGCTTCTTTCTCTGTTACCCTTTCTTGTGTAACGGAGGAAGGTTTGATTAACATTGTACAGGGGTCGGAAGTTTACCCGGCCACATTTGATAGGTTAGAATTGAAATTGGCTGTTGTATTTCATAAAATTCTACCTTTACCAGAGATTTTCATTTGTGTTTTTTCACAGCCACGGCTTTGCGATGAGACCCAGAGCTGCTATATTGCTTGATTAAGCGGTTACTTTTCAACATCGTGTTTAAATTGCCTTGCGAAAGATTTCCTGTTCCAGTGAAGCCAGTCGGCAGTTTGACGCCATACTAAATGTTTTTGAACCCTCGTGCTCTCAGGAGGTTCCAAGATAACTGGAGTTTGTCCTTAATATATATAACTTATTTAGGATAGTAGATAATATTGTATATTAGTATAGTATAGAATATTAGATAGTATTGTGTTAGGATATGTTATAACTTTTTTTAAAGATAGTATGTTGGTTCATCGTTATGCACCATTTCATTACCATATTATTTTTATATGACTCTATTCTGATAATGTACCATGTCATTATCATATTGTTTTTGTACTACTGTGTTTTGATAAACGTTGATCGAATGATATTGTAATGATGATTATATTTATCACTTAACTTGTCATTGCGATACATTTCAGTATTGTATTTTTTGAAAAGAAAATATGAGGACTAGAAACAGGTATTTTTTCTGACATTGTGATGTATTTTTTCTTTGCCCAGCGCTTCCTTGTGCGCTACGGTGTGGGGGGGGGGGGGCGGGGCGGGGGGGGGGGGGGGGGGGGGGGGGCGGGGGGTTGGGGGCGGCAACTATGTATAGCGGTATTAGTACATTTAAAAAAGGTGTTTTTCCTGATGTTGTGATGTATTTATTTTCCATGTAATGCATTGTTTTACTTAATTGTTACCATGTTGTATTATTGATTTCTTTTCCTATTTCTATCTCATTGCTGTCCTTCATTGCTGGTCATTCTTCTTTTACTGGATCTTGTCTTTTCACCTTCTATTTATTATTTCCTACTTAGTCTAAACGGAATATACTTAACCTTGTTTGTAACCGACCATCTTTGTATACTTTTCTGATTAGTTTGTATACCTCATTTCCTACTTTCTATTTACTTCTAATAATTTTTTTTTAATTTATGGATATGACTTTACAAAGGGTAATTATTGTGTGTAGACATTAGAGCTTCATCGACCTCATATTTTTTAATGATGTACTTTTCCAAAAAAAAACATTATATCATTTTTTTCCCGGGTGTCGGTGTAGTCTGTTAAGTCATATTTTTTTATTAATGGAGTTAAGTGTTAAAGACTTGTATGTACAGGTCGGATTTTTGTCACGCTAGTAAACACGCGCTGTGTGTTGAGAGATGTTTCTTAGTCGGGGGGCTGTATGCTCAGTAATTTTGAACACAGCTCTACTGACTAGCTGTTAGTTTTTAAAAAAAAAAAAATATGACAAGGAATCTGGTCGAAGGTTCTATGAAATAGTTTGAGGGGGAAAGGCAGATGAATTCTGCTCACATCTCAAGCTGCAAGTTCGTGCTTGAATGAATTGTACTGAACTGTTTTGAGCAACTGATTTTATCATGACAGTACTTTGCTGGCAGAGCTTGAAAATGGACGCTTTACCATTTTTGCTAGTGTGTTCCAGCATATATCCTTATGAAAAAGGAATATTCGATAATTGGAGAATGCACGTAATTGTAGATTGAGAGAGATACATTGATATTGATTCTAAGCCAGGGATATTACGGCTTACTTATTATGTACTGTGCATTTGACTGAAGATAGAGAGAGTATATTTTCATATTGATTCTAAGCCAGGGATATTGCGGCTTAATTATTATGTACTGTGCATTCAACTGAAGATAGAGAGAATATATATTCATATTGATTCTAAGCCAGGGATATTGCGGCTTAATTATTATGTACTGTGCATTCAACTGAAGATAGAGAAAGAGTATATTTTCATATTGATTCTAAGCCAGGGATATTGCGGCTTAATTATTATGTACTGTGCATTCAACTGAAGATAGAGAGAGTATATATTCATATTGATTCTAAGCCAGGGATATTGCGGCTTACTTATTATGTACTGTGCATTCAACTGAAGATAGAGAGAGAGTATATAATCATATTGATTCTAAGCCAGGGACATTGCGGCTTACTTACTTATGTACTGTAGATGCTGCTGAAGCTTGAGAGATTTGGTACCTATTATTTAAAACCTTGGATAACGGCTTGCTATATACGGTTTATGCTGTATACGTATCTGTTGAACTGTTGATGCTTTATGATTTGTCGTGAACTGTAACCTGATGTGAAATGTCGTCCCATGATGTCTGCGTGAGTCTATCGTTAATAAACGTTGGAAATGATAATCTAGTTCCACCACTTCCTGATTCCTGCGTGTTGCTGTAGTGCATGAGTGCAGTAGATGAGTAGCCACGTACCTATGACATTCGCGTATATTGACATATCAGCGAAAAATAATAACATTTATTTTCTTCTTGAACCCCCCATTATCTTTAACACAAGGGTCAATATTTTCTTCTCTATGGGCGCTTAAGAATTGACTGAAGAACTTTGTAAAAGTCTTAAATGCGTCAGTTCAGTTTGTTTTACATCAAACCAAGTGTACACATGATTAAATCTGATTACCGTATATACTCGAGTACAAGTCGATCACTAGACTTTTGGACCTAAAAAGCGTCCAAAATGAATGACTCGATTATAAGCCGAAGTATAACACAAAATGATAATTCAATGATGAATTTATGAAAAGTTAGAATTGTTTTCCTCCAAAGCTGCTGGTAATTTTTTTTTTTTGCGTTGCGAAGAGACGGCGAAAAGCGGATAATAAAACGGCATACCAGTCTGCAGATGCAAGAAATTTCCATATTTCTGGCATGCTGCGATATTTTTCACTCCTTTTCAATTAAAGGGCGCGAATTTGTATTGATCCTCGAGTAACGATGCAACACTTTTGCCACTGAGTTATAACCCATTCATTTAGTTCTTCTTCAAGAGCTGGAAACCACAAATTGTTCCCTCTCCTTGCTTGTTTCGTTTTCGATACCTTGCAATGGTTGAAATTGAAAAGTTCACAGGGAGGACGAAATTAGACAATCGCTGAAGAACCGAGGACTAGATTTGAACCAGGCCAGGTGGAAGATAGCGCTTAGGATAGTGTAGTACTCTCTGGCAAACTTCTCTACCTCACTGTGAGGTTAGTGAAAAATATGACAGAGAGAGAGAGAGAAAGAGAGAGAGAGAGAGGACTGTGAGGTTAGTGAAAGGTTTGAGAGAGCGATAGATAGAGGAATGTGAGGTTAGTGATAATATTTCTTAGAGAGTTAGGAGAGAGGACTGTGAGGTTAGTGAGAATATTTGACAGAGAGGACTGTGAGGTTAGTGAAAAGTTTGAGAGAGAGAGAGAGAGAGAGAGAATGGACTGTGAGGTTAGTGAAAAGTTTGAGAGAGACAGGACTGTGAGGTTAGTGAAAAGTTTCAGAGAGAGAGGACTGTGAGGTTATTCAAAAGTTTCTGAGAGGACTGTGAGGTTAGTGAAAAGTTTGAGAAAGAGAGAGAGAGACAGGACTGTGAGGTTAGTGAAAAGTTTAAGAAAGAGAGAGAGAGACAGGAGTGTGAGGTTAGTGAAAAGTTTGAGAGAGAGAGAGGACTGTGAGGTTAGTGAAAAGTTTCAGAGAGGACTGTGAGGTTAGTAAAAAGTTTGAGAAAAAGAGAGAGAGACAGGACTGTGAGGTTAGTGAAAAGTTTCAGAGAAGACTGTGAGATTATTGAAAAATTTGAGAGAGAGAGAGAGAGAGAGAGGAGAGACTGAGAGGAGTGGAAGGGGGAGGTTTAAAAGTGAGAAGTAGGAGAGAGAGGGAGAGGAGTGTAAGTTTTTTAGTGAAAAGAGAAAAAGAGAGGACTGTGAGATTAATGACAAGTTTGAGACTAGGAGTGAGGTTGAAGGGGAGAGGAGAGGTGATGAGGTTAGGGGGAAAAGGTTTCAGAGAGAGGGACTGGTGAGGTTAGTGAAAAGTTTGAGAGAGAGAGGACTGTGAGGACTAGTGGAAAAGTTTGAGAGAGGAGAGAGAGAGAGGAGAAGGACTGGGAGGTTAGTGAAAAGTTTTTGATGGAGAGAGGGGAGAGAGAGAGGGACTAGGAGAGGGGTTAGGGTAGGAAAAGTTTGAGAGAGAGAGAGAGGAGGAGAGGGAGTGAGGTTAGTGAAAAAGAGAGGAGAGGGGAGGAGAGAGAGAGAGAGTCAGAGGGAGAGAGAGGAGGGAGAGATGGGGGTTTGAGGGGGTGAAAAGTTTAGAAGAAAGAGAGAGACAGGACTGAGTGAGGTTAGTAGGGAAAAGTTTCAGAGAGAGAGAGAGGACTGAGAGGGGGGAAAAGTTGGGAGAGAGACTGGAGGTTTGGGGGAAAAGGGGTGAGAAAGAGAGAGAGAGACAGGACTGTAACGTTAGTGAAAAGTTTGAGAAAGAGAGAGAGAGACCGGACTGTGAGGTTAGTGAAAAGTTTGAGAGAGAGAGGACTGTGAAGTTAGTGAAAAGTTTGTGAGAGAAAGAGAGAGACAGGACTGTGAGGTTAGTGAAAAGTTTCAGAGAGGACTGTGAGGTTAGTGAAAAGTGGGTGGAGGAAAAAGTGTGGTGAGGGGACTGTGAGGTTAGTGAAAAGGAGAAAAGTTGAGAGGAGGAGAGAGGACTGTGAGGTTAGTGAAAAGTTTAAGAAAGATAGAGAGAGTCAGGAGTGTGAGGTTAGTGAAAAGTTTGAGAAACAGAGAGAGAGACAGGACTGTGAGGTTAATGAAAAGTTTGAGAGAAAGAGGACTAAGAGGTTAGTGAAAAGTTTCAGAGAGGACTGTGAGGTTAGTGAAAAGTTTCAGAGAGGACTGTGAGGTTAGTGAAAAGTTTGAGA
The DNA here is from genome assembly GCA_024509875.1 of Oreohelix idahoensis. Taxonomy (NCBI): domain Eukaryota; kingdom Metazoa; phylum Mollusca; class Gastropoda; order Stylommatophora; family Oreohelicidae; genus Oreohelix; species Oreohelix idahoensis. The sequence continues at coordinate 143,208 of JAMPIV010016370.1, forward strand.
AAGAGAGAGAGAGAGAGACAGGAGTGTGAGGTTAGTGAAAAGTTTAAGAAAGAGAGAGAGAGAGAGAGAGACAGGAGTGTGAGGTTAGAGAAAAGTTTGAGAAAGAGAGAGAGACAGGGCTGTGAGGAGTTATTCAAAAATGAAAATAAGAGAGAGAGAGAAGAGAGTAGAGAAAAAGAGAGAGAAGTAGAGAGTTTGAGGACTTTGAGGTTTGTGAAGAAATTAATGAGAGAGAAGACAGACTGTGAGTTTTAGTGAAAAAGTTTCAGAGAGATGTGAGATTAATGTGAAAAGTTTGAGAGACTGTGAGCGTTAGAGAGGGAGGACTATGAAGTGAAAAGTTTGAGAGAGAGAGAGAGGATTTTTGTGAGGTTAGTAGTTTGAGAAAGAAGATTGAGAGAGAGAACATTAGTTAAAGAGAAGAGTAGCTGTGAGTTAAGAACTTTGGAGAAAGAGGAAAGAAGAGAGTTAGTGAGGTTAGTGAAAAGTGAAAGAAAAGTTTGAGAGAGAGAGAAAAGTTTTGAGAAGAGAGAGAGAGAAGAGGAAAAGAGTGAGGTTTAAAAAAAAGTTTTTGAGAGAGAGAGAGAGAGAGAGAGAGAGAGAGAGAGAGAGAGAGAGAGAGAGGACTGTGAGGTTAGTGACAAGTATGAGAGAGAGAAGACTGTAAGTTTAGTGAAAAGTTTCAGAGAGGACTGTGAGATTAATGAAAAGTTTGAGAGAGACTGAGCGAGAGAGAGGACTATGAGGTTAGTGAAAAGTTTGAGAGAGAGAGAGGACTGTGAGGTTAGTGAAAAGTTTGAGAGAGAGAGAGGACTGTGAGGTTAATGAAACGTATGAGACAGAGAGAGGACTGTAAGGTTAATGAAACGTATGTGAGAGAGAGAGAGAGAGAGAGAGAGAGGACTGTGAGGTTAGCGAAAAGAGAGAGAGAGAGAGAGAGAGAGAGAGAGAGAGAGAGAGAGAGAGAGAGAGAGAGAGAGAGAGAGAGAGAGAGAGAGAGAGAGAGAGAGAGAGAGAGAGAGAGAGAGAAAGAGAGAGAGAAGAGAGAGAGAGAGAGAGAGAGGACTGTGAGGTTAGTGAGAACATTTTATGTAGGTTTACTACATAAGTAAAAAAACACTTTTATAGATTATCTCTCATGTATTCTGGTATGCTGTTTTGGGCTGTTTGTCTGAATAAGTAAAGAACTATAAAAACCAAAACTTGTGAGGTTTATATCCTGCATGAATTCTTGTATGTGCTTTCAGGTCACCTCTCTGAGTAAATGCTGCATCAAAAACATCACACTTGTAAGTGCTTCTCTCCTGTTCGTATTTTTATATATACAATGTGACTACCTTTACAAGCAAATGCTATACCATAAACATTACACTTGTAAGGCTTTTCTCATGTATGTACCCTTTTATGTATTTGCAGATTATGTTTCCGAGTAAATGCTGCACCACAAACATCACACTTGTACGGCTTTTCTCCTGTATGTGATCTTTTATGTGCTTTTAGGTTACCGCTTTGAGCATATGCTGCACCGCAAGCATCACACTTGTAAGGCTTCTCGCCTGTATGCTTTCTTTTATGTTTTTGTAGGTTACCTTTCAGAGTAAATGCTATATAACAAACATCACACTTGTAAGGTTTCTCTCCTGTATGTATTCTTTTATGATCTTGTAGCTTGCCTTTCCGAGTAAATGCTGCACCACAAACATCACACTTGTAAGGCTTCTCGCCTGTATGCCTTTTTTATGTTGTTGTAGGCTACATTTCACAGCAAATGCTGCACCACAAACATCACACTTGTAAGGCTTCTCTCCTGTATGTGTTCTTATATGTGCTTTTAGGGTACCTCTTTGAGCAAATGCTGCACCACAAACATCACACTTGTAAGGCTTCTCACCTGTATGCTTTCTTTTATGTACTTGTAGGTTACTTCTCATAGTAAATCCCGCATCACAAACATCACACTTGTATGGCGTCTCTCCTGTATGTGTTCTTTTATGTGCTTTTAGGTAACCTCTTTGAGCAAATGCTTCGACACAAACATCACACTTGTAAGGCTTCTCTCCTGCATGTACACTTGTGTGTACTTTCAGCTCTTCTCTTCGTTGGAATGCTACATCACAAACATCACACTTGTAAGGCTTCCATCCTGTATGTTTTCTTTTATGTATATTTAGATTACCTTTACTAGTACATGCTACATCACAAACATCACACTTGTAAGGCTTTGCTCTTAAATGTACTTTTTTATGTACTTTTAGTTGACCTCTCCAAGCAAATGCTTCACCACAAACTTTACAACCGAAAGGCTTCTCTCCTTCATCTATTCTGTTATGTAGCTGTAGGTTATCTTTCCCAGTAAAAAACACATCAGAATTTCCACACTTGTAAGACATATTGTCCACTATTGTCTTGTAAGACTGATTGATTGAATCACTGCAAGTAGCAACAGCTCTGTCACTCACACAAACTTGAACAGTTTTCTCACTGACAGAAAATATGTCACTACAGTTTATGTTACAGACTTCAGTTTTTAAAGTGGATGTATTGCCATTTAGGTTGGCACAAATTTGTGTTGTCCTTTCATGACTATAGATAAAATTCAGTAATGGTTCATTATCTGTGATTCTCAATTCGATGGTATCTTCTCTTACTGCATCAGTAGAGGTATCATTATCTTCTGTTACTGCATCAGTAGAGGTATCATTATCTTCTGTTACTGCATCAGTAGAGGTATCATCTCCTATATTATTTACTGTTTTATCCATACTATTTCCATTGACCTGTGGTAACATATCCTGAAGATCATTATTATCAAACTCACAGAGTCCACTGTTGTGTACTGTTTTCATATGCTTATCCAGGACATCAAGTTGGAGGAAACCAGTGTTACACAGGGGACAGGAATATATGTCTGAAATGTTGAAAACAATGATCACACATAAATTATGAAACGCAAATCCTATATGTAAACAAAATGTTATAAATATAAGCATGATGCATAGATAATTAGGTAATATGATCATATCATACACATTTATTAAATACAGAGATCTCATTGCTACTTAGGCAACAACCAACAACAGTATTCAGTCGGTGATTTTGGTCTGTTTGGACGGGACTTTAGACTTTACAATCAGCTGATTTAAGGCATTTTAAACAAAAGGGTTAAACTGAAATTAATAGAATTTACACGAAAGCCATGCAAATTACAATGCAATGCAGGAAATCGGAATAGACGAAAAACTCATTTGATTTATAATCGAGTCTTTTCTTTTGGAAGCCTTTTTAAGTTATAAAGTCTACGAGTCGACTTATAGTCAGTCTGACCTATACTCGAGTATACAAGATAAGTATTTTCTTCTAGTTGAAGGCATTCACTGATGAAAAACTGAATACTTCCCTTAATTTTCTACTGATGCCTATGTTATTTAAAAAAAAAAAAAATCCTGTACACACACATCTTTCTTTTCTTCTCCTGCCTCAAACGAGTTTGAGTTAGCTTTTTTTTTTAGTGTGAATAATTTGTATTATATCTATGCAGTATTATTATATGATGTTATGTGAGAATGTACCTCTATACCACTGGTTATGTTTCAAATTAATTTCTGATATACTGTGTGGAAATTTTGCATTATATTATATATATATATTTTTTGATTGCTTTTGTTGTTGTTGGTTTTTTATTACTTTTTATTTTTTCTGATTCCCTTTTTTTTCATTACAATTAGATACTGTAAATATATGCTGTTATATTAGCTTTATAATGTTGGATGCCTTTAAATTAATGCTTAAAGTAACATGTGGGAATAAATGGACACAGTATGCAAGATGAGAGAGTGGAAGGGCAGAGTGTTAGACGGGCCAGAGGGCCCAATTTTTACCACTTTGAAAATAAAGTTCATTCCTTCGTTCACTATAGGGACTCTCCTCTACTTGCTGAACTAGTCCTTCAACTCAATTACTTTGAGTTAACGTACAGTTTTTTGACCAGTTGCTATGGCCACCAAAATAGGTCCCAGTTATGGCTGCCTGTTCATGGACTATCTGGAGTATCAAGTGTGACAAGTTTCCAGGACCTTTTCCATTTATGTATCATAGATACATTAGCGATGGCATAGGTCTCACTAATATGTCTGAAGCTGACCTATCTAGGATCACTGTCAATTTCCTGGAAATTGCTGTCTCACCCCCCCCCCCACTATATATCTGTGTACTACAAACCCACTGATGTACACAGTTACTTTCTGTGCACTTCTCTCATCCTTGGGCTTATAATGACTCCTTGCCTTTTGCGCAACTTCTCTACCTGTGTCGTTTATGCCAAGATGAAGACTTTCTATGCCAAGTACAAGAAATGCTGGACTTCTTCCACAGGAGATAGTATCTGGAGGATGTTCTCACTTCTGCCTTAAAGCGTGTTCTCCCCATCTCACGAACCACAACCCATGCCACACAACCTGCTCCGACAGATTTAAGTTAATATTGACCTATCCTCCCCAAAGCGCTGCTGCTAGCAGGATCTATTACCACCTACCTCTTCTCCAAGTAGATCTAGTGACCCAGGGAGTGTTCAGTGAGCCACAATTGCCGTGAAAAATGTGAGGGACCTCCTGGTCCAAAGCCATTTGAAAACCGTCAGCAGGTCATCAGTGGCCATTTTGGAACCCAGCCATGTAACCGGACACAAACAAGATGTGCCAAAATGCTATCCAAACGTTGTACAGTTTCTTTTCCTAAAGTCAAGTTCACCATCATTAATGGCTTTACATGCAAGTCGCACGTCATTTATGCCATCATATGCAAACATTGTATAATTGCTTACTTTGTCCAAATGGGCACAAGACTTGGGGACTGATTTTGCAGAACCTCTATGACATCTCTCGGTTGAAACCTATACTTGTAGCCATCCACTTAAATGGCCCTGACCACCACAGGGTTACCGACATCCAGGTTACAGCTATCAGATCCTGTTCCTCTGTAGCAACCAGTCGGTTTCACCTTAAACAATGCCTTATCCATCTTTTAGATTGCGGAAAACCCCATGGTTTGAACACATAGCATTATTTAATCTGAGGCATCCCTTATAAGTTAGTTATTTTTCTAACAAGATCTCCTTGATCTTTCTTTTATTTAGTCAATTTTTTTACTTATATTCTATATAATATATTATTTATATATATATATATATCCACATAATTTATTTATCTATATCATATTTTTATATATATATATATATATATATATTTCTACCTACTTCGGGTAGCAGCAGCAGACATTTTGGTTGTGTCATGTGATCCAAATCAGGGAGTTTTTGCTCTTATTTGTGTGTTTCCTACTTAATTCTTACTTTCTTTCCTTTCTAGTTTAGTTTGCATGTTCCTGATGAAGGCCTTGTGGACGCAACATAGGTTTTCTTCTTGTCTTTTCTCCTAGAAAGACCTATTAAAGTATATAAACTAGCATAAGTCGAGAAATTTGTTTCCCTGTTTGGACCTTTAAAATCATACCCCGAGTTATATTCGAGTAAAAAAACAATTAAGATTAATGAAACTGGTCAGTGTTGCCCCCCCCCCCCCCCCCTTTCCACCGCACATTGGTATGCTTCAGATATAAACTTGCTGCTTCATTAAATGTTTTTATCAAAATATATTAAGTAATACACATATGTCCTATTATACACATTTGACCTTTTATGTCTGAAATTTCATCAGGAGTATGCCTTGTTGACCAGCCTCCTTCATATGATCTATCAGCAATACCATTAACTTCTGTCACTAGACTCAACTTCGTCAGTGTCACTGTCAGACTCTAAACCGGGCCCTTATTCAATGTCCACATTTGATTCAACCGCACGGTTAGCCTCCTGATCCAATCATATCTCAGATCCAAAAGAAAATATTCGCCCGCCAGGAAAGCCCCTAGTTGTAGCCTGAGAAGTTTCTTATTGCTGGGAATAATATATTTCCTGCACACTTAACATGTTCTTGTTGAAGCTTTGAACAAATGACATGCCTTACTCCCTTTTAGATATGTATCCCAAGCATACCCCAGAAGGAAGGCGAAAAAGAGGCTGACCAAAAACAACTTGGTGGAGAACTGTGGAGGCTGAGATGGAAAGCATGAGCCTGAATTGGGGTACCACACAAAAGATGGCTGCCGATCAAGCAAAGTGGAGACTTTGTTGCTGTCCAACATGATGCCACAAGGTGTGACAACTACTGACTGCTTTGACAACTAGTGGCTAAGGATTCAAAAAGAAACAAGATACAGAAGAAAAGCCGTATAATTGAATTTGCTTTGTGGGATTGTATATCACTGATGGGTTTCAGATACAATTAAAAAATATAAAAAAACACACACACACAGAGAAAAGAAACCACAACATTGAGATGTTAGTAGTAAGTTTCCTTAAATATGTGTGTATCAACAATATTTAGTATGTTATTACTTTTTTTTAAGTGATGACATTACGAGCATGGATTATATTTCTATTAAAACATAGTTAGGCTTTACCAAGTAAGCTGGCCTCAGTAGGACATGCAGATGTAAAACTGGTCTCTTTATCCTCTCTCCCCGGAGAAACATCAGCTTCCTTCTCATCTTCTGTCTCTTTCTTTACGGTGTGTACCTGGAAACAACACATTGTGCACATTCAAGTTTACGACAAACCATTTTAATTTTAACCATAACCAAAATTTGATAACTGCAATGTAAATGTATTTTGTAATATTAACTTACTTCCTCATCTCATGCGATAACACTGGCACATATTCACATGGTAAGTATTTGATTCAATCTCAAGAAATCAAAAATCATGAAAGTAAAGCTTTGCCAAATACTTTTACATTCTCCTTCTGAGTTCAGTTTGTAGTCATGCTAAATCTGCAGGCCTGTCACTAGGATGAAGTCTACTGTCTTTTCCAGTCCTGTGCAGAATCCCCATAGCTTCTACCTGAGCTCAGCCTCCTCTTACCAGGTCTGGAGTCATAGGTCATCGGAGGGTGGGCAGTTTTTGAAAATGTGTTAAAGGGGACTGGGTTTCCATTCCACATGGAAATTCACTGGTGTGAGATATGAGGTGATAGAGCAAGCCTAGTATTCTGTAGTGGCCAGTTTGCAGGCAGAAAAAAGGATGTTCTACTTGTATCTATGATGAACTGGGCTGGATCTCTCATTTATATCCCCCTTCGTTCTTCCACTGGTAGTTGCACTGGTTGTGGATGATGGTTGTGAATGATGGTTGTGGATGATGGTTTTGGAGCTTTGATAGTGCAATTGCTGGATGAATTACTGCATTTTACTGCCTGTACTAGATAAACAATCAGCTATCTCATTCCTGGTGACTCCAAAATGGAAGGGTAATCGCTGGAGAGCAACGGTTAATGATCATTGCATGATGTTTATTTCTGGTGTTCTGAACTGATTCCAGTAGTGATCTATAGTCAGAAAAAAATCACCATTTTAGCTGGGGTTGCTGTTTAGATCTAGTGAGGATTCTCAGTGCATGCAGCAGTACCATAGATGCTGCTCTAAAGCTGAAGGAGATCTTTCCTGTTTGCATAATCTTAAGGATGATTCTTCCATAGTTGAATCATATACAGAGGCCACTTCCTCCAAATTTTAATGCCTCCTCTGCAGATTCATCTGTGTATACGTGTTTCCACTCCTTGGGGTTGTAGTTGTGATCAATCATCTCCTGGGCCAAAGTTTTTAGTGGGGGGATGGTAGGTCGGTGGTCGTTCTTTCTTATTAAAGGGACTTCTATAATGACAATGATAATCTCATAGCAGTAGTTAGACTCCTCAAAATCAATTAACATTTCCATTTCTGCAAGTTGGTTAGACAGGTCTTCATGACAGCAATGCAGATGTTTTGAGATATGAAAAAAGCTCATTATCTTCAGCCTGTTTTGACAAAGTTTGACATGCGTAGAATGACTTGACATGTGTAGTTGCTTCTCTTCTTTGGTCCTTGGCCAATGACTGACAAAGCAATCAGTGACCATCATGCCTGGCGGCAGCAACAAACTGTCTCCACGTCTACTCTGTCGATAGCCATCCTTCGTGTAGTGCTCCAGCTCTGGTTCATGCTCAGCATCTCTACCTCCACAGTTCTCCACCAGGTGGAGCTTTTGGTCGTCCTTGCTTGACCTTTCTTTCTGGAGTCCATAGAACGACAGTTCTGGTGATAGTGTCAGTGTCTCTTCTGAGGATGTGGCCAACCCAATTCCAGCGTCTACCCGCTATGATGGTGCGCATGTCTTCTTGGCAGCTTCTAGTTAGCAGTTCTTGGTTGGTGGTGTAGTAGCTTCTCACTGTGAGCAAACACATTTTCCTCATGTTTGTCATCAAAAGAATGAATGTTGGTATATCTCTCCAAAGCCTGGATTTGAGTGGTATTCATCCATCCTGTGATTACTTTAAGGCCTTCACCTTTGTTAGATGTACAGTCTTTATTTTTTATGCCACTTTTATATGACATGGCTCACAGTAGTAGTAAGTTTTAAAAAATCACTATTGTTTAGTATTTAGTTTTCCCTCCACTTATAGCAATATACATTCATAGTTTCGTGGTTAGAATTAGTGTTCTCAAGGCCAAGTCTGATTTGGTTTTATGATAATCACAACAGTGATCTATATATAGAAAAATAACTTACTTAGATCACTGTCTTAGATACCTTGTCCAAAAAAGCAAAGACCTGACAGAATCTACTTAGCTGTGCAGGAAAACTGATGGAGCACATGATTAATATCAGACTGATATGGCAGCTGGAAGAAAAACACATTTTAATTCAACAGCAAGTTGGATTTAAACAACATAGATACACTGAAGGTCAGATCACCGTTATAACTCAGGATGGCACCTTCCAAGAGGAAAAAACATATGCTGGTGGTGTTGGTAGATTTCTTCTTCTTCTTCGTTCAAAGAATGGAAAGAGAGATTGAAAGTTAAGCTGTAGAGATAAGTGTGCGGCAAAATGTACAAATGAATCAGCCACAAGAATAGAACTGCCATAATATAGTTACCAGGACTAGTACAACATGGGGTCTACCAAGGAAGAGTCATGTCAACCACAATGTTCCTTGCATACATCAATGATGTAACAGAGATTGTCCAAAAGAAACCCACAAAACAATATATTACTATGTCAAGCATCTGAATGCAACAAGCTCTAATATCACTGGAGGCATGGGAAATCATGGCTTCATTAGGATGAACATCCAAACTAGTGCTGATAAAGAACAGTCTACATCAAGATGAATATCCAAACTAGTGCTGATAAGGAACAGTGTACATCAGGATGAATATCCAAACTAGTCCTGAATAGGAACAGTCTACACCAGGATGAACATACAAACTATCTATGCATGAACTTTGAAAGCCGTTAAAGTTAGAAAACCATGTTTGAGAGAAACCAGATGAGAACAAGGCAAAGAATGTCAATTATGACAAAACTTGCTAAAACAGTTTGAGGAGCAGGTCAAAGAGTACTAAAGAAGATTTTCATGAGGTAAGTAAGACTAGTCCTAGAATACGGCATGACAGCATGGGCAACAGCAGTTCAGTTAAACTTTGACAAAAGCAGAACCACAAAATGTACAGAGAAACATTATTAAAACTAGATGGATCAGCAACAAATGCAACAGAAGAGGGAGGTAGTCTTTCTCAGCTTAAGCAATGGCACCCAAAAAGAATGTGTTAGTGGTTGCAGGAAAGTTCTCAGTAATTTTAGAGCAGTAGCAGAGACTTCAAAACTGCAGCAGAATTCCCGATGACACAAGAAAGCATCAAGAGACAAGAAGCTTTCTTTACAGATGTGCTGTTAGTAACTGCAATGCTGAAGAGTCCGAATAATGCAGACCTGGATAACCTATGAGTAATCCTCCACAAACCATGTCAGCAATTCATGAGTGGTAAAGCGTATCCAATCTCACTGCAACATCCCCAGCAATGAAGAGGCTGAGAGACTGGCAAAGATAGGCAGCAAGCTATCCTAGCTTGGTTAAAGAATAACTTACGAAGAGGTCACGAGTTTTTCAGAAGCAGATGCAGGAACAAATGTGAAGCAGATCATCCAGGCTGCTATAAAAAAAAGATGTATATTATCGGCTCAGCAGAAGTAAAAAAGTGGTAATCTTCGACTGCACAGACCACAAAAGATTGAGATACCATAAATTCAACTAGATAATGATAGAAACTACCAATAAGTATGAACATGACAACGATAAAATGACTCCTGAATATCTTTTCTGAAGGTGCCCCATGATCTAAGGAACACAGAAGTGCATATGGTCATCATCAGTACCATTTCTGGAAAAACCTCTATTGAAATATCAACAACCTCAAACTGGCTACTGCTTTCTTTGAACATATTAAAGTAGACGCTTGAAAGTGTACAAAGTAGAAGGAAAAAACAATCACTTCTTTCTTTTAATGTTTAATGAATTTGTTCCAGACAATGACCATAATGGTCATAACGTTGACCTAATCAGACCAAAATGACCTATTTTAATTCACCTTACCATATAACCAATCATATTTTTATAACAACTGAGGCATTTAATTTGCAGTAATCTTAATACAAAGTGACAATATTTCTTACAATCTGGCAATACGAGTGACAGAGCATGTAAATAAACATGTAACAGTGGAATAACATCCAAAATTGACTAGACTTTGACTTCTATAAAACAAAATTAATTAACCGATTTCAAAGTACTTTTGAATCTGCTTAAAAAATGGACACTCACCTCACAGTACACTTCTTGTATACTGAAGCACATTAAAAACGCACCACTATTATATATACTGATGCCGAGAAGCTGGCAAAAAAAAGTGTGGGAATGGATTTTCCCCGTGTTTGCCATGCGGTAGAGAGCGAATGGCTGCTGGAATGGAAAGTGCAAGATTCAACCCATGGGTGTGTGTACAGACTACATGAAAACGATGAAAGTTACACGTGCAACACGATTCTCAACAGCTATGACCCTGAAAATGTGTACGCGTTGTGGCAGTATACTCGGTATAAAAAGGCCGTTGAGACAAAACACCCAGTACATGTGCTTGAAATGCCACGACTATCTGAAAACGACCGCCAACGAGACATTGGTATGTTGGAGACCGGAATGAGCTCGCGGGCCATTGCCAGAAGGATGAATTGCCACCACAGCACTATTGTACGTCTCAATGAACGTTACGGAACCACTGGCAGTGCCCGGGATAAACTTCGGAGTGGCCAACCACGAGTTACTACCCCTGCGCAAGATCGTCATATTGTGCTGAGTCACCTAAGGAATTGACTCTCCCGGCAAGTCAAACAGCAAGAGCAATAGTGGGTAGACATTCGCAAGTCTCTCGAATGACAGTCATACGACGACTCAGAGATACAGGCCTTACTGCAAGACGACCTTATGTTGGGCCAAACTTGACTCACAGACATCGTTAGCAGCGCCTGCAATGGGCAGAGCAACATATCAGATGGACTAGGCTGCAGTTGAATGCTGTCCTATTCACAGACGAGAACAGATTCAACATATCCTTTGCAGATGGACGTATGCGGATTTAGCGACGGTGTGAAGAGCGCTTTGCAGATTGCTGTGTCAACCGATTTCGAGGTGGCAGTATTCACATTTGGGGAGGATTCAGTTTTCACCATCGCTTGCCTCTTCACGTCTTCCGTGGAAATGTTAATTCTGTGACATATCGAGATGAGGTTCTGGATGCACTGGTTGCTCCTGCGTTCACATTTTATCCAGACTTGCAGCTTCTCCAGCAGGATAACGCACGTGCATTTTTTTGTATTTTTGGTTTTCTCCCTTGCCTGCACAGAATGCAATGAATTTCATAACAATCAAATGTACAAATTAATGACCAGCATGGATTCATAGGAAAATGAATAAAGATTCCAAATATGTAAACTTGTACACACTTATATTTACATTTCACACTCTGTTCCTGGATTATACAGGTGGTGCGTTTTTAATGTGCTTCAGTATATTTTTCCAGCAGTTACATCTGAAACATTAGCTTCAACTTTTCGCGTTGTCTGATTAATAAAAATAAGGAAATAATTCTTATAACAGGGGAGGGAATTTGACGGCACAACTACACAATTTTCATCTATTTTTTTTCTTAAATTAAAATATTGTGAATATGAACTTTGTTTCCTTTCAAATCATGTGCAACTTGCTTTAAAAGTGAAGACAGTGTAGCTTAAAAGTTTACACATTACATAAGAATAACAGCAGTAAGAGTTAACATTAAGCAGTAATAATGTAAATTGTTATCAGCTGTAAACATTTTGAGTGTAATAAGATTATTCTGTAAGTTTAGAAATTAATCCCAGAAACAAACTCATTTCAGTCTTATAGTCACATTTAAATAATTATTTTGGTGGCCTGGTGCAGCATGGAGTAATCAGTAGTGCAAAAATATATTTATAACATTGTAAAGAAAAACAAAAAGAAACCTTACTGTAAATGATCGTTACATATGAAATACTTTACCAGATTTCTGTTAGTTTAAATCATTTTTGCTGTTTCAAGATTTTTATCAAGAATTAATGAAACTCACTTCAAAATCAGTACATATTTCTTGTTTTATTTTCTGATCCAGGAATCTGATCGTCTTGTCCATATTTCCTGCATTCTGGAAAGAAACATTAGTTATATGTGAAAAAGTTGAACATAATTTGCCACATATCGATGTGTGGAGATGCTGTTGTCACAAGAAACATCATCCAAAGTTCTTTGTGAAATGAAAGAAATATTAGTCATAAAGTATTTGTCTTGTTGATGTCAGTGACAAATGCTTTGCAGACAGCCATATTACTTGGATGTAGTGTTGTAATTAGTGTAAGCCATTGTCATGGAATTGCCTCCCCTGCTTTGCAGTAGTGGTCCAACAGTGGCCAAAACTCAATAGTATCTAATATGGGTCTTCAAAAGTGTCTAACTTTGCACAACATTACTTTTGGCAGAAAATGTTCACAATATAGATTGAATATGTTTTAATTTACATCTGCACTGTTTGAAAAGCTTGAAACTTTCATTAATTTTAGAGTGAATATGTTTACATATACATTTACACTGGTTTATAAATGTAAATATTATAATTAGGATGTACAACATTTCTTTCATCTTTCCCTCCCTGCTCCATACGGAACTTGGGACTACCTATGCTTTTTAGTTTTCTTTAAAAAACTAGCAATAAAGCAGTCACCAGCCCTTGCAGTGGTTGTTCATGAAATTATCATTCTATATACTGAGGTTGCCAGCCTCAAATGACTTGGACATCCACTAGCAATTTTCCCATGGCATTATATACATATTAGTTCTCATGTTAGTAATGAAAAATATAGAATGTAAAATGCACAACTTTCGCCAATCTTGGCTCTCAGACTGTTTGCTCAGAGGAATAAAGTTAAGGCACTATATATCAGATGCCTTTTTACACGTTTCTGGTTAGTTATGTTAACAATGAATTCACACTATGACTCCGTGTTTTAGATTCCTCAGATTCCGGTTGTCCTTGTTAAATGGTAGAGTTTATTCTGGGCTCTGACGTCCTCAAAATTGCTCAAACAAAGTCCAGTCTGATATATGGAATTGATTCTAGTCTTAACTCTGGTGGTCGTCTTGGCAGGCGATTCTCACAGTAAACTAAGCTTAAAAAAAACCAGGTTATATTGCCTGTCTTTCCTCCACATTTGTTTGTTACGATGCTAAGCAGAGTGCCAGTCGTTTCTAACAGGCGTGTTTAGGTGGGGTAATTCAAATTTTTTTTCCGCCTGACATTCTGTGCGTAATGCAGAGGTCACCTCTCCTATATATGGCAATAAAACCCGATTGCTTTCTCTGCAAATGCCTACAAATACAACATCTAACTATTATCTCAAGTAATATGTTCGTAATAAGACGGACAGGAAACGATTATGTCATTCCTGTGCAATGACAATTAAGTTCTCTCCCCGTAGTGGCTATCAAACTTTCAGCGTATTACCACCATGGTGAAGAACGCACATTGGTCTTATCAGCGATTAAGCAAATGCACTGGGTGATTTTAATGCTACTCTGTAGTCTGATGTTGGCCACACCCGAGATTAACCAACATAATAGTCGGTTAATATTGCATAACCTGTCTACTCTCTCAGCAGGGATGGTCAGGTAAACAAACAAGACGAATTATTGCTGAGAGAACTGTAAGAATGTTTGAAAATACAAAATATCTGCTACATAGCAGAGAAAGAAAGAGGTGCTGACCATTTAAAAGCATGCAATTAGTCAGTTCAACAAATGTAACTGATTACTGCCGTAATGAAGCAGAGATCTACCCAAAATTATGTCACAGATATAGGTGAGTTTAGTTTAGTGTTTCTCAAACTTTTTTGCGTCACTGCCCTCTTGGCTCTCACAGCATATTTCCTGCCCCCCCCTCCCCCCCCCCCCCCCCCCACCCCCCCCCCCCCCCCCCCCCCCGCCCCCCCCCCCCCCCGCCCCCCCCCCCCCCCCCCCCCCCCCCCCCCCCCCCCCCCCCCCCCCCCCCCCCCCCACGTCCAGGCATTGCATTAAAAATATATATAAATAGCACCACTGGTTATAAATTTTGCTCTAGTGAAACTTTTTTCTTGTTAATTAACATATCACGAATATCCTGTTATTTTTATTTGACATCACAGTAAGATACCCCTCCACTGAATGAACTAGAAATTCATGTTTCCAGATCAGCATCGTTACTGGATAAGTCTATTTTACAGTATTTACAAAAAATAATAGGTTGAAATGAAGCACAGTGGGCCAGCGGCGGACCTGAAGCATTTGACACCCGGGGTGGAGCGTTCCTTTGGCACCCCACCCCGGCTTTTTCCAGAAAAAAAATTGCGAAATTAAAATACACAACAGAAAAATACATTATGCTTACAAATAGATGTTTAAACAGTTTGTTTAAACAAATTGTAGTTTTATTTTTATGCATTTATTTAAAAATTCAGTGAACACGTAATACTACACTTCATTTGCAAAACACACACACACACGCAAACACGCACGCGCACACACACACACAGAGAGAGAGAGAGAGAGAGAGAGAGAGAGAGAGAGAGAACGAACGAACTTTATTTTCAAAGGGTTGAGAATTGGGCACGCAGGCCCGTCTGACATTCTGCCCTTCCTTTCTCTCGTCTTTTATACAGATTTCATTTATTCTCACTTACATTTTACCCATTAATTCAAGGAATTAACGTTGTAAAGGTAAAATAATAGCATACTTACATTCACAGTATCTAGTTATAAACATGAAATAAAATATGTTGAAAAGTACAAACTAAGTATTCCCATGACACAAAATATGTTGAAAAGCACTAACATCATAATTAAACCTACATTCGATATTATATCATTTGTTCGGGAAAATAATCACATTAGGGGGGGCAGATAATCAGAACTCATAAAGTATTCGAAAAGTTTACGATTGTATGAATAGGGACTGAGGTGGTTATCTTTTAGATAATGTGGAAGATAGTTCCAAAGATGAGCAGCAGAGTAAGCTAAGCTTTTCTTGAATAAGTCAAGCCTAGGCTTGGGCACTTGTATTTTGTTAAGGCGTTGACTGCGTCTTTCATTGTATTTGAACATTGGCCACAGATATGTTGGAGCATTCTGTGACAGAATTTTGTGAACAAATTTAGCTTTGTTGAACAGACAGCGCTTTCTTAGAGGCAGTATTTTGAGATCTTTATATAGTTCTACACACTGTGTTTGGCAGTTGTCAGAAACTAGACGCACTGCCCGCTTTTTTAGTAAATGGAGTCTTTTAGTGTTGGACATAGAACAACCATCCCAGATTGTGGAGCAATAGTCAAGGTTTGTTTGTATGTGAGACATATAGAACAATTTTCGTGCATCTTCGTCTAGGAAATGTTTGATTTTAGCTAACTGGTAAACTTTCTGTGCCGTTTGCTTGGTCAGTGCATGAACATGTGAGTTCCAACTTAGATGCTGGTCAATGACTATTCCTAGAGTTTTATGTTCATTAACGTTTTCAATAGGTGAGGTACCAATATAGATCTGAAGTGTTGTTTTCTCTGAATTTTGTAATTTTTGTCTAGTTGATATTAACATGCACTTTGTTTTAATTATATTAATTAGCATGCGATTTCCAATGCTTTACTTAATCTGTATCTTTTTGTAACAATAGTTCGAGTATGTTGCAACTTGTATCACTCGTGTAGACAGTACAGTCATCAGCAAATAGGTCACAGGATGCGTGCTCGACGTGTAGTGGAAGGTCATTAATGTAAATGACAAAAAGAGAGAGAGAGAGAGAGAGAGAGAGAGAGAGAGAGAGAGAGAGAGAGAGAGAGAGAGAGAGAGAGAGAGAGAGAGAGAGAGAGAGAGAGAGAGAGGAAATAAAGCATCACTTTCAGCCTCTTCATTAAACGTTAATGGATAAGATTCACAAACTCTACATTTGAGCCTTCATGTCTGCAGACTGATTTATGACTTCATCAAAATTCATTTTCTTTGCAAATTGATACCCAGTAGAAAATGAAGCCATTTTTGTCAAACGCGTTTGACTCATTGTTGAGTGAAATGTTTTTTATTTTTATCAGTTTCAATTTTTTTCAATGGTGAGGCATAAAGCCTGGGGTCGGCAACTGGTAGATCCAGATCTACCGGTAGATCTTTGGCGATTATTTGGTAGATCTTTCAGCGACTGCGGGAAAGTAAAAGACTTTAAATTAGGCAAATTTCAGACTAGACCTCTCCAGCCGGAATATAAAATCGCGGCGTCCCCGGAATCAAAAGTACTTTTTCTGCATTCCCAATGAAAAATCCCGATACCAAAATACAGTATATTTGTGAACGTCTTGAGATAGGAACGTGGTATTTTCATTGTAAGCTTCCTCATATCTCCCCCCCCCCCTTCCCGCTTTAAAATTACACCCACACACACACATATATATGTATATATGTAGATCTTCAGATGGCGCAATGTTACCAAAGTAGATCTTTAGAAGGCTCAGTGTTACCAAAGTAGATCCCAAAAGCGTGTGGGTTGTCGACCCCTGCCCTAAGCTATAGAAAGCTGCAGAGGCCCTATGTGGTAACAGATAATAAGGCTGTGTAACAACTGAACTTAGCAAAAGAGGTCCCAACAGACTGTGCGTCCCTAAGCTGTAGCTTATTTAGTTCATGACTAAATCTGGCCATGGACCATCAGGATGTTGTTTCAATACCTTGCCATGCTGCGACATTACAATGTAAATATTATCTTACGTATATAATAGCTAAGGCAGTCCTTGTTCTGGAACCCCCAGGGCAAGAGAGGCAGAGGAAGACCAAGAAGTACATGGAGAAGAGAGTTGGAAACAGAGGTGAAAATGATGAGGAGAACATGGAACGAACTTCAGATGATGGCACGTGACAGGAGGACTTGGCATGTGTTTGTTGAAGGCCTATTCTCCTTTGGGAGTGGAGGGTTATGAATGAATAATAGCTAACGCCAACCCTGGCGAAATAATTAAGGACAAATATATAAATTAAAAACTAATATAGTATGAAATCAGTTTTACAAGTAAACGGTACACATGAGACAAGGGACGTTTCGGGTTTTACCCTTCGTCAGCCACAGTTACGAACAGGTGACCAGGACAAGAACTACATATAGGTACTACAAAGGTCTATGATGATGAGGAAAACGTCAAATGAGCGATTCAAGCAGATGAAACCACGGTGATGAGCGAAACGATAACAGTAATAATGCAAGAAAATCGTGAAACCAGAAAGACATGTCGAAACAAGAAAGTAAATAATCAACGAAACGAAGACAGAAATGAACAACAATATTAAAATGCGTAAAAAAATCACTTAGCTGGATCGAGGAAAAGAACATTCAAAATGGCTGAAAAAATAAGGCGTCATGCGGAAGTGACGTAGGAACTAGTGACGGCTAAGAACAGATAATTGAGGAAACGAAACGAACCAAAGCAAAAAAAAAGGATAGATAGGAAAATAACGACAGAAGCCACCAGAATTATGCAAAACGATGCTGGACATTCATTCCAGCAGGAGCTAAAACGCCCACTTGAAAAATGAGACGATTCTGCAACGAAAAGTGAGTTCGGTCGTCGCCGATACATGAACGGAGGGCAGTGACATGAATGTCAGAGTTACCTGAAGGATAATAATTAAGGAAGTTAGCCACGCGGCTGAGAAAAAAGATGAAAACAAAAACTGTTAGAGAGAAAATACGTTAAAACCAACCTTTCATCAGTGAGTTTTCAAGGACACAACACCTAATAATTCCTTCAAAATGTAATGCAATCTAGGCTACTTATTCGCATGCGACTAGAGATACCTGTAGGAACAGTCTAAACAGTTTGCTCTTTACTTTGTCGTGTGTCAACGAAGACGCTGCAGGGTGTAGATTTAACAATGGGTTTAAGTTGTTCCGGGATCAAGTAATAGTTTCCAGTCATTAAGTACACCTGTGTTCACTTTCTTAAATAGCATAAGGACGGTATCACTTTCCGTAGTTTAACCACCAGGCATACACCACTATTCGACCCTTTGTAACGTTGCTACAGTCGCTCTATTCATGTTCGGCTGATCCGAGGGTAATACATTTTATAGCAAGTGTGGTCACCTGTTTTTAGTGTGTTTGTGTGTGTGTGAGGTGGGGGGGAGACGATCAGTGGAATTTGCACACAAAAGAGTTACAATTTATACCTGTGTCAACCGTTCCTGTTACTTACTGAACTGAAATAATTTTGTACAAAATAACTTCGTGCCAAGTAGATTTTCATTGATGTTGCTATCACACATGATAAGTGTGTATAGTGGTGGTTGGTTATCACATTGATAAGAGTAGAATGGTCAACTCGAACCGACACAGTGTTGGGCATACACGTCACCTTGTCCATCCAGTATTGAGGCCCTGACAAGGGACTGTGTTTATGTTGAGTGAGAGTGCAAATGTACGTTATGCGAATGGGTGGTACTGTTCTGCAGAGTTGACAAATAATAAGGCACTCATTCACTCATGTATGAAAGTCAATGATGTCTGGAACTACTGTTGATAATTTCACACATTTAATAGGACGCAAACTCTGACGACACATTTACAGTCACTGGAAACAGGTTGGCAAAAAACATCACATGCTTGAAAAAATGGTCTACGACATCAAATATGCATTCGTATAGAATGAGGATACAACAGAACGTTCGTAGCTAGTCACTCAGGGTTCTGGCTGTATAACTTTCAAGCCTAACTGACTGATCGCGTCAGTTAATGTTTACAAATGTTTGTTATCAATGGCTCCCTGACAGAACCTCTTCTGTCGAAGAATTACAAGCCGTAAATCAGTAGGCTTATGGGACGACAATCTTAAACCACTGTAACGGGTTACCATAGTAAACAGATCTCTGTACCATCATCAGATAATAAGGCATTCCTGTTCTCCGAACGATGATCCGCTTAGGCAAAGGCGGGACCCAAAATGGCTTCTATCTCCAGTGAGTGTCGCTCACTGCGAAGATGCATAATGAAGCATAAGTAAAGGGCTATGTTCATAAACATCGATACTACTGTGTAGATTCTATATATATATAATAATGCAATGTACATAATAGATACTGGTGCTGCTAGCACAATGTCGTCAATAAAGAATTCAGCCCACTCATATGCAGACCATATCTCTGGCTGCAGACCTAGGCATAACGAAAAGTTCAGTAAATGTCTTTCGTTACCTTAACATCCTAGAAAATACTAGAAAAATAGCACACGCCGTCCTTTGGCGTAAAGAATAGATTCTGGGGAGGAACATAGACATAATAGTCACACTGCAGACGTCGCCTTCCCCCCTAGAATTACACAGAGCACAAAATCAACGGACATCTGTCTGGCAGCAAACACAAGACGACAACATGACGGAAGTCTCTCTCGACTACGTCCAATACGACGCATGCGCAGTAGCGCGTGACCCCCAGAGTTCAACTCAAGATGGGCCGACGTCGTTAAAGACAATAAGATACCAGACCAAATCGCCTTAAAAGACAGGAATAAACCTAAACTTAGGTTATAAACATTCCCAGAAAGACTGATCTGTTCTGACCATACAAGAAAAATAATTCGACGTAAATCTTAGTATTCATATGCCAGGTTACGACCCAAGAAAAGGTAACAAGCATAATAAAATGTACCATCAACTAAATCAAGGGTTATGTACCTTTGACTAACAACAAAAAGTGTTAACAGACAAATAAATATCTTTCTATATATATATATATATATTTTTTTTTTTTCTTAACCAGCGGCACTTGAGCTTTCAGCCCTTCGGCCCAATGACATGTCATTGCGAGGCTGGGGAACCTGAGGACTTTCCTTCCAACCCGGTCAGGAGTTTCGCTCCTTCCCATCCACAGAGGGTTTATCACAGGAGCCGTTCAGGCTATTCAGTCAAATTTCCGGCCGTAAACATTTCTTCAAACGCCGACGCCCGGGTTTGAACCATGAACACCTGGTCGCCAGTACAACGCCGAAGCCATTACACCAGCGCGGCTCCCATATATATATATATAAATATATAAATATATAAATAAATATAAATATATAAATATATATATATATATATATATATATATATATATATATATATATATATATATATATTCACTGCCTACAAAAGAATCTGTGCGTAACAGACTACCACACCCCCCGGGAAAAAAAATGAAAATCATTTTTTTTCATCTAAGAGCAACATACAATAGGCTCACAACGCACGAATAATGCGTAGATGAGAAATATCAGTAATTTATATAATGCCAAAAAGGCTAAGTCGACGAATAGATCGTCAAGTGAGAATATATCTCAACATCTCAGAGAAAGTATTTCTCTAAGTATAAATATTTCCAGAGAGGTGTCACAAACTTATACTACAATACTGGCAATATCAACCCTTACCAAAAATTCATACAATAATTCCATATTAGGTACTATGAGTTCATGATTACCAAGGAAGAAAAAACATCAAAAGACCAGCGGTAAATATACATTAATAAACCGCTAAGTGGTGATACAATCAATATATCATATATTACAAATGTGTACATATTTTGATATAGAAAAGAACTATTGTCGAGTTAGACGTATTAAGTAGTCTAAGCCATAATAGTTAGGTGGAATCATGTGGGCATCTAGACAAAATGTCTGCCATCACATTTTCTGAGCCACGGATAGCCCGCACCGAAAAATGAAAAGGTTGAAGAGCAATCGCGTATCGAGTTGATCTCGAGCTCTTCAAATTTTTACTTTGAATAGCTGTAAGAGCTTTCTGGTCAGTTTCCACAATGAAATGCGCGCCAAGAAGGAATCTTTGAAGTTTGATAATTGACCAAACCGTAGCCAATAATTCACGGTCTAAAACCGAGTAATTCCTTTCTGCCGCATTAAGTTTTCGAGAGATATACATTACAGGATGCAGAGTTTCTGAGTACTCTTGCATTAGTGCCGCTCCGATCCCAGTGGGTGAAGCGTCACTACGAAGAACAAATGTCTTATCTGAAGTAGGTAACATTAAGATAGGTGGAGTTGAAAACAAAGTTTTAATCTTATCCAAAGAGGACTGGCATTCCTGAGACCAGTGGACCATATTAGGAGACCCTTTCGTTAGTAACGAAGAAAGAGGTGCCGTGATAGAGGATAGATTCTGAATGAATCGTCCATAAAATTGTATAAAACCTAAGAGACTTCTCACTTGCTTTTTAGTCTTAGGAATAGAGATGTTAAGTATTTTACTGGTATTATGGTCCTCTTTCTTTAGGAAACCACGACCGACACGGTGACCTAGGAAAGAAATTTCGCTAAAACCAATACAAGCTTTAGAGGGTTTTGCTGTCAACTTATGCTTGCGTAAAGTAGACAGTAATTCATATAACCCCAAATAGTGATCTTCCCAAGAATCACTGAAAAGACAGATGTCGTCTAGGTATGCAATGACATCTGAACGATAAGATAGGATTCGACGCATCATGCGTACGAATGTAGCTGGGGCGTTCATAAGGCCGAAAGGCATGAAATTCCATTGAAACAAACCCCTAGGTGTAGAAAAAGCAGTAAGAGGTTTGGCGTGTTCAGATAAAGGAACTTGCCAATATCCTTTAGACAAATCAAGTTTAGTGAAGAAATGAGATTTAGAAAGCCTAGTAAGTAGCTCTTCTAGTAAAGGCATAGGTTCAGCATCGAACTTCGTAACTTGATTCAATTTGCGGTAATCAACGCAAAGACGTATGTTATTGTCTTTTTTTCGAACAATAACCATCGGCGAAGAATATGCTGAAGTGGATGGTTCGACTATTTTAAATTCTATCATCTCATCCAACTCTTTCTCGACCTGTGCTTGAAAATGTATAGGGATAGGATAAGGTACGACCCTAATAGGATTATGGTCAGTTAGAATAATGTCATATTCAATGACATGGGTATGTCCAGGAATGTCAGTAAGGACATCCTGAAATGTTTGTAACATTGAAGAGACTGGTCGCTGTTCCGCCATAGATAAATTAGGAGAAACAGTGACATTTTTCCATGATTCACTAGAATGAAGTGGAATCATCGGAAGAGGAAGATTAACATCTGAGAAACTTGTTTCCTCATCCTGTATTACGGACAGTGATGAGTAATGACCATGCGGGACTGGAGAATCGTCTGTTGCTTGGAAAATAGGCTGCAAATAATCTGGACGTTCATGGAATTCCGTAAGCATGTTGATGTGGAAGGTTTTATGCTTCCCGTCAATATCGACAATATAGTCAACATCGGAAATTTTCGATATTATATCGTACGGACCTTTCCATGAGATAAGGAGTCTGTTTTCCCTACAAATTAGCAAAACAAATGCTTTGTTAACCGGACAAAGTTGTCGTAGGCGTCTCTTCTTATTGGCAAATTGCCTTGCCTTCTGTTTAGCAAATTCAGAAGAAGTTGCTAATTTGCATGCTTCGATAATCTTGTGTCTAAGCGCGATGACATATTCGTAAGAAGATTTTGTGTCATCGTTAATATTATCAGCGGTTATAAGATCATGAAGCAAAGACATAGGGCCGCGCGGTCGCGCGCCAAAGACAAGTTCAAAGGGAGAAAATCCTGTATGTTCATTGGGGACCTCTCTGTAAGCAAAGAGGGCCGCATGTAAAACCCTGTCCCAATCTTGAGGATGATCCTCAGTTATCTTCCAAAGTAAGTTTTTGAGTGTTCTATTTAGGCGTTCGACCATCCCATTAGACATTGGGTGATAGATACTACTCAAAGATCTTTCTATCTGCAGAGTAGACATTACTTGAGACATGGTATCCGATATTAGTTGGGTGCCATGGTCTGATAATATTTCTCCGGGGAATCCCAGACAAGAAAATATGAGCCAAAGAGCATCTGCAATATCAGCAGTAGAAATGCTCTTCAGAGGAATAGCCTCTGGCCAACGTGTGCACATGTCAACACACGTTAAGATAAACTAATGTCCTCTGGCAGACGTGATCTTAAACGGACCAATAATGTCTATTGCCATTTTCTGAAACGGCCGAATAGGAATGTCTGCAGCCTGAATAGGTGCAGCATGGCGTGGACCTTTGGATTTGACTTCTTGACATACTATGCAAGATCGACAATAAATCCGTATGTCTTTGTTTACGAAAGGCCAAAAGAAAGCCGCAAGAACTCTTGACTTAGTACGGGAAAAACCCATATGTCCAGCACACTGAGAGTCATGAGCGTGCTGCAAAATTTTAACTCTCATATTCTTGGGTAAAAGAATCTGAGAATGCATGGACTTAGTGGAGTCTTGAACCATACGTACAAGTACGCCATTCCTCATTGTAATCCAAGATTTACGATTTGTAGCTTTATTTCGATTACCTTTTGTTGCAAGAGTGAAGAATTTCCTTAAAGAGGGATCATCTTCTTGTTAGTTTATAAATGAATCACGAGAAATTACCAAGGGATCATCTTAGTTATGCGCTTCATTATCTTCAGTAGATGAAGTTTGAGGCATATTAAGAGCTTGAGCTCTTGTGACTACTGCATTAGCAGTTTGCATATTTTGATTTTCCCAAACAGCAATTTGTTGTGGAGTGCATTCTTTGACTCCGTGAATACGACGGATGATAAGATCAGCGATCGGATTCGGCAGAAGACATGCGTGCACATCTCCCGTAAAAAAGGAGTAGCAATCTTAATGATAGCAGTAGAGTACTTTTCCAAGGTACCGCCGAATGTTACACATTTGACTACTTTGCTTGTGGCACGGGAAGGATCTACGAGTGACTGCCTAACACCAATGGTGGTGCATCCAGAATCAAAAAGAACTGAGACTGGAGTATCATTTACTAGACCTTTAATCAAGACAAGAGAACCTCTTCCATCATGCGCGACTGACGCAGGAAGAGCGGGAAGAGGGTGGCCACAACTTAAAGTAGACACCGTAGTTGGTTCGAACAATGTTTTGCATCGGGGGCATTGAGATGCTCTCCCAAAATCAAAAGCAGAACATGCCATATTATTAGTCTTTATTATCATTAGTCTGATTACAGGCTTCATGGGACTCTTGCTGTGCAGAGTTTGTCTGGTAATGTGATTTATGTCTTCTGTATTGTGATCTACCTCGATTATTATTGCCTCTGCAATTATTATTGTTTGCTCTATTGTAACCCCTACTTGGGTTTGAATCATATTTTTCATGGTTACAATTATCATGCCCATTATAATGAGAATCTCTGTAAGTTTGGTTTTGTTGTCTCCATGTTGGATAAATTGGATAGTTCCTGTTATGACTTCCCCTGCGGAAATGTCTATAGTTGTGACAACCACTGTATCGAGGGCTGTCAGCTCGTCTCCAGTTCTTCGAAGAAGAACCCTGATATGATTGGTTACCTTGGTTTTGATAATTATTCCAGTTACCCTTTTTATCAAACCTATTTTGAGCTACTTGAAATTTGTGTGAAAAATTAGGATTGTATAGTGTTGCTGAAGCAACTGGCATACTCTCCTTAATCTTAGTGTTGCCAAAAGTTACGTCAGGGTGTGCAGTGACATATTGGCAACAATAGTCTTCCATTTGTTTTAGTGTTTTGGGTTTACGCTCATGTAAGAATTCAAGGAATGGTTTATTTACACAAGACATGATCTTGTCTCTAAGCAACAAGTCCATAAGTGCTTCATATGTTTTTTCTGTTTTGGATAGCTCAATCCATCGTGTAAATGTAAGACGTGCTTTTGCAATGAATTCTGAGAATTCTACCCCTGTTTCAGGTATCATTGTCTTAAACAAAATACGGCAACCTTCCTCTGTCAAGTGATATTTTTTTTATCAAGGCTGCTCTAATAACATCATAATTATCCCTGTCAGCATCTTCTACCAAGCTTAAACTAGTCAGAGAATCACCTTTCAAATTTTCTGATAACTGATTAGCATATTGTGATTTATCCACATTATGAGTTCGACAAGAACGTTCAAATCTATCCAGCCAGAATGTTATATCGTCACTGGAAGGATTGAACCCTGGTAGCTTGACCTTATAAGTAGAAGGTTTTCCATTAGTACTAGATGACTGATTAACACCACTCACATTTGTCAATTTCAATTTCTCTATCTCAAAAGCTGAGAGTTTCTGTTCATGTTCCATCTTTGCTTTTTCTCTCCTTTCTTCAGATTCTCTGTCTAGTTGCATTTGAATCTTTTTTTCTTCTGATTCTCTGTCTAATCTCTTTTGTTCAGCTTCTGCATCTCTGTCTAATCTCTTTTGTTCAGCTTCTGCATCTCTGTTTAGTTGCATTTGAATCTTCCTTTCTTCAGCCTCCCTTTCCTGCTGTAACTTTTTCTCTTCTGCCTTTTGTGCTTTGGCAAACTGAGTGAGCGCAAACTCTTCCAGTTTCTCTTCAGCTTTACTCAAGGCTATCCCTTGCTTGATAAAGTAGTCTAAAGTCGACATAATGTTTAATAATATGTGACTAGTTATCTGAAATAATAATGCAATCTATTTCAGAGTAAATGGAAGCAAGTTCTTAATAAACTTGAATAAGCAACTCACTTTATCCCAATCTCTGTGGGAATCACAAGCCTTTACTAAGGTCTTGTATAATCAACTGTATAATAATAATAATAATAATCCACCACCAGTTGATTTTATACCACAAGTGCACTACACAGGTAATAGTGCATCATCAAATATATTCATAAATAGCATATGTCAACCAACAACATAATAGCATATGCCAACCAACAACATAAACAAAGGACAATCATAAAAGACAATATGAAAACATTCGCAGGAATCAAATAAATCAAATAGGAAAACTAAAGAAAATTATCACAGAACCTGTGATGACAACTGCGAGGAAATAAACAAAACAAATGACGTCACAGTGTATAAATATAAATGTTGTATACAACTAAATGAAAGGAAAGATGAGACCTACAAATACAAACAAATCAAAACAAAACTGAAAAACAGAAAAATATTACCAAAACAACGAATTACAGCTCGTCACAGCTAACAAAAATAGCAACAAATGTTGCCAGCAAGTTTTCAATCAAGAAAATTGCACCTACAGAACACTAATATAGGACCTCTATGACGTGGTATACCCTATATTAGTCACCTGCCCAACCTACCCGCAGAAATATACACAACAATATCACATGTAAACATGAATACATATATATCACATAATGAAATGTGTTGTAAAGAAGGCTCAGTTATATAATATAATGTTACTGCCACTTAATAAATAATTACTTCTGGCCTTTAATATTACAAAGTTCAACACAAAATAGCACTGCAAGAAGATCCACCGTTGATGGTTCCAATAGCTATCACACGTAGGACTTCTGACTTCACTTTCACTGTACTTCTTGAAAAAAAAGTTAAATGTATGCTTGAAAACTGATGTGTAGACTGTCTGTTTGAAGTAAACAAAGTCTGACCTAATTACAGCATTATGCTTGCCAGGACAAGTCACGTGAGAAACAATGCTGACATCGACTGTTGACTTGTACTGTTGGTGTTCGTATGTCGTATCGGGCGTCAGGAAATAATCAGTAGTTGACTTCAAAATGGTGTACACTGCGAAGGTTAGACCCAGCAATCTGGCCGCCACATTGATAAGTGTGTATAGTGGTTGGTTATCACATTGATAAGAGTAGAATGGTCAACTCGAACCGACACAGTGTTGGGCATACAGGTCACCTTGTCCATCCAGTATTGAGGCCCTGACAAGGGACTGTGTTTATGTTGAGTGAGAGTGACGATGATCCGCTTAGGCAAAGGCGGGACCCAAAATGGCTTCTATCTCCAGTGAGCGTCGCTCACTGCGAAGATGCATAATGAAGCATAAGTAAAGGGCTCTGTTCATAAACATCGATACTACTGTGTAGATTCTATATATATAATAATGCAATGTACATAATAGATACTGGTGCTGCTAGCACAATGTCGTCAATAAAGAATTCAGCCCACTCATATGCAGACCATATCTCTGGCTGCAGACCTAGGCATAACGAAAAGTTCAGTAAATGTCTTTCGTTACCTTTACATCCTAGAAAATACTAGAAAAATAGCACACGCCGTACTTTGGCGTAAAGAATAGATTCTGGGGAGGAACATAGACATAATAGTCACACTGCAGACGTCGCCTTCCCCCCTAGAATTACGCAGAGCACAAAATCAACGGACATCTGTCCGGCAGCAAACACAAGACAACATGACGGAAGTCTCTCTCGACTACGTCCAATACGACGCATGCGCAGTAGCGCGTGACCCCCAGAGTTCAACTCAAGATGGGCCGACGTCGTTAAAGACAATAAGATACCAGACCAACTCGCCTTAAAGACAGGAATAAACCTCAACTTAGGTTATAAACATTCCCAGAAAGACTGATCTGTTCCTACCATACAAGAAAAATAATTCGACGTAAATCTTAGTATTCATATGCCAGGTTACGACCCAAGAAAAGGTAACAAGCATAATAAAATGTACCATCAACTAAATCAAGGGTTATGTACCTTTGACTAACAAATGTGTTAACAGACAAATAAATATCTTTCTATATATATATATCTCTATATTCATTGCCTACAAAAGAATCTGTGCGTAACAACACACATGGTCCCTAACCAAATCTCACAAGAGGAAAATCCCATCCTGTGAGGTGAGATGCTTAAGAAATGCCATTAATGTTACTAGGAGAGACAGAATGAGAAATGATGGCACTTCTGTGTCTGATCGAGTTACAACAAACTAACCTTGGTGCTGGCGACAATGAGTCTTGACAGGGATATACGATTCATGACTGTTCCAAATTTTGTCGGTTGAAAGAATGTGAAAAAAAAAAAACCGAAGAAAAAGGTGATTTGTCTTATTCAGACAAGAGACACAGAAAATAGCCAACGTTGCAGCCAGGCGGCCTTCGTTGGAGAAAGGAAAAAAAGTAATGTTGTCGACATTGGGGAAATTATTTCAAGAATATTTTACTTAGTTTCAACTTTTCTATTGGCATTTTCACTCTCTCGATGGCACCCCCCTCCTGCCTGGCACCCGGAGCGGACCGCACCCCCTATAGTACGCCTCTGCAGTGGTCTAACTTCTTTTAAGTTATCCCAGTAAGCTGGGCCGGAATTAGATATGGTAAGGCCCTAAGCTATAGGAGGCCGTGGAGGCCCTTTTCGGCAATTGATAAGAGAGAATAAGGCAGTGCAACAACTGACCATGACAAGAGAGGCCCCTTCAGGCTATGAGGCCCTAAGCTGTAGCTTATGACTAAATTCGGCCCTACCAGTAAGTCGCCAACGGATTAGGTTTAGGATACCTAAAGCTAACATTAACCCTAACCTCTTTTTACTGTGCCTCTGAATTCTTGTTTTAAGGCCCCATCGAACAGGCGGCTCACTGTGCTTCATTTCAACCCAAAAAATGTATAACTAAAAAAGCAATTTTAAACAGTTAAAAGTTTTAATAATTATCCTATATTTCAGCTGAGATTATAATATTTATATAAATCGTTGACGAGAGTGTTGTTAACTTCTGCACATAAAATGAAGACTATGGAGATGGAGGTTACAAATCTATTTTGTTCCAACATCATTTACTAAAGAAACTAGCTTCTCGAATTTTTTTGTTTGACATCACATTTTTTTCATGGCCCCCTCCCCCTATAACCCCAAAATTTTTGACCCCCCCTCCCCCCATTGCGCGATGTCATATGTTAAGGTGACCATACATGCCGATTTTTATGGATAAAGTGTGCGTCCGGCTGGATTTTTTTTTTGCGATTTACAAAACCAAATGATAGACTCCATTTTGAAAAATCCCCATCCGTATTTCACTACGGACGATTGAATTTCCTCACTATGGAGCAAATATTGTATCTACAATCCCGTAAACTTTCCTGTTGTTGGATAGTTTATACAATAATAGATTATCGTCACATTTTAACTCAGTTTTACAAACTGTCACTCTAATTGTTCATTGTCACTGTGACGAAAGTACTGAGATTCTGTCTTTCAAATGGCCCAGGTCTTTTTCTCCTTGCATTTTTGTTCACTATTTCTAGGAGGGATTACAGAAAAATCCTTCCCCATGTTTCTTCTCCTTCTATTTATTTACGTTTTTCAGAGAGATTACGGTGAGTTTCATCTCATCTACATCTATGTTCCTTCTCTATGACTAGTAGTCTTGTTTAGTGTTGGTGTGTAGGGAACTGTTGCATTATTATTCTAGACGAAGGACTTTCGAGCCTAGATCAGATTGGCACCAGTTTTAGTATTTTTAAAGATATGGCATGCGGTTAGACTTTTTTTCTGGATTTTATATATATATATATAATTCCGACATTTTTGCTTCAATTTTGCAGTATAGGGCTGGGACTAATTCCCGTTTCTTTGTCTAGCAGTACTGGTTGCATCAGTATTGTTTACAATTCTGATTGGCTGAGAGCTAACTGCAGTTGAAATGCCGAGCTCCCATTGGCTTAGAACCACGCCGCGCATATGACGTCATGAAGTCGGCGCGTGGGGTCTTGATAATAAATACGCCCGAATTTCATAAGTTCGGTCTCTAAAAATTAATTGCCAAGTAGCGTTCCTGATTCAAAATATCGATTGCCTTCAGTGGGAAAATTCGAAATTTAGTAAGCAGAATTTTCGTGGTAACTTTATTTAATTTTGTCTAAGCCTAGGCCGATCAGTAAAGTTTCTTGGGAAGTTTTAGTTTAATTTAATTCTTAACTCCAGAGCCATCAATACTATCCTGGTGATAAGACTTGAGAGACCTAATAGGTCCAGTTATTTCCTTATTGAAGGAATAGCGTTGTCTAGAAGGTTTAGATGTTGCGAGGTTTCGGCCATGCTTGGATTTATTTCAAAAACAGGTCTGCAGAGAAACCCGCATCTGCGAATTTTATTTATTTACAGAATAGTCGGGAGCGTCTATAATGTGTATTTTCATTTTGTGATTTTATTGAGAGTATTGATGCTCGCTATTTATATAGTTACGCATATATCTGTGGACGGGAGTGATAGAGGTATTAATTGGAGCACGTTGGTGCTATCAGTTAATGTGTATTGTTGCACGAGCACGTGGGTGCTATCAGTTAATGAATATTTATGCAGGAGCGCGTGGTTGCAAAACTGCGGCACCACGTGGCTGAATTACGGGGTTTTCATTGTATAGCTTTTGACGGCAAGCAGATGCTGGCGTAAACTGGTTATATGTTATTGTGGGTGCATTGTTCGTCTGTGTAGTCAGACGACGTGAAATGTAATTTTAAAGGGAATTATTTGTATTACATTTTATGTGATCTAATTTTTCTGAACGGGATATTGATGCCTAGAGATATTTTATTTTGTGTTAATCATTATGGCTGCGAGAAGTGGGCCTTAGTATTTTGGAAAGGTCAGTCCTCAGTGTGAAAAACGGTTGTGGTTGTAACCAGTCAGGCAGAACCCTAGGTCAGACGATCTGGGTCAGCCATTGTTTATTTTGGGCTCAGGTAGAGATGGGAGAGAAGGGAGCTCAGTGGGGGAGCGGACTTTGTTGGCATGATTTTGTATAGTAATAGGCTAACGGGAGAGAGTATGGGAGTTATATGTTATTAGAAATGTATTATTTACGTGTTGTTTAGCTGTTGTGTTTTTTTGTCTAACAGCAGGTAGCGCGGCTTTTTTGAGGGGTCAGAGCGGAAGTTGCAATAACTTCCTCCCGGCAAATGGATTGGCATCTCAGACGCAGGGTTTGAGATCTTGCCAGAGGAGGACGAAGAAAAAAGAGAACAAATCCGTTTTTCCAGGCAGGGGAAGACATTTCTCTAGTGGAAATAGCATTCGTGGGAAAATCCATGAGCGCCAAGCTCGTTCTGTTACACACGCAAAATTGGCATGCTGCCAGCGTTGTCGTAATTATTTCACTTCGTCCCAGCCATAATAACGCCGAAGGTCTGAACCCATAGGAGGGCGAGGGCAGGTAACTCTAGAGGTGTTTGTAGAAACCAGCAACCTATTCCAATTTCCAGAATCCAGTGGGGTTCTTGTAAACCTTAGTCATCAGTTCCAGAATGGTGGAGAGAGAGAGGGTGACCATACTCTCCACAGAAGTCATCGCAGTGTTGTCCCAAGTATAGCAGATGACAGCTGCTGAAGGTTTTTTTGACGAGTTAATTGTGTAGCAGTGTGCAAGAGATTTCAGGATAGGCTGTGTAGAACCAGAGTCTGCGCAGAGTTGGTGTAGACACTTTGTAGTTGTTCCAGCTGACTGTGCAATTAACATTTAATTTAGAATAGTTGTGGAAGTGGAGGCTCGACAAGTGCAGTGTGGTTTATTTTTGTCTAATCCAAACTTCTGTCCCCATACAGGTTTCAATTGTGGGAGAAGGGTTGGGGTTGATGCATTTTTAACTGTGCTTGATTTTGTTTCAGGTGTGCATCCTAACACTTTATGTAAGTGTCAAACTTTTTTTTAAAAATAGTAGTTTTGGCGACGTGTGCTTCCTTCAACCTAGACACAAGATCCGTCCGTCGATAATATTAAGGTACATGTCTAAATATAAAAAACTTTGTGGTTTGCACAGTAAGAAAAAAAACACACACACATACACAAGCGAAAACGTGAATGCCACACTTACAGGGCCGTAGATAGGACTGAATAAGGGGGGGTTAAATAAAATAAAAAAATTTATATGCACTATTTTGGTACCGGTACAGTATAATTTCCCCCATTAGGGGGGGGGGAAGAGAGGGTGTTTCAAACACCCCCCCCCCCCACCGTATCTACGGCCCTGCACACTTGTGACTGAAAGTTCGCAATCAAAACTGCCATTTTTTTTTTATACAAAAGAAGTATGAAAACAAAAGTAACTGCTACAAAAGGTCCTTTTGTTTTTCATACTGTGAAAAATCACAATAATTTGAAATCAGTGGACTGTACTTAAAAACATTTTGCATCATTCTGAAAGTGCCAACAAATCTGCATGACCCAGAACCGGAACAAATGCTAGTGCTTTGATTAAATTTTTTTTAAATCAGCAGCACCTGTATTTGCTATCGACACAAATGTACGACCTCTGCAAAAAAGACACTCTGAATCTTGCGAACCCCTGGCAAAACATCTTCTTCTTCTTCTTTGATCCGTAACCACCAACCCTCAAAGCAGTCAGCGGCCATCACGCCTGGTGGCGTCTTGTAGGGCAGCAACAAATTAATTCCACTTTGCTCGGTCGGCTGCCATCCTTCGTACAGTGCCCCAACTGTAGTGGTGTTGCTGGTATTGTATGATGGTGATGTTACTAATTGTAATTGTATGAGGCCAGCTGTGAAGGCTCCTGAGATAAAATGTAGTTGAGAATTGTCAGAAGGCCTTTCTTGCTACCACTACGACCTCACACTTAATTTTTTTAATCAATGTGGCTACGTAAAGTGTCTAGGGTTATGATATGTAGTGTGGTGTAATAGGTTATAGATATACCCACAGATATTTAACAAGACTAATAATATTAATAAATGTTAAAATACACTGAACTAACTCACGTGTGTAAAATTTTTTGATAGAATTATATTACATTTATTTTGTTCTGGATCAATTTTTTAGGTTGACCAGAACTTAAAAGGATTTTTGATTATTCTCATGCATCCCATATTCTCATTAAATGCAATAGTGTACATATATATGTACTATACTAGTTAGTTTTATTAAAATGTTCTAGTAGTCATCTACTTGGGAGGATAGTTACTGTTTGTGCGGTTGGGGTGGCCTCATCACACCTGTCTATATTGACTACACAGTGTCCAGAAAATGGTGGGAATTTTTATGGGGGTATTAGTAACTAAACAGCGTTGGTGAATGTCCAGCAGACCAGAGGCTCACTCATCTGGTAGTTGTAGCTCTGGTGCTGAAATCAGGTGGTCCCACCTCTCCGTGCTGGCGGGCAATAATGGTGGTCTCTGTCACAAGTACTGCACAGATACACTCGAGTAAAGTCACCAACTGAATAGACACTGCTTGGTTGACAACAGAAACTCGCAGCTCTGCAATCAAAGTATGGGCCATGTGTCAAAATCTATTCTCTACCCACGTCTGGACACAACACTGACACAACAACCACATCATACAGACAGGTCAGATCTCTCTGACCAAACAGCACATTTACCATGGTGGTTTTTACATCATAGATCCTCCCAGACTTCTAGATTCTGAAAAAATATTTATTAGTTGTCTGCCCTAAAAGAGGATAGGTAATATGTTTCATTATTCCCAACACTTGTCTGTCTTGCCTAAACCCTTGCTAGGAGTTTATGTTCTTTTTGTCATGGTCCCTAGACCCTGACTAGGCGGGGGGGTCTAGAGCAAAATCCCTGACTTGTTTGTTAAGGTAGATTTCGATATGCAGTATCAAATCACTCGAACATGAAACAATATTCAAAAATATACAAAGAAATAATTTCAATCTTACCAGATTATGAATAAATAACACAGAATTGCTAGCAAAACTCAGCTGAGCTGCTGGCTATAGTATGGCGTCCCTAAACTTCTTACACTTTCTTTCATATGGAAATCACCACACTTTAAAATCTGTGTCTGTCACTGAACAACTATTGAAGAATGGCCCCACTTTCGCGTCTGAGCGCTAATGATATGATTGTCTGTGGCCAATCACTGCCTAGGTTTATTTTAAATTCAAATTTCCTACCATAAAGTCATTTCAGTCATGCTTCAGTCAAGTATGGATGGTTATCTGTTAGTCTGTCCGTCTCTACTTGTGTTTCTACAAAAATGTACTTGATTTTTGAACCAACCTTCTCTCCCCTCCAAAATTTTGTCGTTAAAAGTTATATTTAGACACAGCCACCACAATTATCCCTTGTCTTCAATACTACGTAGATTTGAAAACCTGCGTCGCGAGGTCGTGTTTGTTGTGTGCAAATCGCGACACGTTTAGATTCAATACAGTCTGTCGATGATGTGAACAACACTGTCTTTTGTCATTATCTTCAATATTATCTATCCGTCTGTAAAATTAAGAACATATTAGTTCACTGCTCAGAATAGGCCATCCGGCCAGCTAATTTTTATATTCCTAACATTAATATTAAGAAAAAAGTACTTTTTAATTTTTGTAATATTCCTAACATCTGCGTTTAGCCGCTGAATTCAAATCAAGGGCTTGGTATCGCGCAAAAGCGTCCAATAAATGACTGTGGCGTAACATATCTATGGTCCCTTCTGTCGAGTTGCTTACTTTTTATGTCAACTTGGGAAACGTGACTTTTCTCCGTTTTCCCCCCCAATTGCGTCTCCTTAGCCTTTCTAGTCTCACGCAATCTTTCCAGTCATATTTTTTCCTTTTTATCCGCCGTTCCCCTCCTGTCTAGCAAGTCAATTTTTATGGAGGGTGATGACCCGCGGTCTAGGCGATCATGTACTATTCGCAGCCTACGCATTATGTTTTTATCCTTAAATGTTATCTTTGGAGGGATTTTACCGTTGTATCTCTGTCAATTTCACTACACATCTCCCCACTTGAAAACATGCCTATGGCAAGTTCCAACACCAGCGATACACATAGGTAAAATTGCTCCTCACGTCTGCCACTACTCTAATTTTGATCACAGGGGTGCCGACTGAGGAAATCTGCACCGACATTCAATTTGCGGCTTGCATAAGCGACTGGTTTCAGTTCCCCATCAGGTGAAGATGATCTTTGCAACAAAGCCCCTCCTAGTCCTACATTACTTGCATCGGTTCTTAAGACAAAGTCCTGTGTCAAATCAGGCAGTTTGAGAATAGGCTTGCTAGTGAGTTTTTCCTTTAACTCTTGGAACGCTAGTTCACATTGTGCAGTCCAAATAATTTTATCTGGAAGTCCCTTGCGAGTCAAATCAGTCAGAGGAGCACAAATAGCGTTAAAATTCTTGATGTATTTCTGATAAAATCCGCATAACGACACAAATGATCGCACGTCCTTTTTTTTGTTTGTGGCCTAGGTGCTCTCTGCAGTTTTTCCAAATTCTTAGGATCAGGGGTCATATTACCCTGATATACAGTGTGTCCCAAGAATTCCAACTCTTTGCATCCAATACAACATTTTGTTGGCCTAGCAGTTAAGTTCGCCTCCCGAAGTCTATCAAACAACATCTCCAGAGCTTCAATGTGTTCTTCAAATGTCTCTGTGGCGACGAGAATATCATCCATGAAATTCGTGATACATGGGTTATTCAGGGGATCCAACAATTTTGCGCATCATCCTTGAAAACACACTCGGAGCATTTTTCAGTCCGAATGGTAGCATATTGAATTCATAATGTCCATCCGAAGTGCTAAAAGCCAAATAAGGTCTCACTTCAGGCTTCACTGGGATCTGGTAATAGCCTTTACTAAGATCCACTTTTGAAAAA
This sequence comes from Oreohelix idahoensis, assembly GCA_024509875.1. Lineage (NCBI taxonomy): Eukaryota > Metazoa > Mollusca > Gastropoda > Stylommatophora > Oreohelicidae > Oreohelix > Oreohelix idahoensis. The sequence continues at coordinate 179,137 of JAMPIV010016370.1, forward strand.
TATTTTGCCTTGTTCAGTCTGGCAAATAACTGTTTTGTGTCTGGTAATGGATCCACTTGTCCTTCTGTGACAGCATTCAGTTTCCTGTAATCTATGCACAATCTGTGTTCCCCAGACGGTTTTCTCAACAAAACGACACTAGAACTAAAAGATGATTCACTGTGCGAAATAATCCCCTCCTTCAACAAATACTCTATTTCTTCCTTCAATGCCTTCTCCTTCGCGAACGGAATAGAATAGGCTCTCATACAGATTGGGTTTGAGTCTACCAGTTTCATGTCATACTGTAGCAAATTTGTATGGCCTGGTTTATCTGTTAATACATCTGTATGTTCCTCCAGAACCTTTTGAACTCTCTCCCTCTGGTTTTTAGTCAGGTGCTTACTGACTTTTACCTGTGCTGCTGTTTCACAAGGATGTAATGGGTATTCATGTGAGGTGAGTGGTTCTTTTTGCATCTGGGTTGCAATAGCCAAGGTCAATAAGGGGGTGCTTTCCTGGAGTGGTCTGTCCAGATACTTCTTTAACAGGTTTACATGATACCCCCAAAAAGACACAAAAACTTTTTCCTTCCCCTTTTTGTCAATTTTATAGTTTGTTCTAGACACCTTCTCTAGAACCGTATATGGACCTTGCCAACCAATTTGTAATTTATTCTGGCTTCCGGGTAGTAGAAGCAGCACCTTCTCTCCGACTGCCAGTTCCCTGTCCTTTGCCTTCCTATTAAAATATGCTGCATGTTTCTTCCTGGCTTGTTTCAAATTATCATTTGCCAGTTTCCATCCAGCTTTCAAACGAGTGGTCAGTTCGTTCACATATTGATACGATGAGGTAACAGTCTCTTCCGCCTTCTCATCTGTCCAGGTCCTTAATAAAGTTACATCTGGATCTTTAATTTATCATACTTATTTTTCATGGAACTCATCAGGTCCCGTCCCTTAGAAGCTTTATAATGAGGACTTTTCTTCCTAGAATCATCACTCACAAATCGACCACTACCAATTTTTTTCTGGGGTTTGTCTCCCCACTTTAGATTGCTTATGAGAGATCTTCGCTCTCTTGTCTGTTCTTCCAGTTTATATAAGTCTGACCGAGGGATTGTCATCCTATCCTGGGTAAAATTTCTTCTTTGTACTCTTCGCATAGTGGCCATGTTAATCCATTCAAGTGAAGACTGGGTGTGAAAAGGGGGCTCCCATTCCACTTTGTCTACCCGAGTATAATTAGTTTTCCTTTCAGGCCTAAAGTTGCCCCGTGGCGTTTCTAGGTCCTGCACATATTTTCCCTTTGTGGGTGTTCCCTCATGAAATACGCCACATGCTTCTACAAAGTTTTCAACATCGACATTTACGTCGGGCCAATAGTATTTTCGAGCAATCTTTTGGCAGATGGTACCGACTTTCTCATGGTCACCATCTTTTCCAACATGTAAGTTCCTTATTAAGTTTGCCCTATATATCTTGGGAAGAACTAACTGTCCGTGACCAGTGGATCTAGTTCCTGTCTTCCTGTATAATAGTTTGTTCTTCATGAAATATTCCCCCTTGCTCGGAGGTGTGTGGCATTTGGGCAATTTTTTTAAAACAGGGCTTGAGTGTCCTATCCTCAGCCTGCGCCTTCCTCATCTCCTCTGGATGAGCATTTATAGGTTCACCTTCTTCCTCCTTCTTCTGTGACCTGTCTGCACTGTCGCCATGATCACAGGTTTCTCGGGATTCCCCAAGAAGACGTATCTACACCCCAATATCAGAGGGTAGATTGGTTCATCTATCACTGCTGCTCTGATTTCTCCTTCCACATAGCGAGTTTTCACCGTTATCCTTGCGATGGGAAGTGTCATGAGTGGTATGTCCTTAGTCGCCCCTTGTATTTCCACTGTTTCTGTGGTATACTGACTTGGGTCCACTAGGCTAGACTTCACAACTGAATCATATCCAAACCTGTATCATAAAGGCACCTTATGGTGACCCCATTACAAATAACATCCTCACAAACTGGGGGGTGATAAGGTTCCTGTTGTCCCTTAGGATTAACCTTTAATCTTTGCGTCCCCGACTTCATTGCAGCAATGTTTGAAGGTTTCCTTCTACAAAATTCAGTGTTATGGTTATCCTTCTTGCACCATTTACACCATCTTTTTCCTTGGTTCAACGGTTTTCTTTCATTGAACTTTTGGTCATTGAACTGTGAGTTTCTGTCGCGATAGTCATTTCTTGGCCGCTCAAAGTTTGTCCTACCTTTATTTCCCTGCTCTCTATTATCAAATTTATTAAATTGCTGTGGAGCTTTAAAATTGTCTATGTGCTTCTTTTTAGCACCACTTACCTCTGCCTGGGCTGCCTGATACCTCTCAGCAACATTTAAAATTTCCCCCAACTTCTCTGCACCTTGTTCCATGAGAAATTTTCTCATGTCTGGAGCCATGGACTCTCTCAATTGCTCAATCATGATCATTTCTTTAAGATCTTGGGTCTTCCCCAGAGCCGTCCATTTCTCCAAATAGGTTTCTAGTCTAGCAGAGAATTGGTGGTATGTCTCCCAGACAACAGTTTGGCATTTCTAAATTTCTTACGATAAAATTCACCATTCTTCTCGTATCTTAATAACAAAGCCTGCTTTAACATGTCATAATTGTCTTGGTCTTCCCTGTTCATTTTAGCAAATACTTCATAAGAAGTACCTCTCAATCCTTGTGATAGCTTTAAGCTCCACCTCTCTCTCTCTAACCCATATTTAGTAGCTAATAACTCAAAACGTCCTAGGTACCCCTCTATGTCATCGTCTTTTTCAACAAAATGGTCTAAATGAAACCCCATAGCTGAGTTTGAGGCTCCCAGACTGGGCGTAGCATCTGAGGCAAAAGGGCTGGCACCATTTTCGGAGCCTGGCCTTGTAATTCCAGCTCCCTTAGTCGTAATTCGTGCTCCCTTTGCAACCTTCTATCTTCTGCCTCCCTTTCGGCAGTCAACCTTTTTCTTCTGCCTCCCTTTGCAACCTTCTATCTTCTGCCTCCCTTTCGGCAGTCAACCTTTTTTCTTCTGCCTCCCTTTGCTGTCGTTTTTCTTCTGCCTCAATCTGCAGCCTCTTAATGTCTCTATCAGCCTCTAACCTCTTCTCTTCAGCTAACCTCCTTTCTTCCCGTTCAATATATTTATCACATTCAGCCGTTACGTATTGAATTAAAATTTGACCATCCATTCCCATCTCCTTCGCGGTGAGCACAGCAGCTGATCTAAATTTTGCCAGCTCCGCCATACTTTTTAGACAATATAATAATATACAAGCTAAATTTCTAACCAGTAAATACACTAAGTACTTCTTATGACTATAGTCTAACTAATTCTAACTAACCAGTTAACTAATTAATTATTACTGGCTGTGAAGATTCACCAACTTTTATCTACAGGGACACTTTTAATTTTAAAGGGAATTTTACAATTTATTTCCCTACTTTTATTTCTCCCACCAGGAGATCCTAATATTACTGTGGGGCTAATTATCCCTGGACAAGACCCCAATTTATGTAGTGGTGTTGCTGGTATTGTATGATGGTGATATTACTAAATGTAATTGTATGAGGCCAGCTGTGAAGGCTCCTGAGATAAAATGTAGTTGAGAATTGTCAGAAGGCCTTTCTTGCTACCACTACGACCTCACACTTAATTTTTTTTTTAATGAATGTGGCTACGTAAAGTGTCTAGGGTTATGCTATGTAGTGTGGTGTAATAGGTTATAGATATACCCACAGATATTTAACAAGACTAATAATATTAATAAATGTTAAAATACACTGAACTAACTCACGTGTGTAAAATTTTTTGATAGAATTATATTACATTTATTTTGTTCTGGATCAATTTTTTAGGTTGACCAGAACTTAAAAGGATTTAGAGATTATGAAAGAAATGCATGGAATATTATATCATAAATGCAATAGTGTACATATATATGTACTATACTAGTTAGTTTTATTAAAATGTTCTAGTAGTCATCTACTTGGGAGGATAGTTACTGTTTGTGCTGTTGGGGTGGCCTCATCACACCTGTCTATATTGACTACACAGTGTCCAGAAAATGGTGGGAATTTTTATGGGGGGTATTAGTAACTACACAGCGTTGGTGAATGTCCAGCAGACCAGAGGCTCACTCATCTGGTAGTTGTAGCTCTGGTGCTGAAATCAGGTGGTCCCACCTCTCCGTGCTGGCGGGCAATAATGGTGGTCTCTGTCACAAGTACTGCACAGATACACTCGAGTAAAGTCACCAACTGAATAGACACTGCTTGGTTGACAACAGAAACTCGCAGCTCTGCAATCAAAGTTTGGGCCATGTGTCAAAATCTATTCTCTACCCACGTCTGGACACAACACTGACACAACAACCACATCATACAGACAGGTCAGATCTCTCTGACCAAACAGCACATTTACCATGGTGGTTTTACATCAGATAGATCCTCCCAGACTATAGATTCTGAAAAATATTTATTAGTTGTCTGCCCTAAAAGAGGATAGGTAATATGTTTCATTATTCCCAACACTTGATCTGTCTTGCCTAACCCTTGCTGGAGTTTATGTACATTGTTGGTCCCTAGACCCTGACTAGGGCGGGGGGTCTAGAGCAAATCCCTACTTGTTTGTAAGGCTAGATTTCGATATGGCAGTATCAAATCACTCGAACATGAAACAATATTCAAAATAATAAGGAAATAATTTCAATCTTACCAGATTATGAATAAATAACACAGAATTGCTAGCAAAACTCAGCTGAGCTGCTGGCTATAGTATGGCGTCCCTAAATTTATTACACTTTCTTTCATATGGAAATCACCACACTTTAAAATCTGTGTCTATCACTGAACAACTATTGAAGAATGGCCCCACTTTCGCGTCTGAGCGCTAATGATATGATTGTCTGTGGCCAATCACTGCCTAGGTTTATTTTAAATTCAAATTTCCTACCATAAAGTCATTTTCAGTCATGCTTCAGTCAAGTATGGATGTTTATCTGTTAGTCTGTCCGTCTCTACTTGTGTTTCTACAAAATGTACTTGATTTTTGAACCAACCTTTCTCTCCCCTCCAAAATTTTGTCGTTAAAAGTTATATTTAGACACAGCTACCACCCAAAAACCCTCTCTTCCATACTACGTAGATTTGAACACTTGCGTCTCGAGGTCGTGTTTTTTTGTGCAATTAGCGACACTTTTAGATTCAATACAGTCTGTCGATGATGTGAACAACACTGTCTTTTGTCATTATCTTCAATATTATCTATCCGTCTGTAAAATTAAGAACATATTAGTTCACTGCTCAGAATAGGCCATCCGGCCAGCTAATTTTTATATTCCTAACATTAATATTAAGAAAAAAGTACTTTTTAAATTTTTGTAATATTCCTAACATCTGCGTTTAGCCGCTGAATTCAAATCAAGGGCTTGGTATCGCGCAAAAGCGTCCAATAAATGACTGTGGCGTAACATATCTATGGTCCCTTCTGTCGAGTTGCTTACTTTTTATGTCCACTTGGGAAACGTGACTTTTCTCCGTTACCCCCCCCCAATTGCGTCTCCTTAGCCTTTCTAGTCTCACGCAATCTTTCCAGTCATATTTTTCCTTTTTGATCCTCCGTTCCCCTCCTGTCTAGCAAGTCAATTTTTATGGAGGATGATGACCCGCGGTCTAGGCGATCATGTACTATTCGCAGCCTACGCATTATGTTTTTATCCTTAAATGTTATCTTTGGAGGGATTTTACCGTTGTATCTCTGTCAATTTCACTACACCAACTGTGGTTCATTCTTTGCATCTCAGCTTCCACAGTTCTCCCCAAGTTGTTTTTGGTCGGCCTCTCTTTCGCTTTCCCTCGGGGGTCCAGAGCATAGCTGTTCTTTTGATGGTATCAGGGTCCCTTCTGAGGACGTGGCCAACCCAACTCCAGCGTCTGCCAGCTATGATGGTGTGCATGTCCTCCAGGTTACTCCGAATAAGTAGTTTTTGGTTGCTGATGGTGTTTGGCCAAAAATTTCGGAGAATTTTCCTTAGGCAGATTGTGTGGAAGGAGGACAGTTTCGACATTTCCTTCTCTGTTACTCTCCAACATTCCGCACCATAGAGAAGCACAGAAAGTACACAGCTCTCATACAGTCTTAATTTGGTGTTTGTGCTTTACTGGGAAGACTTCCAAATGTTGTTGAGAACAGCAAAGGCTGTTCTCTCTTTATTCATTCTGTTGTTAATGTCCTTGCTTGTTCCGCCGTCAGGTGTTACAAAGCTTCCTAGGTAAGTAAATGTGTCTGTCTGTTCTAACATCTGGTTCCTTACTGTTATTGGCTCAGGATTGCCCACATTTAGTGTCATGACCTCTGTCTTCTTCAAATTGATGTTCAGGCCAACCTGCTGGCCATACTTATTCAGTCTATCGGTTTTGTCTTGAATGTGTTGATGTGAATGCGCGAGTAGTGCAATGTCATCTGCATATTCCAAATCTTCCAGCGTAGAAAACGTTGTCCATCTAATTCCTCTTGGACTGCCCTCTGTTGTCTGGCGCATCATCCAATCTATGACTATCAAAAATAATGTTGTTGATAAGGGGCATCCCTGTTGTACTCCTGTTTTCTCTTCGAAAGTTACATTACTCGATCCATCACTGCACGTAAAGTTAGAATAGAGGCTTTTTATAATGGAAACAATGCGGCTGGAAATTCCATAAGCCCTCAGAATTTTCCATAGGCTGTCCCTGTGTATGCTGTCGAAAGCCTTTTCAAAATCAACAAAGTTAATGTACAGCTGTCTCTGCCATTCTGAGCACTGCTCTATAATGTTCCTGGGGGCAAATATATGATCTGCACATCTTCTGTTCTTTCTGAAGCCCGCTTGTTCTTTCCTCAGTTTATGGTCAACTTCTTTTGAAATTCTCTGGATGATTATCCTGCCTAGTATTTTGCTGGGAACTGAGAGGAGGGTAATTCCTCTCCAGTTGTTGCAGTCTGCAAGGTCGCCCTTCTTGGGCAATTTGACAATTATTCCTTTACTCCACTCTGTTGGTGTTGTCTCAGTTTCCCAGACTTGTGCAAATAGTGGTTCTAATAGTTCTGCTGCTAGTTCATGGTCTGTCTTGAATAGCTCAGCATTTAGATTGTCATGACCAGGCGCTTTTCCATTTTTTGGCCCTTTGATAGCTGTGATAATTTCTTCTTTTCGTGGAATGTCTGTATTTACGTCTAAGTCACTTTCAGCCTCAGGAACATTCAGCTGAGTCTCTGGTGGTTCCCTATTCAGTGTTTCTCTGAAGTGCTCTGCCCATCTTGTTTCCTGCCCCTGTGCTGTGGTGATGAGATTTCCTTGCTTGTCTCTTACTAACGTTCGTTGTTTGCACCTCGTTTTCCACTGATAGCTTTAGTCATTTTATAAACCCTGCTTTGTTCATTTCTTAGTGCTGCCTCTTCTGCCTGTCTTGCAAGGTCATCCAGAAATGTCCTTTTGTCAGCGCGGGTTTGACGTTTTACTTCCTTCTCCAGCTGACTGTACTGTTCACTATATATTGCCTTTAACCTGGGAGACTTAGCTTCTGTTTTCTTTCTTTTCATTTCCTTTCTCTTCGATATGGTGTTTAGCGTTTCTGGTGTTATCCAGTCTTGGCTCTTTCTTTCCTGAAATCCCAAGCATGACTTGCTGCTTTCTTTGTATATTGTTGAGATGGTGTTGAATTTCTGGTCGACATCGTCGGTCTCTGTTCTTTCCTGGCTTTTGGTAATCAGATATCGTCTCTTTACGTCGACCACGAACGCTTTTCTGGTGAGGGGGTCCTTAAGTTTCGTGATGTTATATCTTTTCTGTTTGACTGCAACTGGTCCAGCAGCTCTGAGTTTCACCTTCAGTCTTGCTACTACTAGGTGATGATCACTTCCCACATCTGCGCCTCTTCTTACTTTCACGTCTTGTAGTGCATGTCTCCATCTGCCATTGATCATTATGTGATCTATCTGGTTTTTGTCTCGTCCGTTTGGTGATTCCCATGTTAACTTGTGCACTTCTTTGTGTTGAAAAAGTGTTCCTCCAATGACCAGGTTGTTAATACTGCAGAAGCTTATTAATTTGTCCCCATTCTCATTTACTGTTCCACTGCCGCATTTCCCCATTACTCTTTCGTTATAATTATTGTGTTTTCCAACTTTCGCATTTAGGTCTCCCATTACTATAATGAGATCGTACCTGGGTACAGTTTCCATTTCTTTTTGTACCTGTTGATAGAACTCGTCCTTGATCTCTTCATCGCTGTCGTTTGTTGGTGCATAGCATTGTATAATTGTGGTGTTGGTGAATCTCCCTCTCAGTCTTGCTCTTATTAGTCTGTTGTTAATGGGTTTCCATTCCAGTAGAGACCTTTCCATTCTTTTCTTAAGGATAATGGCTACACCTTCGTTGTGCTGACCATCCTCTTTACCAGAATAAAGTACTGTTTCCCCTGTAGCTGTTTTTATTCTCCCCATCCCTGTCCATCTGCTCTCGCTTATTCCCAGGATATGTAGTTTGTAATTCCTCATCTCTGCTGTGATCTGTCTCAGCTTTCCTGCCTCATTCATAGTTCTGACATTCCAAAAACCAATTCTGGTTTCGTGTTTTGCGGTCTGGGCATCCGTTCTCATGCCAGTGGCTTCCTTTCAGCTTTCACCACTGTCAGTCATACGAGCCTGAGACTCCGGATGTCCGTCCCGCATCAAAGTTTTTTCATTTGTTGCTGTTTCCGTAACATGTGCGATTTTTTACACAGACAGGGGTGTCGGCCCTGTGCTAAAACCCCCAACCTGGAGGACCAGGGTACCAGCTTTTGTCTGACCCCTACCCACGCAGACCAGTCCAGCTTGGTTGAACCTACCAGGAGTAAAACTCCAACTGGCATAGCTCTGGGGATAGTCAGGGTACACAAGCTGCCATACCGCTACAAGGTATAGGTACCATTGATGGCAGTGGCAAAACATGAACACTTAAGAAACAAATTATCTGCATCTACTGTATAGATTGTCTAAATTTTGTTTGGTGTCCTTTTTTCATTACTTTATTTTAGGTTTTATTTTTAAAATACGTACTTAAATTTGATTATGATTGGATATTGTAGATGTATGTTGTTATTTTACTTTTATAACGTTTCATGCCTAAATAATGCTCAAAGTACATGTGTGAATGAAAGGATACAGTATGCAAGATGTGAGAGAGGAAGAACAGAATGTTAGATGGGCCTGCGTGTCCAATTCTTATCCCATTGAAAATAAAGTTTGTTCTTTCGAATGTCAGTGCTCCGCAACCGTTTTCACTTCGCGGCATACTTAATGTGCCTTTATAAATTCCACAGCTCATAATATTTCAATAGGTGGGTCTGACAAATGTTTTAAAATTCAAAGCAATCTATATAATTTTATTGTGATGTGTGATGGTTATTTGTAAAATTGTACGCGTGTGATTCGTTCAAAATATTTAGTTTGGTATACAATTTTATAGTGTATTCTTCCTGGTATTGGGCACACCAGGCAGGCAACGGTGGCACACTAGTGTTCCGCGGCACACCGGATGTAGAGCGCTGATTTATGTGACAATGTTTCTCTGTGTATTTTTACCATCTTTATATATCAGTACACACAAAATTAAGGTGACTTGGTGAAATTATTGTTTGATGTGCAATAAATATTTCATAATCAATTATTTATAAAAATAAATAAGTCCTACGTTTTCACTATAATGTCCTCCTGTCCATGACAAAAAAAGGATAAAGGGCAAAAATAGTGGAACAGGATCTGTCAATTTGCCCGAACGTTATCTATACGGATAAGTAACTGTATCACTTCAACACATTGCAAAACACCTACTATTAATTAAACTAAATAAAATCCAACTAATTGAGTCGCAATATAGCAACGTCCAGTTCACTGCCCTCCCCTCGGCCCCCCAAAAAGTTAATGTCCTTCTTTTTGCGTTGAATGACACGGTCACCCAATCTAACCCTAATCCAAAGTAAGAGTCAGTAAGAGAATAGATAAACAGCGTTGGAGATCAGGAAGTTCGGGAGAGACAATCTACTACGCCAGAGATCATGGTACATGAAAATAAAGAAGATTTGATGGGCAAAGCAGCAGGGCATATGTATAACCACCAGAAATTGGTTAAGTACATGGGAGCAACAGGCGAATCCTCAAACCTGTTTATATCCCTTCTCAGTTGTCCCCCTGGTAAATGCTCTAGAATCCCAAAGAACGACGTGCCAGTTTTCCCGTTACTTACGCAAGGAATCTTTTTGAAATTGTTTCAGGGGGGCGTTGACAGATTGGAAAGGCAGAAATGTGGGAAAAGCAGGAAGTCTGCCAGGTCGTGGTTAGGATTTCCTTTTCAGAGGATTGGCTGAGTATTTTGTTTCACGGTTCAAATGGTGGAATAAATACTCTATATTATTTGTTATGAGAAGCTTTATGTTGGAAGGAAGAGCGGAGAAGAGAGGAATGGTCATGTTGTTTGTATTTGTTTTAATTTTAATTTTGTTGTTGTTGGACGGTATCAAAGAAAGAGAAAAGACACATTTTCATTAGCAAGAAAATTTTGGGAACGAGGTTTCTTCTTCCCCCTTCGTACTCAATCTCAAGGGCCAGACGTGAGGTACTTGAAAGTTGGTTATCAAAGAATGCAGTAGTCAGTTTGAGGCTATTTGAATCCTCGTAAAACTTTTCCACGAAAGGAACTGGCGTCGGCCATATGCACTTTCTCTTTTCAGCCTATAAGGGGCAACTTCTAACATTTTTTTAAATAACTTTTTTAAGACAAAGTATCCCGTTCAACCCTTGATGGGTTATAATTAAGATATATAGTGTAGTAAATTCAAGATAATGTTCTCATGTTAAACTTTGCATCTGGTTTTATTTATATAGCTCCAACCAGGACCGGCGTTAGTCGTTTCGGGGCCCGATAAGGGCCATTGCGGTTGGGCCCCGTGACTTTTATTTATTTCAGATCAGGTATGAGAATATACACTATTACGTTGAATTAAAAAAAATAATTTCTTGCAGGTAGTACTGTAAATTCTTCCAATATGTTGTTCAAACTAAGCTATTTTGCTTCCTCAAATTATGTAGATGGGGACCTAAGACGCATCAACAGTGAGGACTGCAGTCAGTGACCCATAGCTAAACTGCCTGCATCAGGGTCAGTGAACCAGAGCTCCAAGTGGTGGTCCTGGAAACAGGCTGCATCACTGCAAAAAAAAAAAATATCAACTGAGTAGAACTATCAAAAATATCATCATCAATTGACTAGAACTATCAAAAATATCATCAACAACTGACTAGAACTATCAAAGATATCATCATCAACATTCTCTATTGTACTTCTTGTGGAGTATGGATCTACAACAGCAGCTGCTCTGCTCACAGAAAGCCTGCACGAAGCCTTTGACGTGCACTTGTGGTGGTGGTTTCTGTGGCTATTGGTTTTACATGATAAGATTGCCAGCCCCATGGACAACTTCATGTTAGTCACCTTCTACGACATGCATGAGGCAGCAGAAGTCATGTTATATATTTGTTTCTATAGAGAGCCTTCCCCCCCCCCCCCCCCCCCCCCCCCCCCCCCCCCTCCCCCGAACAACACGGGGCTGTTAAAAAGTATACATTGAGGACAACAACAAAAAACCAATATCTTTCTCATTAAAAGAAAGGAACCTCATGATGATTTTCAAATGGACTTAAAATGTCTGAAAGGGGAAGAACTAGCTTCATTGATTCCATTTTCTCAACCAGCCTACGACCATCCAAATATGCTTACTTAACAGTTTGACAAGTTTGTTTTTCTCCATGAGCTTGGCATATATTTGCGCAATTTCCTAATGTGTAGCATGTTTTTGTAATTCATCCGTCGCAATTTATTTAAATTACTAACATTTCACTTCATTCGTATACTGCTTACGTAGGAAACGAGATCTTTTCTTTGAAATTAAAGTAATTTTCGATAAAATATCACTTAGTTTGTTCCGTTGAGTGTTCACGGCGTCGAAGTCGGAGTCGTGGATTCGGTCGTTTTTAATAGACGGTGTCAGTAAACAATGTCTAACTTCTAAAATTTTGGAGTCGGAAAATGTTCGGCCAACTCCACAACCCAGGTTCTGTTCTGAACTTAGGGAAACAATATGAATTGTTTTGATGTACAGGCAGTTTAAATTGTTCTGCCTTATAAACTATGAACTGTATATTCCCTGCTCATGTCCTTTAAAATTGCATTTATTGTGATATATCCTTACATGTACAAGGGCAGAGACTGACTGGCAGAAAGCAGAGGTGCTGGCCAGGTACTACCATAGAGTTAGTTTTAAGGAAAATCTAGGACAGGCTGAAGTCAACAGAAGAGCAACACTTCTTAAAAAACTCAGTATACTTATCATATTTAAATGCAGATATTACAATGGAAGAAGTTGAAAATACAATAAAGGACAAAACAAATACATCAGCAGGGCATGACATCTTGAGCTATAAAATCTTGACAATTTTCAAAACCTTAACCAGATCGTCACGTGTGATGAATCCGTAAAGGCTAACATTTTTTCATCAACGCCTTTATTTATTTTAACCCTGTTAAAAGTAACTGATTATTAAATTTCTTATCTGTTTATATATACAAATGTATAGTTGATTTAGTCATTTTGAGTGAACTACACCAGTATGTCTCAGTCATTTTAAATACATATAAACAGAGTGTTGCTGTCATTTTTGACGGAGTTTCAAACGTCAATTTATTTGTCGTATTTTTTTTTCACCCTGGTCAAAGTTAGGGAACTATGTCTTAACTTTGCGGTGTCAGGTTGATTAGGGGTTATCTCCCCTTTTGGTTCATTCATTGTGTTTGACCAGTATTGAGATAGGGTCAAAGGTACATAGTTCTGGGCTATGTGCCCATGCGCAGTTTAGAGCGCGAAGAGTTAGACTTCCGTCAGGTAGAGAGGTGAACTGGCTTCTGTGGGACGTGAATGTCCGTTGTATTTTGGGGAAGGAAAATCTTCGAAGTGACTGCGTTGTCAGTTTTCCCCAGTGATTTTCTGTACGTCAGGAATGACGACAGTGTTGTTTCTTGTGTTCTGAGGATTTGTTTCAAGGTAACACCGACTTTATCATTATTACGCATTCGGTTGCAGAACTTGTTAAAGGCTTACCTAGCCTGTGAGAACAGCTCACAGTTCCTATAATGCAGAACCTATATTTTGTGCTCGAGGTAGCCATTTAAGACTATTCGTCTTCATTTGATCAGAAGTCCAGTAACGAAGTTATATATGGTGGAAACCGCAGGTTGGCGGTATATTTATACAATCATTATAGCAGGGATTATGCAACCTGCTTATGAAGAATACACAGCTGACGTCATATCGAGGCCCTGCGTTTCGGCCAATACTCTACAGCATGATAAGATGCAACTGGCGTGTTATGCCAAGTTGAACGACGGCCCTGGTAATATTATTACATGATTTAGGAGCTCGTCTTTTGTATGACGGAGTTATTAAGGTATCTGACACGTTCAGTCAGGGATACCAAAGCGGCATTGTGAACTGTACTTTAAAGGACATACCACTATTGACCATGCCCACATATTTGAATGTTTTCCAGCCTTAGAATGCCTGATATGTACCAATCGATTTTAGTTAACATGATGTACATGATCCTGCTTACATTGACTGTTCCTGTGATACTACTGTTAGTCCTGTGATTAAATGTGTGAACTGTTACCAGTAGTTGCAACCATCATTGGCTTCCGTATGAGTGTGAATGGGTGCATTGTTTAACCATATATGAGCCTAAACGCATTCGCGTCTCTACACACCCATGTCTCACATACTCATCATCATCGTACAAGAACCATGTATGCTGTCAGCGTGAGTGACCTAGTTCTTCACCGCACCATTACACTGTTCAGGTGACATCAACCCGCATACCTGGCCAACTACACATCAACATTAGAGGACCCCATAAAAACACACTAACACAGAGCTATTAAAGTAATATTTTACTGAATTACATCAGTTGGGAGCTCATCAAACGAGCAAAATTCTCTCTTCCTCATAGAAGGTCTGGGAAGATAGTAAGTTCATTATGGCCTTGATAATATCAGCTGTGGTGCTTAATTTCTTAAATTCCTTTGAGGCTCCCTAGAATTGAAGCATCATTCTTACATTCCCATCTCTGCCAAGAGTAATCTTGAGCGAAAGGCGGATACCTTTGAAGACCCTCGGTAGATATTCTGTGTCACGAGCTCGTGAATTATGAGTGTGTCGTGTGTAGATGGTAAACAACACTAGGGGTATGAATAACACGACGCCCTTGTACAGCTCCGTGACATGTAATAGAACATTCACATAAGTCCTGAACATCAATAATATCGTCACGCATGCATTACATCACACTCAGGCTGACACTGTCTGTAGGAAATAACTCATAACAATACTTCCACGGACTGGCTGACTGTCCACACACTAACAATACACACAAAACGTTTCAATGTGCGGCATTCAATCCTCGCACGAATCCATTCACCATACAGGTGTGAATCACTTATCCCAAGTGACTGGCGGCATGCAACATCGCCATATAAACTCTACTTCAATATAGCTACAAGGCGGACAATACTCAACGCCTTACTCCACCGTAGCTACAAAGGCGGGACCAACTCATCGCCTTAATATGTTCTCCATGAACATTACCCAAAGTTCCTCCAGAACACTCCTAGGCGGGAAGACGTCGCCTATACAACAATATGTAAGACATAATTCCTATATTCATAATCACTATATAATATATCATCTATCACATAATACGAGCACCCAGCTCGACCACAAATCACAGCCTCAAGCGCACAGCTCGACTATCAAGCACAGACTCTCACTAGTCACACTCGGGTAATCTCTCAGCCACCCAGACTAGTTCACCAAACACGATTTCTCCATGCGCACGCCCAAGTCACAACATGCTGACATGAAGTCAGACATAAACTCAGTCGCTGAGTTAAACTTAAATATTGACAACCTCAGTGACCCTTACTTCCACTCACTCCATCATCCACCCATGAAACTGCTCTGTGACACTCTGAACTTTTGCCACTGTTGGACCATCCCTGCAGAAGAAGGGGAGAAACCACGTGGCAAATAGTGATTGATGGGTATATAGCAAGTAAGGTGAAGATCTGGTGATGTTTTTTAAAGAACATAATACTTATTACACAAAATTCAATATCAAATTTGATATCCTGGGTCTATTGCTTTTTGTTTGCATGTGGGTTTTTACAATTTTATTTATTATTATTATTTTGACAGTCACACAACATTGGGTAATTTTGATTTGCTTTATTTGCAATGATTGTGTGGCAGGGCAGTTACTTGTGTTATCATTGAGGGTTCGGCCTCTACAGGTAAGGGTATGTTAGCAGAATGGACGCTTGTCTGTTGCATTTCCTACTGCTGTTGTAGCTGCTGTGCATATAACGCCTGTTGTTTTTGCTGTCGTTGCAGTAGTGGATACAACGCTTGTTGTTGCTGCTGCTGTTGTTGCTGCTGTTGTTCTTGACTTCTATTTATTATAGTTATTATGCCTGTCTGCTTTCACCAAGAAAGAAGGGCAGGTCACGGTGCCAATTAGTATGTTATGTGGCAGGGCAGGTTACGGCATCAATTAGTTATATTAATTGTTATATTCAATTAGAGTTAATCTTTCATATGTTGTTATGGTTCAAGTGCTAACTGGCCTTCCGCCAGAGATGGTAATACTTGACCTTTACTCATTTTTTTTCTTCCTTCAAGCTTTGATCTTTCCTTTAAGTTTGGTGATAAGCAAAACAGTTTCAGCACAACAACATATATCCAAAATAAATTACTGTAAATTTCCACAAACAGCAATTCAGTAGACAATTATATTAAAGTTTATTGATGTCATTAGACAAACAATGTAAATTTCAAAAAATGATGGTTGTTTATCCAAAATGAAAAATATATAATCCAACTGAATAATATACACACTCGTCTACTCAAAAAAAAACGTGTCTTGATATCCTCAAAGACGAAGTTCACCTAACGCTATCTGTAAAAATCCTCTAGTCTAAAATCATGGAATCCATGGAATCATAAATCCTGAAATCACTGAATATCGCCCACATATCTTCTATTTATACTATTTCTTCTTTTTTCCCGCCTTTTTCCACAAGTCCCGTTCTTATTTTCACCCGTTACAATTTCTGCACACGTCTCTCTGTTTTCGACCTTTTGCACACGACTTTCTGTTATTTCGACTTTTTCTCACACTGGTGATCTTTTCCAACTTAATAATTGGATTAAAAAAAAAACACCAGAACACACAAACTTTCATTTCCCACTTTCCGCGCATAAAACCCATTCATTATTTTTATCTGGGACTGACCTACGTTTACCCTGTGTTGAGGGCGCATCATGGGGCGAAGCGATTTGAAAAAGTATATTTGAAGAGATGGCTCTGCACCATGATGTGCCTCACCAAAACACAAAATAACTATGATCATTTACTATAACTACACACGGTTACGAAACATGACGTGGTGTGCATATTTACGGGTAGAACACAGAGTGTCGGCTTGTGTGGCGTGGTCCACTTATCTAAGCGTAGAGAATTCTACTTACAAAGTGTGTATAAGATATCAAGCAGAAATCAAGTGTGATTTTAATTCATTATGGGACAAACCCATCTTATCAGGATGTGTGAAATTCAGCTTAAGAGTTAGGCTTGATTAGCCAAAAGAGATGTTTGAAGATATGTCAAGGTTATCATAACCGTCATGCAGAGACATGAATATTAAAGAAAAAATATAATCGCCGACTGAAAAGGAAATGTGCAAGAAGGCACCAAGTTGTAATTAATATTAAAAAAAGAAGATATAATATGTCAAGAGGACTTTGCAAGAATATAATATATGGATGAAAATTATGAATATGCTATGGAAGCACGAAGAGATTAGTCTTGATAGCAAGAAGAATTGTCCCGATGTATGGACTCATTGATAAACAGTGTATTGAAGGAGAGAATTGATATTTAAATGAAGATGTCAAACTTTATTAGAGCAATGTGTAGCTCATGCAAGTCTCTATGTTGAATAAAAAGGTGAAAGTCGTTTAAAACAGAAGTCTTCCATGAATGATTAAAAGTTGGGATTATGAGTGTGAACATATTAACAGTTAACAGTTTCTGACAGTTGGTTTAGTAAATACGAATCTGAATATAAACCAGAACGATTATCCATAAAAGTTGTGGCCAGAGTTTTTGGTGGCAATATTTATACTAATTAGAAAAACCCTAGACAACATTCAGACAAGAAAGGAATTGTTCTTAACAGATGAACCCACGCGAATTCATGGGGGCCAAGGTCCGGTAGCCACCACAACAAATCTATGCCACATTGTTCAAGACTGTCAATAATTTAGCAATTCAAATACTCAATGTATTGAGAAGATTTAATCAAGAACAGTATTTCAAACAAATATTCAAACTAAAACGGTTATCGGAACTTCAAGGACAAGGCGCAACCTTGGAACAGTAAGCAGATGTCAAGGTTCGGGACGATCAAGTTGAACTGGAACATGGAATCAACAACTGTTATCAACAAAGAAAGGGTCTAGAATTAATCATTGCTGCGAAACTAGAGTACCTTGACCGTCAAATGTTTAACCGGCATCACGAAGCAGAGTGACGTCATATGCAGATGTTTCCAACCGTCGTAGTCCAACATTCTTCCAGAAGTGAACTCAATAGAATTTTTTACCATCATCAATCTTCAATCAACAAGTCGATGCCGTCTTTACCCATTATCAAAATTCGTGAGACCAGCTTTACATGTGGATTATACATGCAGGGATTTAGCTGAGGTCTTTCCTTGGTTGTTCAAACAGTCCAAGGCCACGTTTAAGAAGGACATTTTCTTGAGTCACTGGAGATAAGTATTGTATTCAATGTCGATGTGTTGTCTGAGCATTTAGACACCCTTACGTCACCCTATCTTTGCTGATCGCAATCTTGTATTATTACATTACATGTCTATGTATTTATCGCATTTATATATTGCGGGAGGATGGTATGGGCTTATTATTTCTGTAACTTTTTAGGGAGATCCAGAAATTGTAACGTATCTGTAGGGTTTTATTTAATGTATTGTCAAAGAATCCAGTGAGTACACTGAAGAGTATCAGTCTTTGATAATTCATTAAATATATTAAATAATTGTTTAGTTGTTTCGTGCAAGAATCGCGTCCATTTTTTTACCTCCTTATTTATGTAAATAGGTCAATGTTTATACGTTTGTCAACTATCTCCATCTTGTCTTATTGTTGCATTTAAATACGACTTTCTGTATTCGTACGTTAATTTTCTGTCTTGTTTAATTTCTTAATATTGTTATATATATTTTCTTTCTTTTATCATTTGCGTCCTTGTTATATTTAGTTTCCTTATATTCGTTGTGGAATGTGCTGTGATTTGATTACAATCATCATCATCTTTGGCTGTGTCATCCATCTTCATTAACACTTCACATTGCTCTTTACATTAATTTATTTGACATTACATATATATATATATATTACAAATAGGTATCGTTATTGGTATTAGTGGTTAAATAATACTCCATAAAACAGAAAAATTTACCTACAAACATGTCATCCTTAGAGGATTTTCGACAGGAAGGTATAAGAAGAGGCTTATCAGGTGTTGAACTAGATGATTATGCAGATACCAAATATGAAAAACATGTAGCCCACATAGAGAGAATAGCGGAACGGGAACTAAGAGCTAAGGAGTTGGCTCAGAAAGATAAAGATCGTGACCATGAAATAGCCTTACAGAAAATAAAAATGGAGGCAATGGCGAAAGAAGAGAAAATAAAAATGGAGGCAATGGAGAGAGAGCATAAAATGAAAATGGAAGCTGCTGCTCTGGAACGAGAAGCAATGGAGAAAGAAGAGAAAATAAAAATAGAGGCAATGGAGAAAAAAACAGAAAATGAAATTAGAGGCAATGGACAAAGAAATTGAAATAGCAAAGATCCAAGCTCAGTCTTCTGGCGAACACTCTAGATCATACAATGATCATTCTTCTTGGCTACCAAAATTCAAATTACCTCATTTTATCGAGACTCGTGACTGCATCGATAGTTTTTGGGAAAAATTTGAGATGAAAGCCAATGATATGAAAATACCAAAAGATCGCTTTAGTAATTTATTGTCGGATCATTTAACATGTAATTCCATGAGATGTTTCATGCAAATAGATCAACAAAGTCGATTAGACTTTTATATTGTTAAACAGGCTATTTTAAGAAAAATTCAACTTACTGAAGAAGGATTTAGAGAAAAATTTCATAAAATATTACCTGATAAGAAAGCTGATTTCGGAGAATTCATCTCCTCTATTAAGCTATACCTTAATCGTTGGATTGAGTTGGCAGATATTCCTAAAACTCATGAGGGTTTGATTGATTTGGTGTTAAGAGACAAAGTTCTCTCGGCAAGTAGAGGTGGCACAAAGACTACACTGACAAACAACATTTTTCTTTCTTATATAAGAATAAGTGTTCTTAGGTCAGTTTCTTGCGCTGATTTCAAATCTGAAATCCGTTTATCTCTATCACGTCGGGTTCTTAAGATATTTGTGAATAAATATATTTTTGGGAAACCGTTATTTGCTCCGTTTCATTTTTACTATATAACTTATTAAAAATTAATAAAATGCAAAATAATTCTACTTTTTATACTGCCCATTCAGAAATAATTCTGAGCGAAATATGGCTTCTAGAAGTTGTAGAAATTCGGCTGATCTGTTCTGTTACGTGTGCGGATATTTTACCGATCGTGTTCACCAGAAAAACTTTACACCATTACTAAAGAAAGCATATGAACTTTATTTCGATTCGAAAGTTGATGATGCAAATAAATCTTAGAAGCCAAATGCTGTTTGTTTGACTTGTGCAAATACATTGGCAGGTTGGTTACGAAAATCGCCGAAGCATAAGTCGATGCCTTTAAGAGTTAGTAATATGGCGTAAAGACAAATCACGCTACTGATTGTTACTTCGACAAATATCCATGGTTTCACTTTTAAAACTAGAAAGTCTGTGGTTTATCCTATTGAATCGGTTTCGAAACCAGTGCCTCATGATCCAATCACGTGTCCGATCCCAGTTCAGAACAACATCCTTTGGACGTTGAACCATCAGAAAATGATAGTTTACCTGCTTTAGAAACTAATTCTGACTCGGATTATATACCGGTGAATGATGGTGTTCACTTAATTAACCATTCAGAATTTTCAGATCTAATACGTGATCTCGCTCTTACCAAAGGACAAGCGGAATTACTCGGTTCGCGACTCAAAGAATGGAATCTTTTAGCGCCCAATACTCCGATATCTAAATTTCGTCATAGACACAGAGAACTTGTTCAATACTTTGAGATGGATGATGACATTTGCTATTGCAAAGATGTAAACGGTCTAATGGTGCACCTCGGTCATGAGCACATAGTCAACGAATGGCGACTTTTCATCGACTCTTACAGCCGTGTTATTGGACATTTATTTTCATATTCCAGTCGCCCACTCTGTTTATGGAAGAAATTTATGACAATATACTTTTGGCAAAAATAAAGTACAATGACTACCAATGGCGGATATGTGGAGACCTAAAGGTCATTGCAATTCTCACGGGCATGCAGACTGGGTATACTAAATTTTGTTGCTTCCTATGTGAATGGGACAGCCGCAACAGACAGAACAAAGGTGTGGTCAATCGTATGCAGCTCGGGCATAAAA
Source organism: Oreohelix idahoensis (assembly GCA_024509875.1). Taxonomy (NCBI): domain Eukaryota; kingdom Metazoa; phylum Mollusca; class Gastropoda; order Stylommatophora; family Oreohelicidae; genus Oreohelix; species Oreohelix idahoensis. Next base: position 199,971 of record JAMPIV010016370.1, read on the forward strand.
ATGTAATACACGATTGACAGCATCATTTTACCACCGTTAATAAAGTTTTCATGAAGAATTTCGTAAAAGCGTTAGATAAAACGAGCAAAGCTTTCACTTATCTTCGAGAAAAGTTTCCGCAAGTTAGCGGTGCAAAGATAAAGGAAGGTATCTTTGTAGGACCTCAGATTAGGAAAGTTATTGCAGACAAACAATTCGAGAACTTGTTACATGGTAGTGAACTTCGCGCATGGATGGCATTCAAATCGATCGTCGATAACTTTCTGGGAAATCACAAATCTGTCGACTATGTGCATATTGTTAAGCAGTGCATAGATGCATACAGAATTATGGGCTGTAACATGTCCCTCAAAATCCATCGAGACTTTTTCCCTGACAACCTTGGCGAAGTCAGCGATGAACATGGAGAACGATTCCATCAAGAATCGCCGTAAATGTTATCAAGGACGGTGGAGTGTATTTGCTTCATCGCGATGTACCACATGCCATTCACCGACGAGTCGATGCAAAGAAATTATAAGTACTTCTTGTACAAATGATGTTGTAATACTGTATGCTTTGTTAAAAAACTTCAATTGCGTATTTCTAGAGATCCCGACCTGATAGAGAAAAACGGTTTGCAGATTACAGCGCATTGACATAGAAATGATATGAATTTTTTTTGTTAGCCAGTGCTATTAATGAATGTGAGAAACTCGGTCGACAGTATGTCGTTGCCCATTCAGACAGAGATATCAAGAGATCTACGCCGGATGATTCTGTACCAGTTTGTGCTGCCTATCATGACCATGGAGACTACCGTCAGCGTTCTAATAGTACAGATGGTAGAAATAGGTTTGATTTCGGATCCTCTAATAGAGGAAGGTACACTAGAAGGCATTCACCTTCACCATATGGGAGAAATAGGTTTCGTAATTTCTCCAACAGGGGTCGTGGATATCACAATGGTAGATGGGGTGATGATATCCATTACAAAGGGTACAGACAATCTTCCAGTGAGATGATAGGTTTGATGATGATCAAAATAATAATGAGGTAGACAATACTAGAAAGGCTAGTAACCAAATTGGTAATCGACATGAAAGCAGAACCAAACGCCATGCCAATATTTGCGCGGAACATAGTAAGAGTGATACAGATCAAGCTAATGCATGTGTGTCCTATGCATCCACCGACGATAATATAGAAACACATCATGCCAATATCACTGTTACAGATACTATATACAATGAGAACTGTCCAGGTTGTAAATTTTTATTTTAACCTAATGGTAGAATAATATTGAGTTGTAGTCATGCGTTACCCACTCTAATGTCAATCTCTGCTACTGATAAATTGGATGTGCAGCATGGGTTGGTAAATGGTAAACCTGTCTCTACTATTCGGGACACATGATGCACAACGATTGGCATACGTCGTTCTTTAGTTGACGACACAGCTCTTACTGGGCGTTACATGAAGTGTATTATGTTTGGGGGAAATATTGAGTTATACCCAACAGCAACTGTATCGTTATGCACACCACTCTTATCAGGCCAGGCTGAGGTATGATTGTTGCCTGAACCACCAGTTGATCTTATAGTGGGAAATGTGGCTGGTGCTGGAGAATGTTCCCAGTCTAACATTGAAAAATGGACTCACCACCACCCATTGGGCGCAAAGGCTTCGAGTATATGCACGGACACACATATCCATGATACATATATTGGTTGTACACCGGTTTCATGCAATACCATTCGACATTCTCATCGTAGATCATCTCCATATTCGGTTAAGAGAAATACCGGACGTACTATTATGGTCCGTGATATTCCTTCTGGAGCCAAATGGTGGTCGCTCAGAAAATGAGTTCTTTATGCTGGACATGTTCAACACGTCAATGTCGCACATAGTGGCAATTCTTCCACTACTGTGGCATTTATTCGTTTCCGCTCTACATCAGATGCCAACAGAGCTGTTAAGCTCATGCATATGTCATCATATGCTGGCCATAACTCGATGTTCGATTACATCGTCATCTTTGACATCACATTGATTACTCTACACCACGCACTTTATTGTTGTGTTCTTGGGTGCATTTCTTTTCTGGACCGGATGGTTTACAACATTTCTGGATTATTTCTACAATAGTTCTATCTTAATTGAACTTGAACTGTCAACGATTCTCATATTTACTACTATCGTACGACTAGATATATCATCCTCTGCTTCATTGTTTTTCATCATTTTTCGTCATATCTGACTTTGCCTCCCTATCTGCACAATTGTCTGCTTTGACGTGCAAGGGTGTACCATTAAAAGTACAATGATCAGACAATGCAAATCGTTCATTGAATATAATAAAATCTTCATTCTCAAAGCATCCTATTTTCACGATTCCTGATGCTAGTAAAATTTTCTTTCTCAGAACGGACGCTTCAGGCACGGGCATAGGTGGCTGTTTGATGCAACTGTGGGACGACAAGCTTTTTGCTTGCATTTAAATCAGCAGGAAGCTTCTTCCAGCAGAACAACGATACGCGGCTGGTGAGAGGGAATTGCTTGCCATCGTCTGGTCTATTTCAAAGTTGTCCAAATACCTACTCGGTTGCAAGTTCATCCTTCAAACGGATCATGTGCCATTGACTGCACTCAAAACCAAAACGTACAACAACCCAAGACTACACCGCTGGTTCCTTTTATTACAAGAATTCCACTTTGATATCAAACCAATTCGTGGGTCCGATAATTGGCTAGCAGATCTGCTGTCCAGGTGGTCTGAGGACAATTACTGATACTATACTGAAAATCCTGAATACATAACTGCTCATTTGCAGTTATTCACAATAATCGGGAAAAAAGATGTTCAGATTGACATACGCTCGGATCTCGTATCATTTATTAGCTGTTTTTCTTACTGATTACTCTACGGCAGTTTACATTTCAAGAGTTGACCTACTTGGCCAATATTTCTATAATCATATAACATGGATAGACATTACACTCCGTATTGACATAAGTGTACAGCATATACAGACGTCACTGTGCACCCACAGAAATGACATACGGACTCACTCGCATATAGAAAATGATACACAGTAAAGTCTACTTGTAGAAAGTGAGGACAAACTTTGGAACTTAGAATTTATAACTTATAAGTAGTGTATGCATGTTCAACATAGATAACATTTATTGATGTTTTGTTTGCACTTTTAATCGGTTTTGATCTAAATTAATCGGTTTTAATCGAAATTAATCGGTTTTAATCTAAATTAATCGGGATTGATCGGTATTTACTTAATAACTTATCCAGCGTTCACCCGAGGTAAACGCTCGCGGGACGAGGGGTAATGTTGAGCGCGCATCATGGGGCGAAGCGATTTGAAAAAGTATATTTGAAGAGATCGCTCTGCACCAGGATGTGCCTCACTGTAGCGGGAGGTTATTTAAAATTATTTATTTATGTAAGATTATGCCAGTAAAGAGTTCTGACCTTACAAGTAATACCCCAGTCTTAGAAATAAGCACTGGTGTATTGTTATTATAAAAATCGTCAGACTGTGAAAACCCTGGCCCAGTTGGTAAGAAGTAGTACCAGGATTTAAGGTGTCTCCTCCCTGTGACTATCTTATGATTACTATATTCTAGGGGATAATTAAAATGAACATTCACTTTAACCACACTGTAAGAAGTGAAAAATTCCTCAGGTACAGTTAAAATATTTTAATATTTACACTAATATTCTATTACTGCTAGTTGGAACAGAGCATTGAAATATATATATATATATATATATATATATATATATATATATATATATATATATATATATATATATATATATATAAAATTAAGTCACACAATTGTTATTATTGTCTATTTAGACTGCAAGATCTTGGATAAGAAAGTTACTGACAACTGCATTCATTTTAAATATATCACTGTTCTTAGTCCTCTGATAAATGTCATCACTTGACTATTTGCTGTGTTTCATATATTGTGGTAGTCAGTGTCCTAAGTGACACTTATCTGACTCTTGATCCTGCTGACACGGACTGTCCGTTGCATATATCAGTATCGGTAGACCCAGCACTAGGGATGCCGAAGACCAGTCGAAGTTCACTCTTTGGGGTCCTGCACGTGTGTGGGATTGCCTCTGATGAACCACACAGGTTTCTGATACTGGACAGCCTGGTTTGAGTTATTTCATGGAACCTGAAACATCATATTAGCCTTGGCTAGTATCTGGCTAGACTTGTAGCTGACTAGCACGGAGCACAGATGTCAGACCAGTCAGTCATCAGATGTCACCGTTATACAATCATAGTAAGTAAGGACATCATTTCAGTGATATAGAAATATTAACATTTCAATTAATTGTAACTGACTAGCACATAGGTCAGACTAGTCAGTCATCAGATGTCAAAGTTATACAGTCATAGTAAGTAACATCATGTCAATGATACAGAATTAATATTAACATTATCAGTAATAACCATCATCTGGTTTGTTCCTCTCCTGTACATCCTTTCATATTCTATAACTTGATCTTCCCAAATCACTTCAGGTACAAATTCAAATACTAATGAAATTCTTAGCATCTACACAAATTTAATACATAAATAAAGAGAGTGACCAAGCGATCAAGTAGCTATCTTCGGTAGTACAATTACATAGTTTTGGAATTGAAACCTGGCTGTGGAACACTCCATTTTACCAGCTGTAAATGGGTACTCAGTTGTGCGCTCAAACTAGGGAAGGCAAAGGCAGCGAGGAAGGGGACTAGTCACCTAACCTCGTAAAAGCGGTATCTTATATGCTGAAGCTTCTTACAATTCATTTCCCTATGACAATCTCTGGTCATGAGACTGCCTTTATCTTCGTAAGCGATAATGCATTTAATATCGACGAGATACAGCATTTAATATAATAAATATTTTCTATTTGGCTGTGGGGCTAGTTTTGATACGTTTTTGTACAAGCAACCATCTTCCACTAAGCACATGAATAAATCATATTAAAATAACAATACGTTATATCAATGAATATTATACAGGCATATTTTGTGAATTCTATATGAACCTGAAATAAAAGAAAAATATTATACACGGTAGTTATCATAATTTCGCTTACCCTCAGACTTCAGATACTGGACTGAAAAATGTTTCTGGCGGTCCGCTCACAATTCATATGGGATATGGGTAGTGGCGAAACTCTGCCTCCAGTCTGTCTCAAACCTTTTTCGTTGTGTCCGTCTCCAGTTTACCGATCCGCTACTTATACGCATCACGCGGCCGTATCGGAGAGCAGTGACGTCACAGCCTAAGACTAGGCCTGAAAAATCTTTCCCGAACAGCGATTTCAGCCGATCTGTGCGTCGACTGAAACTTCTCCTTTCTCATTCTCGGCTTACATATTGTCCATACTGTTCCATCTTATCTTGTTTTATATAGCCGATATCTCTCTATATTCCTATCCATGTAATTTCCCAGACTGTTATTTGTTGATTTTAATATTTCGAACAGAAGTGGGTTACAGGCTTTTCAGTGTAACTGTGAGCAGCCGAAATACGCATATATCTCCGTAAAGGATAACTTCCTACCGTTTCTTCTTATATACAGTTATGCACAATCCTTTCCTGTACTAAACTGTAAAATCCTTTTCATAATGGTTCCCTTCTGCTTTTATTTATCGTGGGCGATTTACTCTGTCTGATACACATTTTGCTAATCCATCGCCATTTTGAAACCGGTCAATCGATCGTTGACGGGTTTATAAATCTACATGAACCCGTTTGCAATGACTTAAACAATTTTGCGACACTCACCAAAACACAAAATAACTATGATCATTTACTATAACTACACACGGTTACGAAACATGACGTGGTGTGCATAGTTACGGGTAGAACACAGAGTGTCGGCTTGTGTGGCGTGGTCCACTTATCTAAGCGTAGAGAATTCTACTTACAAAGTGTGTATAAGATATAGATTTCGAAGCAGAAATCAAGTGTGATTTTAATTCATTATGGGACAAACCCATCTTATCAGGATATGTGAAATTCAGCTTAAGAATTAGGCTTGATTAGCCAAAAGAGATGTTTGAAGATATATCAAGGTTATCATAACCGTCATGCAGAGACATGAATATTAAAGAAAAAATATAATCGCCGACTGAAAAGGAAATGTGCAAGAAGGCACCAAGTTGTAATTAATATAAAAAACAGAAGATATAATATGTCAAGAGGACTTCGCAAGAATATAATATATGGATGAAAATTATGAATATGCTATGGAAGCACGAAGAGATTAGTCTTGATAGCACGAAGAATTGTGCCGATGTATGGACTCATTTATAGACAGTGTATTGAAGGAGAGAATCGATATTTAAATGAAGATGTCAAACTTTATTAGAGCAATGTGTAGCTCATGCAAGTCTCTATGTTGAATAAAAAGGTGAAAGTCGTTTAAAACAGAAGTCTTCCAGGAATGATTAAAAGTTGGGATTATGAGTGTGAACATATTAACAGTTAACAGTTTCTGACAGTTGGTTTAGTAAATACGAAACTGAATATAAACCAGAACGATTATCCATAAAAGTTGTGGCCAGAGTTTTTGGTGGCAATATCTATACTAATTAGAAAAACCGTAGACAACATTCAGACAAGAAAGGAATTGTTCTTAACACCCTGTCAGAGCAGTAACTGCCAACTGAACTTTGAATGATACTGCGTTTTGTTTAAAAAGTCTTATTTTCTTTTGAGCTCTGTCATTCTTATATGTAGCATATTATAGCACGTATAAATGCTTAGCGAAGAAGTAGCAGGGATAATGCTAGCTTGGAAGGCCATGCGGTGACATACGACCCGGGCTTCACATATGTATCCCAGATGGAGACATGTGCGTACTATCAACTAACTACTTCATGCTAGTGACTTTTATAAACGACTAACCTATTGGTAGAGGCTCTCAGAAAAGAAAGAAAAAAAACAATTTTTGTTCGTAAAACGAGGGTTCCCAGCATATTTATAATGCGTAAAACGGGGGATATATAAAATTTGTTAATAAACTTCGCCATTGAACAGTATTGACGTACACTACTTCTTAACAATATCAATATGTACGACGCTGTGAATTAGTCATCACCATAATGTTAACATACTTAATGCTAACATTTAAAAAAAAATTGCATACGATTTTCATCGGTTGTGCAAACAACACAAATAAAAACAAAACAAAAATAATACGTTTGCAATATTCAGCAGAAGTGACTAATATTCATTAAGTATTTAACAATCTTAAATGTAGTAGCTGCAACGAACATCAGCCTAACAGCATAGAACTCATGGTCAAACATCAGACCGTGGGACGCAAAAAATGTAATATATATATATACTGTTCAAAAAAAGAAACGCAACATTATTGTTGTGGTAATGGACACCAAATTTCAAACTTGTACCAAAATTTTATTTTACGGAATTAATGTTTCAATCTTGGCATGAAGAAACTTTCAGACTTTAACAATGAAATGATGTTCATTAAATTTGGTTTGGACTTTTATTCTTTGCGACTGAGGCCTCCGTTTTAGTAAGGTGTATGGCCTCCTCTGGCCTCTAACAGAGAACGACATCTCCTTGGCATGGATCGATTAGCCGTTGGATTTGTTGTTGTGGGATGGCTGCCCACTCTTCCCGCAGTGCAAGAGACAACTGTCGGAGATTGGCTGGAGCCACGTCTCGCTGGCGGAGTCGTCTGTCAAATTCATCCCATAAGTGTTCAATGGAGTTCATGTCTGATGACATGGCTGGCCACGGAATGGTCTGGGCGTTGTTGTCAGCAAGGAACTGGGTGGTGAGTTGTGCCACATGAGGTCGAGCGTTATCTTGCTGAAAAATCGACCCTCGTGCAGCCAGAAGTGGAAGGACGTGAGGACGAAGAATTTCAGCGACGTATCGTTGGGCATTCAGGCGTCCTTCAATTTGCACCAGGTCACTTCTTTCCATGAAGTTGATCGCCCCCACATCAGTACACCTCCACCACCATGTGGAGGAGCCTCATCAACGCTGTTCTGGGCGTAGCGCTCATGGACTCTGCGGTAAACTCTTCTCCGTCTATCGTGTCGCTGGAACACAATAAAGGATTCGTCACTAAACCAAACCCGTCTTCAGTCATTCCCAACGGTCCATTGACGATGCTGGTTCGCCCACTGCAGTCGGTTCTGGCGATGCCGGTCCGTAAGAACAGGACCTCTGTAGGGTCTTCTAGCCCAAAGACCAGAGTCGTGCAGCCGGTTCCTGACCTTTTGATCTGAAATTCGACAAGCTGCTGACATTGACTGGACTGTGGAGAACGCAGATGCAAGTCGATTCCTGAGGTGACGCAGCCGTATGAAGCGGTCTTCGGCAGGAGTTGTGACTCTGGGTCTTTCACTGCGCGGCCGGTCTGCCACTGAGCCAGTTTCTTGAAATCGCCTCCAAAGGCGACTAATGGTGCTTCTAACCACATTAAATTATCTGGCTACTACACTTTGTGACTGTCCTGTCTGTAAACGTCCAATGATGATGAGTCGTTGTTCTGTAGTGAGATGAGCCATACTCGCGCATTGAATTTTCAACTGAATTTATTCGAGGAGCGTCAATCTTTTATAGGCATTCAATAATATGGTCAGAGAGTTTTGTGTTCAGTAAGTTTCACGGGATTCTCATGAACCTGTCACGAGTTATTGTCAAAAATGTTGTTTTGACCTTGACCTCTTTCATGACCTCACGAATCATGAGGTGAGTACAATTCAGGTAACCACGAGAAGATAATGACCAGGTGGACACAGTCAATAGGTTGGACAGTATATATATATATATATATATATATATATATATATATATATATATATATATATATATATATATATATATATATATATATATATATATATATATATATATATATATACGCCTTGTGGCGTCTTATTATATATATATATATATATATATATATATATATATATATATATATATATATATATATATATATATATATATATATATATTATGACATGGGAATGTACATACATGGCAATGTTAATCTTACAAACTTTGCTAACAGTGCGGAGTCATCTGTTGAGCCAGAATATGGGTGCTTCGTTTCTGTGCGAAATTCAGTGTTGTCTGGAATGTTCATACTTTCGTGGTCACTCTCGGGATCTGCTGTGTCAAGGTCAGATTCGTGTCTCAATGGAGGTGATGGAAGAATAATATCATCTTCCTTAAGTGTGCATGTAGCGCTGTCTGCGTTTTCTTCATTAGACGGTGCTGTGTGTCGAGTATCATTATCTTCAGTATACTGGTTGTTGTAAATTGCTCTACTGTGAATCACTTGCAGGGGCGTCTCAGCTTCACTATCCCACTGTTCATCAGAGTGGTAGTTGCTTGTTGAAGGTTGTTCATTTCTATAGTAATGTTATTGTATATATCGTGGTGTCAGGGTGTTCTGGAGTAACTTGCTCGGCCTGTAACCTCGTATTTCGATATTCCAGTCTTTCGCGTAACTCAGTGTGGGGAATATCGTCTTCACTGTCGGATGTGCGTGGTTCAGTGACTGTGCTACCTTGATAATTTGTCTGCCTGGCCGACTGTCTTACTCCTGTTCTAATGTATCTAGACGATGTGTGGGTGTTCAATGGGTCATGTACCTGACTTGACCTGTCAACATCTGTTTGTGTAGCGACAGAAATCATCTTTATTTCATTTACTTGCAGTTTGTGCATTTCTCTAGGTTGACTATTGATCACGGGAGCCCATTCCGTCTCATTTGATTTCATAAAACCGAGCTGGTGATGTCTGTTAAGTGGTTTTCTCCATTGTTTTAGAGATCTGATATGTGCCGTTACTCCATCTTCTAGTGTTATCATACATGTTTGTTGGTCAGTCGTTGTAACATTATTTACTTCCCATATCTTTCGTTGTTTATTCCATTGATAAAATTTCTGACTGCAATGAGACAATCTCTTTTCTTGAGACTGTTCCAGTGGCTGTCGACAGTGGCTATGCGACCCGTTTTGTTGCTGTTGTCTCGATACTTGATCTGGGATCTTCTATTGTAGTTATGTGGTGCGCTCTCCGGCAATATGTATTGTTGCTCTCGGGTTCTCTCCGGCAATATGTATTGTTGATCTCTGGTTCTCTCAGGCAATATGTATTGTTGATCTCTGGTTCTCTCAGGCAATATGTATTGTTGATCTCTGGTTCTCTCCGGCAATATGTATTGTTGATCTCTGCTTCTCTCCGGCAATATGTATTGTTGATCTCTGGTTCTCTCCGACAATATGTATTGTTGCTCTCTGGTTCTCTCCGGCAATATGTATTGTTGCTCACATATCTGTGTCTGTTCATTAGCCATCTCCGAAATGTGTTAGAATCGCCCGTGAAGAAGGTTATAACCGATCGAATTTGGTTATATTTATTATAGTGATCTACATTGGATAGCGTGTCTGTTATCATTGTGGGTTCGGCCTCTACAGGTAAGGGTATGTTAGCAGGATGGACGCTTGCCTGCTGCATTTTCTACTGCTGTTGTAGCTGCTGTGCATACAACGCCTGTTGTTGTTGCTGTTGTTGCAGTAGTGTATACAACGCTTGTTGTTGCTGCTGCTGTTGTTGCTGCTGTTGTTCTTGACTTGGATTCATTATAGTGATTATGCCTGTCTGCTTTCACCAAGAAAAAAGGGCAGGTCACGGCGCCAATTAGTATGTTATGTCTCAGGGCAGTTACTTGTGCGCAGGTCACGGCGCAAATTAGTATGTTATGTGGCAGGGCAGGTTACGACATCAATTAGTTATATTGACTGTTATATTCAGTTAGAGTTAATCCTTCATATGTTGTTGTGGTTCAAGTGCTAACTGGCTTCCGCCAGAGATGGTAATACTTGACCTTTACTCATTTTTCTTCTTCTTTCCAGGTTTGTTCTTAACTTTAAGTTTGGTGATAAGCAAAACAGTTTCAGCACAAAACCGTATATCCAAAAAAATTACTGTAAATCTCCACAAACATCAATTCAGAAGAAAATTATATTGGAGTTTATTGATGTCATTAGACAAATACTGTAAATTTCACAAAATGATCGTTGTTTATCCAAAATGAAAAATATATAATGAAACGGAATAATATACACACTCGTCTACTCAAAAAAAAAACAAACGTGTCTTGCTATCCTCAAAGACGAAGTTCACCTAACGCTATATAGATAGCTATTGTCCTTTGCACTTGGTTTTAACTTGTATTAGTGGTTTTTTTAAAAATCTCTTTGCTTTTCCCTGTCCTGTGAGTAGTTAATGGGTTTGCTAATTTTTTTGGTTTTATTTTTTTTTATGATTCATTAGTTTTTGTTGCATAATTTCTATTTGGTTGAATGTCTTTTCTGAAATACTAACCTTATATGTTTTCCTTTGTTTTATGAAACATCTTTTAATTATTGATTGGGCATCTCTTGGGGCATCTATACTTAAAACCTTATCACCCGTCATGCCTATATTGTGACTTCTATAGTAAGTTTTTAATTTTAGCCTTTGCTGTTCGTACTTTTTACAATGGATCAGGTAGTGGTCTATGTCATTCTCTTCCTGACATTCTTGGCAGTAAGGTTCCTCTATCATAAAGTATGCTGCACCGAGACGGAGACGCCACAGTTTTCTGTTCGATGTTATCTTTAATTCTTCTCTGACCTGGCACGTCCTTGTTGGTTTTTCAGCAGTTTGAACGCATGTCTGCTTTTTCTACTGTTCTTCCATGTTGTCTTCCATTCCTCGTTTATAGTTAGCTTCACTTGGCTCTTGATCTCCGACCTTCCCAGTCCTGCTCTTATATTTTTTTTACTCATTCTTCCATTCTTGGCGTTCTGGTCTGCCAACTCGTTACCAGCTATACCTATGAGTGCTGGAACCCCTCTAGCCTCACACTACATTCTCTGTTCCCTAGTGATGTATTAATTGCTAGAATTTCTTCCTTTATGTCTGGCCGGCTACATTTACCTGGGTGTTCTAGTGTTTGTAGTGAAGATAGTGAGTCTGTAAATATCGTAACAGCTTCTGGTGGGTTATCTTCACTTATTTCTAAACTTTTTTTAAATTGCTACCATCTCTGCGTTACAAATTGAAGCCCCTTCAGTTATACTGTAGCTTTTTTAAATTCCCCATTGCGGTATTACAACTCCTGCACCTAGTTGCCCACTATCGCCCTTGGATCCATCAGTGTAGACGGCCAGACTTTTTTTAGTTAGTTGATCTATGACCTTTCTACTTATCATTTTCTCTTCCTTATCTTCTATGTTTTGTTTGATCTTTTCATTAAGTGAGTAGTCTATGATTGGTGTTTTTAGTTCCCAGGGTGGTATTTTGCTTCTATATTTATTACTATTTTTAATTGTGTTTCTTCTTCTTCCTTCTTCCTCGTTCGCCCTGAAAAGGACGGTGGTTGCGTTGTGTCTGTTTACGCCGTAGCTGTGATATCTGCACCTTTCGGTCGACACATCCGACTTCAGCACAGCATTTTTTAGGGACCGGGTTTGCCTTCCCATTGCGATCCGTACTCGCTCAGCCAGCCGACACTGCTGCAGACTGTTTCCAGGACCACCACGTGGAGGTGGTTCGCTGGTCCTGATGCAGGCAGTTAAGCTATGGGTCGCTGACTGCATTCACTATTGCTGCATCTTGGGGTCCCTAATTGTGTTTGATAGTTCTTTGAGCTGCGTTAGATCTTCTATAGTTCTCCACCCTGTTGGATATATATCTTTGTTTAAGGGGACGTCCCATACACTTTGTTGGTTTTTGACAAATGCTTTATGTTCTGGGTGGGTCACTTCTTACTGCCTATCGCCCACATCTCTTCTATTTATAATATTTCTTCTTTTTTCCCGCCTTTTTCCACACGTTCCGATCTTTTTTTCACCCGTTACAATTACTGCACACGTCTCTATGTTTTCGACCTTTTGCACACGACTTTCTGTTATTTCGACTTTTTTCACACTGGTGATCTTTTCCAACTTAACAATTGGATTAAAAAGAAAACCAGATCACACAAACATTCATTTCCCACTTTCCGCGCATAAAACCCATTCATTATTTTTATCTGGGACTGACCTACGTTTGCCCTGTCAGAGCAGTAACTGCCAACTGAACTTTGAATGATACTGCGTTTTGTGTAAAAACGTCTTATTTGCTTTTGAGGTCCGTCATTCTTATATGTAGCATATTATAGCACGTATAAATGCTTAGCGTGGAAGTAGTAGGGATAATGCTAGCGTGGAAGGCCATGCGGTGACTATTGGCCAGGAAATGTGATTGCACTTTCACATATTGGCAATTAATCATATTGTTGTTTATGTTATTGTTGAACAGAATCGACATCATTGCACTCCAGGCAAACCCATAGGTGCTAAATCTCCCTCAGTATATGTCGATGAGTGTGAATGCTAACTGTTCCTGTAGCTCGCTGGTTATAAACAAGACGGATGCATTCTCTCATACGTCCATCTCTGCTAGCCTGATATTTGATGCCAAATTCCTACAGTCTTAACCTTCAGGATTCATCTATTGCAGTGTCATTCTCTAACAGGTGATCATTAATAGTTCTCAGTACCTCTCCCTCATTCATATCCAGTGTCCCCACTGTGGGTGCTCTTGATGCTAGTCTGTCAGCTCTCTCATTACCGCGTTACCCCTGCATGACTAGGACAGTAGATCCAAACCAGCTCCTGCAGATTCGAAGCTTCTATGGAGGTTTTCCATTCATGCCTTAGCCAACCATTTTGAATCTTTCGAAGCATGGACTGAGAATCTGACAGAATGACTGCCTTTGTTACTGAAGTTTCAGTTAGCCACCTTAAGGCATGATGCAGTCCAGCATTGCTATACACTCTCTCTGATGATGACTTGCTGGTAGTTAATCCAGTTCTCAGAGAGGAAAACAAAACTGGTTTTCAAAATTAATCATGCTAAGGTTAAGTAACTGTCTTTGGGAGCCGCGGTAGCATAGTGGTTAGTGCACTGGCTTCCTAGCTCAGTGGTCTATTGTTCGATCCCCAGATGAGGTGGGTTTTTTTAGGCCGCAAACGGCTCCTGGGTCGACCCAGCCCCAATTGGGTACCAGAGCAACACTGGGAAGGTTAAGGCGGCCGGCGTGATGCTGACCACATCACCCCTAGTGTGCTGATGGTCAAGAAAATATGGGCCTGACACCAAAGTCCCAATATGCCTCAATGTGCGTGTAACGGGATCCTTTACCATCCTTTTTTTTTAACTACAAAACCATTACTTTTATAACCGCGTGGAGGTAGAATGTAAATTACAGAGTGAAGGGCCAGTTTTAGGAGTATCACACAGGATTTCGTTCTTAGAGCAGTCGGAAAAAAAGAACAAGAAAAAAAAATAAAAAACAACAGTTAACAGATTAAAGAAGTTGATAACTGAGTGCTTGCGCAGAACAAAAGACCTAACATCGCATAACAAGATTACTCATGTAGAACTGATGGAGAGAATGAAACTAATAACAGAAAAAGAAGAGGTAAGGAGAAAACGCTGGCATTCAATAGGACATACACTGGAGAAATTATTTGATCGCATTACAATGTAGTCTTTGTTTTGTGTTACGATGTGTGTTGTTAGATATTGTAGGTTTAATGTAGCGTAATTTGTATACATATGCCTTGTTAATGAATGAACGAGAGACGAATTGCGTCACCCCATCAAAACGCAAGAGCCTGCAGCGGCCGATCGATAAAGTTATGGCATTTTAACATGGCGACAGAAGTGTACTAAATTCTGGAAGGATATATAGTTAGTATAGGCAAATGCATTATCAGAAAGTGATAAAAGTTGGTTAGTTTGTCGAAGGATAAATCTAGGAATATGCGTTTCAAAGGAATAGTGGATGGAAGAAACACTTATGGAGAAAATTGAGATTGACTGAGCCAGCACATCGAAAACAACCGAGTCGATAGACTAAAAATTTGTAAATATTATGTGTCAGAACCAATTACAGCCTAATGCAAATGGAAAGAAAGCTCACAGTCTGGGAAATAAAAGGAGGTGTATCAGAAGGTTATGGATAAACGTGTTTAGATGTACGGAGGAGAGGTTTGGATGGTAGCTCACACAGTTTCACTCGGAACTACGAAAACCAAGGGGGCTGAGGCTAACCTATCGACCTTGCATTCCGATACGCTCGCTGCTACCCTGTAAGAAGAGGCATCGCAGTATTCAAAAGACACACACTAACACAACACAGGCCAGAGATAGACAGAAGAAGAGAGCTTGTCAAGGCTAATACTTTGTCGTATGTTTGCCGTGCAGAATTACTTCACCAAATCAAGTCTAATCTGTGCGTAACATCTATCCCAAGAGAGCATGTAGATTTATGATTAATTAATTTGTTTATTACAGCTTTAATTTAATAGAATTGTGACAGGATCGACCAAAGAACTGCACTGTCGTTGTTGATTTGAAAAAGGAATTGAATGCTTACCAGTATTTATCAGGATGGACATGGAGTAGTCAATTTTACTATTATATTGGAATCAGAGGCGTGGCGTTCCATAATGGGAAAGGAAAGGGTAGCATCATAAATCTCTATAAAATGTATTTTGCTTTATTCTTGTATTATATTATTTGAGAAAATGTTCTGCAGATAGACACCTGTCTTGTCTCGCTATTGCTTATCATACTGAGCCATGTATCATTCATATACATGCAAACATCTGAAAAAAAATACAGCTGTACTTAAAGGAAACTCTGCTTACGTTGTGTTGTGAAATGGCTGATAAACTATTGATATGAATGAGTAAAGGATAAAGTGTAAAGTGGAATACACTGATAAGCATTAAACGTAAGATAATTAGCTAATGCAAATCACACTCACAGACACTCACACATATATATGTATATGAAGATAAAATTATATGCGTTATGTGTAATTGCTTCATTAGTATCCTTTCCAGAGGACCTTCTTCTGTCTTAGACGGCTTCATTGACTTATATTCTATATTTGGCCTGTCGGTGTTGGATGTTGAAGGTAAACACTTTTCTTTTGTAGGATGAAGTAACCTACCAGAGAAATCAACATTAAAAATAATTCAACAAATAAATAAATTAACCTGTCAACTCACCACACCTCATGGGGATTACCCTTCAGCTCCCCGTGGAACACATCCCTTCAACAAACTCAGGCCAAGCCTTCGTGCCCTTTGATATCCGCTCAGAATCCTTCTATGTCTTTAAAATCCTATTGTTTTAGAAATATTGTTTCCTTTGACAAAAGCTTACAATCAATGAATAATAAGTGTGTCTTTGCATATTACGTACTTTATGCCAGTAGACACAATGTTCACATAATTGCTGTACTATACTGCTGCGATCGCTTTTACTGGTCTGTATTGAACGTTGGCCAAAGTAATATCAAGGTTTATCAAACTGGAAACAAGACGGGGCTTTTTACAAATCTCAAGAACTGCTTCATATTCGACGAATACATCATTTATTTGTGGACGCAATACATTAGCTCCTCATATAACAATCCAAGATTATTACTGCACCGTCTTTACAATGCAGACAGACCGTCTAAGTCCAGAAACACTGTCGTCTCATTTCGACTTCTTTATTATAACATTACGACTCTCAAACTCGATTATAAATACTTCCTGTTCATTCACAAATAATATGGACATCTGATAAGTGCTGTTTTTCGGTCACCACGTTGATAAAGCTGGTATAAGTGTAGATGGTCAACTCAAAACCGGCACAGTGTTGGGCATACAGGTCACCTTGTCCACAAACGTAATGAGGCCCCGACAAGGATGTAATGTTGACTATGAGTGTTAATGTGAGTGTCAATACGCAAATGCATGGATTGTTCTGAAGAGTTGACTAGAAGATCAAACACTCACTCACACGTAGCTAGAAGTTAATGATGCAGACTACTGTGGTCGTTTCATACTGTTTAATTGGACGCACACACTTGGACAGTGCGGGTATAGTTACAGGAAAACAGGTCGATATATATCATTATACTGTTGATCAATGGTCTACAATCTTAAGTTGGCATTCATGTTGAAGAACATTACAATGGAACATCCGTAGACAAGCACTTAGATTTCCACTGTTTATAAATATAATCATCAGGCCTTACTGACCGATCATGTCAGTTAATAAATAATGTTCAAGCATGACTCCTAGACAGAACCTCTTTTCTAGCGAATATTCCTTTAGGTAAAGTTCAGCAAATATTTCTGAAGACAATGTTAACCCA
Organism: Oreohelix idahoensis; assembly: GCA_024509875.1. Taxonomy (NCBI): domain Eukaryota; kingdom Metazoa; phylum Mollusca; class Gastropoda; order Stylommatophora; family Oreohelicidae; genus Oreohelix; species Oreohelix idahoensis. The sequence goes on from JAMPIV010016370.1 coordinate 217,241, forward strand.
CCAGTATTGGGTTTTCTTTATAACTGTGATCTCTTAATCATTACCTGATAATAAGGGCATCCCTGTTCTCTGATCGATGATCGACAAAAATAGGATCCAAAATGGCTTCTGGTTCCAATGAGCATTACTCATTATACAGATGCATAGCAAAGCTTCAATAAAGGCTTTGTTCATGAACACAAATGTTTCTACAAGAATCAGCATATTCTTTCATCATAACTGCTGCATACAATCATATTCAGTGCTGCTAGGTAACATGTCATCCCGACATATTGATATAGATAATCATCATGTAGACGTCTGCCCATCTAAGCCTAGCAAGGAAAAGTTCAGCAAAAAAGCACTTTTACCTGGGCATGGGAAATACACTAGCAGAACACATACGCCATCTCCTGGCGTTACAGAATAAACACTGGGGAACTCATAGACTTAATAATCATATCAAAAACTATCTTCTTCCCCATAATAGATCACAGCGATCAACAAACTTCGGACTGGTCTCCGACATGCCATTCACCAGGCTCCATCATCACGGAAGACCCTTTTTCGTATCCACATGCGCAGACACTCCCTGACCCCAAAGTTCAGTACAAGGAAAAATAGTCCCACTTAGACATACAAAGATATCACGATATAAGACCGAATCGTCTGAAATAGACACGGAGTAAACATAGACTCGGACCATAAACATTCCTGCATAAACCTAAGCAAGAACAATCTGTTTCTAGCCCAACAAGGAACAGACCAACAAAATCTAGATTCATACGCCAAATTCGATATTCAGGGGAGATAACCCATATAACAAAAGTATCAATCAATCATGGGTGATATATCTTTGGCCAGGAAAGCATCCTGATTCTAAAAACAAATACTTTCCCTCAGACAAATAAATATAATAATAACTACATACATTGCCACCAGTAATCTGTTGGTAACAGTCTACCGCAACCCCCGGGAAAAAAATGAAATTTTTTTTTCATCAGAGAGCAACATACAATAGGCTCACAACGCACGAATAATGCGCAGATGACTAATAAGAGCAATTTATAATGTCAAATTAAGGTAAAGTCGAAGCATAGATCGACTTGTGAGAATATATCTCAACATCTCAGAGAAAGCATTTCTCTTGAGTATAAATATTTCCAGGGAGGTGCCACCAACGTATACTACAATGCTAGCAATGACACAATGCATATAACAATTTCATATTTAAGCACTATAAGTACATGATTGACAAAGAAGAAAAATTATCAAAGAACAGCGGTGAATATATATCAATGAACGTAGTGATAGTAGTGATACAATCACTATATTACAAATTACAATGTGTATCTATCTTGATATAGAAAAAGAACTGTTGTAGAGTTAGATGTGTTAAGAAGTCCAAGACCCAACAATTAGGTGGAATCATGTGGGCATCTAGACAAAATGTCTGCCATCACATTATCTGATCCACGGATAGCTCGTACCGAGAAATGAAAAGGTTGAAGAGCAATTACATATCGAGTAGACCTCGAGCTCTTCAAATTCTTACTCTGTATAGCCGTAAGAGCTTTCTGGTCGGTTTCTACTATGAAATGTGCGCCTAGAAGGAATCTTTGTAGTTTGAGAATTGACCAGACCATAGCCAATAGTTCAGGGTCTAAAACCGAGTAATTCCTTTCTGCAGCATTAAGTTTTCTGGAGATATACATTACAGGATGCAGAGTTCCAGAGTACTCTTGCATTAGTGCCGCTCCAATCCCAGTGGATGAAGCGTCACTACGAAGAACAAATGTCTTATCTGTAGTAGGTAACACTAAAATAGGTGGTGTTGAAAACAAATTTTAAATCTTATCCAAAGAGGATTGGCATTCCTGTGACCAGTGGACCATATTAGGCGACCCTTTCTTTAGTAGTGTAGAAAGAGGTGCCATGATAGAGGATAGATTCGGAATGAATCTTCCATAAAATTGAATAAGACCTAAGAGACTTTGCACTTGCTTTTTAGTCTTAGGAATAGAGATATTAAGTATCTTAGTGATATTATGGTCCTCTGTCTTTAGGAAACCATGACCAACTCGATGGCCTAGGAAAGAAATTTCGCTAAAACCAATGCAGGCTTTAGATGGTTTCGCTGTCAGATTATACTCGCGTAGAGTAGACAGTAATTCAACTAACCCCGAATAGTGATCTTCCCAAGTATCGCTGAAAAGACAGATGTCGTCTAGGTACGCAATGACATCTGACCGATAAGATAGGATTCGACGCATCATGCGTACGAATGTAGCTGGTGCGTTCATAAGGCCGAAAGGCATGAAATTCCATTAAAAAGGCCTCTAGGTGTAGAAAAAGCCGTAATTGGTTTGGCGCGTTCAGATAAACAACTTGCCAATATCCTTTAGACAAATCAAGTTTAGTGAAAAAATGAGATTTAGAAAGCCTAGTAAGTAGCTCTTCTAGTAAAGGCATAGGTTCAGCATCAAACTTCGTAACTTGATTCAATTTGCGATAATCAACGCAAAGACGTATGTTATTGTCTTTTTTTTCGAACAATAACCATCGGCGAAGAATATGCAGAAGTGGATGGTTCAATCATTTTTAAATCTATCATCTCATCCAACTCCTTCTCAACCTGTGCTTGAAAATGTATAGGGATAGGATAAGGTCTGACTCTAATAGGATTATGGTCAGTTAGAATAATGTCATGTTCAATGACATGAGTTTGTCCAGGGATGTCAGTAAGGACATCCTGAAATGTTTGTAACATAGCCGAAACTTGTCGCTGTTCTCCTAGAGATAAAGCAGGAGAGACAGTAACATTTTTCCATGATTCACTAGAATGAAGTGGAATCATCGGAAGAGGAAGATTTACATCTGAAAAACTTGTTTCCTCATCCTGTATTACGGACAGTGATGAGTAATGACCATGTTGGACTGGTGAGTCGTCCGTTGCCTGGAAAATAGGCTGTAAATAATCCGGACGTTCATGGAATTCCGTAAGCATATTGATGTGGAAGGTTTTATGCTTTCCATCAATATCGACAATGTAGTCAACATCGGAAATTTTCGAGATTATATCGTACGGACCTTTCCAAGAAATAAGAAGTCTGTTTTCCCTACAAGGTAGCAAAACAAATGCTTTGTCACCAGGACAAAGTTGTCGTAAGGTTCTTTTCTTATTGACAAATTGTCTTGCCTTCTGTTTAGCAAATTCAGAAGAAGAAGTTGCCAATTTGCATGCTTCGATAATCTTTTGTCTCAGTGCGATGACATATTCGTAAGAAGATTTTGTGTCATCGGTTATTATCAGCGGTTATGAGATCATGAAGCAAAGACATAGGGCCGCGCGGTCGCGCGCCAAAGACAAGTTCAAAGGGAGAAAATCCTGTATGTTCATTGGGGACCTCTCTGTAAGCGAAGAGGGCCGCGGGTAAAATCCTGTCCCAATCTTGAGGATGATCCTCAGTTATCTTCCCTAGTAAGTTTTTGAGTGTTCTATTATCCGTTCGACCATCCCATTGGACATAGGATGATAGATACTACTCAAAGATCTCTCTATCTGCAGAGTAGACATTACTTGAGACATGGTATCCGATATTAGTTGGGTGCCATGGTCTGACAATATCTCTCCGGGGAATCCCAGACGAGAAAATATAAGCCAAAGAGCATCTGCAATGTCAGCAGTAGTAATGCTCTTCAGAGGAATAGCCTCTGGCCAACGTGTGCACATATCAACACACGTCAAGATAAACTGATGTCCTCTAGTAGATTTGATCTTAAATGGACCAATGATGTCTATCGCCATTTTCTGAAATGGTCGAATAGGAATGTCTGCAGCCTGAATAGGTGCAGCATGGCGTGGGCCTTTGGATTTCACTTCTTGACATACTTTACAAGATCGACAATAAATCCGTATGTCCTTGTTCACAAATGGCCAAAAGAAAGCCGCAAGAACTCTTGACTTTGTACGGGAAAAACCCATATGTCCAGCACACTGAGAGTCGTGAGCGTGCTGCAAAATTTTAACTCTCAAATTCTTGGGCACAAGAATCTGAGAATGACTTCACTTAGTGGAGTCTTGCACCATACGTACAAGTACGCCATTCCTCATTGTAATCCAAGATTTACGCTTTATTCGGATCACCTTTTGTTGCAAGAGTGAAGAATTTCTTTAGAGTCGGATCATCTTCTTGCTGTTTTATAAACGAGTCACGAGAAGTTACCAAGGGATCATCTTGGTTATGCACTTCATTATCTTCAGTAGATGAAGTTTGAGGCATATTAAGAGCTTGAGCTCTAGTGACTACAGCATTAGCAATTTGCATATTTTGTTTTTATCAAACGGAAATTTGTTGTGGAGTGCATTCTTTGACTCCGTGAATACGACCGATGATAGGATCAGCGATCGGATTCGGCAGAAGACATGCGTGTACATCTCCTGTAAAGAAAGGAGTAACAATCCTAATGATCGCAGTAGAGTATTTCTCTAAGGTGCCGCCAAATGTTACACATTTGACTACTTTTCCTGTGACACGAGAAGGATCTACAAGTGACTGCCTAACACCAATTGTGGTGCATCCAGAATAAAAAAGAACTGAGACTGGATTGTCATTTACTAAACCTTTATGTAAGACAAGAGAACCTCTTCCATCATGCGCGACTGACGCAGGAAGAGCGGGAAGAGGATGGCCACAACTTAAAGTGGACACCGTAGTTGGTTCAAATAATGTTTTGCATTGGGGGCACTGAGATGCTCTCCCAAAATCAAAAGCGGAACATGCCATATTATTAGCATCATTATTATCTTTAGTCTTTTTATAGGCTTCATGGGACTCTTGCTGTGCAGAGTTTGCCTGATAATGTGATTTCTGTTTTTTGTATTGTGATCTACCTCGATTATTATTGCCTCTGTAATCATTATTGTTTCCTCTATTGTAACCCCTATTTGGGTTTGAGTCATAGTTCTCATGGTTACCATTATCATATTCATTATAATGAGTATCTCTATAACTATGGTCTTGTTGTCTCCATGATGGATGACTTGGATAGTTCCTATAATGACTTCCTCTGCGGAAATTCCTATAATTATGACCACTCCTGAATCGAGGGATGTCGGCTCGTCTCCAGTACTTCGCAGAAGAACCCTGAAATGATTGGTTACCTTGGTTTTGATAACTATTATGGTTACCCTTTTTATCAAACCTGTTTTGTGGTCCCTTAAATTTGTGTGAATAATTAGGGTTGTATGGTGTTGCCGAAGCAACTGGCATGCCTTTCTTAACCTTAGCATTGCTAAAAGCTACGTCCGGATGTGCAGTGACGTATTGGGTACAATATTCCTCCATTTCTTTTAGTGTCTTGGGTTTACGCTCATGTAGGAATTCAAGGAATGGTTTATTCACACTTGACATAATCTTGTCTCTGAGCAACAAGTCCATAAGGGCTTCATATGTCTTTTCTGTTTTGGACAACTCAATCCAACGATTAAATGTAAGACGTGTCCTTGCAATGAATTCTGAGAATTCTACCCCTGATTCAGGTACCATTTTCTTAAACAAAAGACGGTAAACTTCCTCTGTTAATTGATATTTTTTCAATAAGGCTGCTCTGATAACATCATAATTATCCTGGTCAGCCTCTTCTACCAAGCTTAAACTAGTCAGAGTGTCACCTTTCAGTATCTCTGATAACTGATTAGCATATTGTGATCTATCCACATTATGATTTCGACAAGAACGTTCAAATCTATCTAGCCACACTGTTATGTCGTCACTAGATGGATTAAATGCTGGTAGCTTGATCTTGTAAATAAAAGGTTTAACATTACCACCAGATGAATGATTAACATTACCCATGTTTGTCAATTTCAACTTTTCTAACTCATAAGCTAAAAGTTTCTCTTGATGTTCCATCTTCTCCTTTTCTTTTCTTTCTTGATCCTCTCTGTCTAATCTCTTTTGTTCAGCTTCAGCTTCTCTGTCTAATCTCTTTTCTTCAGCTTCTCTGTCTAATCTTTTTTCTTCAGCTTTTGGTTTTTTCTCTTCCTCCTTCTGTGCTTTGGGATAATGAGAAAGTGCAAACTCTTTTAACTCCTCAGGCGTCATCCCAAGGGCTCTCCCTTGCTCAATGAAGTAGTCTAAAGTTGCCATAATATTTAATAATATGTGGCTATTATCACTGAAATAACAAATTTATTTCAACCAACCAGGAGCAAGTTTTTAACAAAAACTTATATAATCAGCTCCCTATATCCCAATCTCTGTGGGAAACAAGCCTTTAAATAAGGTCTTGTATAATCAACTGTGTACCTACCTCTAATAATAGCAATTAATCATCAGTTGATTCTTTCTCATAAGTTCACTACACAGCTAGTAGTGTATGATCAAATATATTTTATATAGCGTATGTCAACCAAGAACACAAACAAAACAATTATAAAAGACATCATGAAAACATTCGCAGAAATCAAATAAGTTAAATCGAAAAACAGAAGAAAATAATCACAGAACCTGTGATGATAACTGCGCCGTAATAAACAAAACAAATAACGCCACAGTGTATAAATATAAAGATGTATAGAACTGAATCACAGGAAAGATGAAAACTACAAATACAAACAAATCAAAACAAAACCAAAGAACAGAAAAATATTACAAAAACAGCGATATGCACAGTCGTCACAGCTAACAAAAAATAGCAACAAATTGTTGCTAGCAAATTTTCAATTAAGAAAATTGCCCCCTACAGACCACTAATATAAGCCCTATGTTACTTGGGAAATCTTATATTAGTCACCTCACCAACCGCCTACGACATAGACACACAAATAATATGTAAACATTTACACATAAATTCATAAATATTATATAAATGGAATGTGTTGTAGCGAAGGTTCTGCTGTTATCTAATGCACAGTTTCTAATGTAAAGAAAATAAACTGCCACTTTAATAAATACTAAATTTTTGAACTAGTCTATTACAATGTTCAATATATAGAGCAGTTCAAGAAGTTCCAACGTTGATGGTTCTCATAACTAACACACGTAGGACTTCTGACCTGTACTGCAATTTTTCGAAAAAAGTTAAACGTATGTTTGCAACTCGCTGTTATGTCCAACAAAAAAAATGTCAATACGCGCTGACCTAGTTTCAGTATTCGCTTGATAGGTCACGTGAGGAACTGTTGACAAAGTGTAGACTCTCCCTGCTGGTGTGTCGTATTAGGCGACATGGAAACGATCTGGTATGAGTAGCTGACTTCCATGTGGTGTCTACTGTGCTGGTTAGCCCCAGAAAGCTGGCCTACCACATTGATAAGTGCTTATTTTCGGTCACCACGTTGATAAAGCTGGTATAAGTGTAGATGGTCAACTCAAAACCGGCACAGTGTTGGGCATACAGGTCACCTTGTCCACAAACGTAATGAGGCCCCGACAAGGATGTTATGTTGACTATGGGTGTTAATGTGAGTGTCAATACGCGAATGC